>OZ023209.1:20212897-20352471 GCA_963995525.1 Escarpia spicata | reverse complement strand
AGAGGAAGAGAGAGGAGAGGAGGAGGAGAGAGAGAGAGAAGAGTAGAGACGAGAGAGATGAGAGAGAGAGAGAGAAGAGAGAGAGAGAGAGGGAGAGAGAGAGAGAGAGAGAGAGAGAGAGAGAGAGAGAGAGAGAGAGAGAGAGAGAGATAACAATCTTGTATATAGTACCAGCACCCTAAGATACATCTACAAAAATTAGTAAAATAGTTGCTGAACAGTTTTTGAAAAAATAGGCAAATGTTACATTTTTATAATTTTTGGGATCCTTGGAGGCCCTAGGGATCCCTTAAAATGATTCAATCAAATACAGATTTCTCGTGCATAGTGGCAGTGTCCTAAGATATGTCTATGCAAAATTTGAGAAAAAGTTGCTGAACGGTTTTTGAGATACAGCAGCTAACGGCGGACGCAGAGTGATGGCAATAGTCCCTTGGACCTTCGGCCAAAGGACTAATAAGAGATGGAGTTGACAACAAGTTGAGAGATAAACAAGCAGGTTTCAGAAGAGGACGAAGCACAGTTGAGCAGATATTCATCCTTTGAAACATAATAGAACAGGTAGTGGAATGGCAAGCAACGCTATATGTAACTTTTGTAGACTACAAAAAGGCATTTGACCCTGTGCACCAAGAGAGCCTTTGGGAAATCATGGCGAGTTACGGAATCCCACACACGATAATCAGAATGGTCCAGATTTTGTACGAGGACAGTAAAAATTGGAGTTAAGCAAGGAGACGTAAGGTCCGGATTTTTTTTCTTGATGGTAATCGACTGGATAATGAGGAAAACAACTGAAGAAAACAACACAGGGATAAGATGGAGATTCATGTCAAAACTTGAAGACTTGGACTTTGCAGACGACATTGCACTTATGTCACAGTCACATGCAAGCAAAGGCAACAAAGATGGATGCATTCGCATAAAAAACCGGCCTAAAAATCAATAAAAAGAAAACTGAAGTACTGAGGATAAACAGCAAATGCAACAACATAATACAGATTGATGACCAACAACTGAATGAAGTAGGAAATATACATACCTGGGTGCAAACGTCAGCAAGCTAAGAGGTGGGGGTGACGATATTAACAAGAGAATAAGAAAAGCAAGGACATCATTTATGAAACTCAAGCAGATATGGAGCTCAAATGTGTACACATTAAAAACTAAACTCAGATTATACAATACTCTGGTCAAACCAGTGTTACTGTATGTACCCGGTATGTGAAACATGGAAAATAAACAAAAGTGTCAACAAAAAACTGGACATTCTCCATTTCAACTGTTTCAGAAGAATTTTTGAAATTAGATGGCCTGTAGTAATTTCAAACAGACACTGAGAACATAACAGCACAAAAGAAGATCAGCATAGAACTACAGAGAAGAAGGTGATATTTGATCGGGCATGTTCTGAAAAAAGGACCACAACCACTGCCCGACAGCACTGACATGGATGCCGGAAGGAACAAGCAAAGTTGGTAAGCCCAAAACAATGTGGAAAACCACAGTGAAAAAAGAACAAAAACAACTGGGCTGGGCAACTTGAAGCAAAGCCAGACACATAGCTGTTGACAGGGCAAGATGGCGGAGTCGCACAGCAGCCTTATGGGCCACAAAGCCCGAACAGGATAGATAAGGTAGGGAGAGACGGAGACAGGAAGAGAGGGAGAGAGGGAGAGAGAGGGAGAGAGGGAGGGAGACAATGTGACGTCATCAAACGAATGTGTTCAAATGCAATCTGTGAAAACAACATATCATGACGGGGTGTGGTATTTGCATTTGTACGTGTATTGTGTATTATTATTTACCTGCACATGAGCCAGAGCTCAGATAGTATCCAGAATCACACTTTGAACAAGTTGTATTGGTATTGTCTGTGCACGTTACACAGTTATCAATACTATCACTACATGCTGGAAAAAAAAACATAGTCATCATATTCAATCCGCTTCTGTTTTGGGAATATAACAGTTCCTTACTAATGAAATGTTATCGAGTGAGTAAGCAATCTAAAAATACATCACATAAAACATGAAATGTTGCGATTAGTAGAAGGAATTACAAAAAGATAGTTGATATGTTCACATGGTCATGTTTGTCATTATATATATATATATATATATATATATATGTATATATATATATATATATATATGGGCAAAAGCACATTAATGCCTGACAAATCCATGATGTACACATCACAAAATTTTATTGTAATTCCTTTTGAAAGTTACCTATTTCGTAAATATCTAACATTCAGATACACATAGCTGAAAACGGTCACGTGAACATTACCTGTTTTTCTTTAATTTGGGGAAAAAATGTGTGTTGATGTACATCATTTTTTATGGATAACAATTTTATAAAAGTACTTATTAAACACATTTTCCAATCAATATTTTGTTTAATGCTTAAACATACAATGTTAGGTAATGTATCTAACCATTTAACACTATTTTCATGGCATATTTACGAATTACTGACAATTTATACAACATTCACCGATACCCAGACCAAACGCTACTGCAAGAAAACTTGTGATGGTCACTGAAAATGTTACTATTCACAGAGTATTTTACCTGCTTTAAATACATTACGCTACTACCTAAGTAATCTAGCACTTTTACAACGTAATATTCACTCATGTGCTAACAAGCCGTGTCACCGCTTTTGTGGCCATTGTTTCTGGGAAATACAGCACCGTTTCACGTACATAATTTTTGACAGACGATTACTGTAAACATTTCTACTTTACAGACTGGAAAACTTAAGAAAACGGTTTCACACAACTAACATGATATATATGTAAAATGACCTTTGTGAGCATGTCAGAAAATAGTCATGCATTTTTCATCAAATTTTTCATCACATTTAGTTAAACAAACAAATAGGAAAATTAAACATTTTAGCACAGCATAATTTGTTTTTCCTGTTAGCTTAGCCTTTTATCTTATGGCATTGCAGATAGGAAACATAGAATAGGTTCTTATAGTTGTTTGTGGTATTATTTGCAAACACTACCAAACCGCCCACGAAAATAAAAAATAACGCGTGCTTTTGCCCATATATACATATTAACATTTATGTAATGGTGGATATAAGCGAGACTACATATGTGCATTCAATCACGTACGTGGTACTTTACAAAGTTTCTGAGTGACAGAGATGATAGGCATCCATTCTGTGTGGTATTCCATATCCTACCTGATGCCGCTGTAGTAGAGGAGGCCACAACCAACATCGCCATCAGAAGGCTGGATCGCCACCCCCCACATGGCTCCATCTTTCTGAGTCCTGCAAGAATGTAGGAATAATGATAAAGGCTAATTATATGCAACTGCAAATAATATTTCAGCCATTTATTGCATTCATCTCTTCATTACTTTTAATTAATTTGGTGTAAGCACTAGAATCATGTGACCAATATTTGAGTATCTTACACCTGACAGATGGACATTTAGAAAATGTGATAAATTTCTCAAAATAAATTATATTACATTCATTTTTAATTCTAGTTATCAGGTGTCGCCATTGAGCTAAACACAAAAACCTTAGTAAACACGTAAACACGTCTGGTGTACATAAATACAGCATATCTTTGCAAAATGCTTTTGTAGCAGCTCCTGTGACCACCAAACATTAACGATATTACAGTCAAACCTAAGTATTAAAGTCAACCACTGAACTGGGCCAAACTGCGTTGACCGTAATACTCAAAATAAGGACTGAAGGTAATGAAGCAGGGTTGGCACGTTTCTGGAAAAAAACGGTTTTAGACAGGGCAGCAGGAAATACCCGGTATATACCGGTATTTACCAGTAACATCCGAGAATAACTCATAAAACGGGAATAAGTCCATAACTGAGATTAACATTCGTTAGTTCCTATAACTAAACCTAGTCCAGTTGCAAAAAATGTATATTAAGAGCAAATACTGGTTACCAGTCAAGGCATAATCCTTGTGTTTGTGTATGCCATGACATCCATGACATGAAAGAGTAAAATATTAAGTTAGTAAATAAATGTAATTGTCACTCTCACAAGGGGAAGTGCGAAATACTGCTCTGTGTGTCTTCTTCTAAATGGTGATGAAGTCATATAGCTTGTACTAGTGCTGTCTCATATTGTCAGGTGTCAGTTTGCAATTTGGTTAAAGAACAAAGAAATGTTGAGCTTTGGACATTGGCAGGTACGTATCAGGGTCCATACACTATGACATACCAAATTCAAGGCTTTTTAATAGAGAATTAACTGGTGCCAGACTATTGACAGCAACCTACAGCTGGTCAACAAAAGATGGAGCTAAGCGACCAGTAAACCACGACTGACGCTGATGTCCTACAACAGCTTCATTATTATACAAGAAAAAAAACATTGTTGAAATAATGTTTCTTGTTTCTGATTATCGTGTTATTTGATCCCGATCTACAACACAAACCATAAATTAATACAATTCTGCGAGTGTTATGCTTACGCAGGAGTAACGGTTGAAATTACCGACTGGTAGATTCCCCACGTCGAGCAACTACGTTGAAACATAGATATAATGATTCACGTAAATACCAAATCACATTACAAATGCCGTTTCAATTATACTATTAACATATCATGCATAAAATATATATTCGTTTAGCTTACTTATTAAATTGTATAACTAATTTATTAGCTGTCGGGGGCATGGGTTTTTCGATTCTTCGCGTGGCTCCATTTTCACTAGATTTGTTGTATCACGTGTAGGATATGAACTTCGAGTGACCCTTTTTAATGCGCTTGCGCTGTGACCCTACAAAGTGCAGAGCTAGTTTGGGATGCGTATCTGATAAAGAAAAGGACGGCGTTAACATTGATACCCACTTTGTTAGTGGTTAAATCACGAAAAATATGAAAAATTCACATTTGAAAATTCACAAACTTTTTAATCATAGTTTTATATATGATACCATATAAGCGCAAGTGCGATATTAGTACCAATTTAAAGTTCTTTTGTCGTTCTGGTGATATAAATAGCTTGTGTATATGACGATTAGGGCAAGAGCGCGGACAGACTGAAAAGTACCATCGAATATATCCGAGCTGTAATCCGCTCGAATAATTTGCCCGCAAGCATAATTAACAAGAACAATAGCATTCGTTCGAGCCATTATTCCACATCTTTAATACATTTTCTCAGTAAAACAAAATACACATGTGAACACAGAAAGGAATGAACTTTATTTCTGTATACAATACATGATATTTCATGCAAAAATAAAACAGTTATAGACATGTCAATTAGTCATGATTACGCAGTGTTTAGACCAATTCCACAGAGCTATGTGCAGAGGCTGCTGGTACCTATTATAAGGTACAGACATACTATTATATGATACCAGTGTTTCCCCTGGGTAAAATGATGGGCGAGGTGGTAGGGGTGGGGCACGTGAGCGCCACAGGCGCGAAGTGTTCCTAGGGGGGTCCGGGGGCAAGCTCCCCCGTAGATTCTTTTTAACTAGCTTTAAAATGGTGCATTCTGAGGTACGTTTTAACCTTTACTATTGAATATAGAGGGGTACATATAAAACAACAAGACACTACTTGTAAATGTAGTAATCATGATTGATAAAAGTCAGTAATCATGGGGTGTGGTTTCCATTTTACCACTGGTACTCAGTACAGGTGTGGTTTCCACTTGACCACTAGTACTTGGTTATGGCTATGTTTTTCTTGTACTAACCCTAGGCCTTGTTACCTCGCTGACAGAGTCAGTAAAAAAGTAAAAGGTAAGTTCTTATATAGACTGCTGAAAGCACTTTACACTTTACTCCCTGGCAGACCTGTTCAGTCGAACACCATCTCGACTTCTCTGGGAAGCATCCAGTGGTATCATCTGAAGACTCTTTCATCATCACCTTTAAATGATTTTATTATCATAATATTATGGTAAATTGGTGATTTATGTTCAAAAGATCATATTTTATTTGTTGCTAGAATGCTATACAATTAATTAAACAGTCATTTCTGGAATGCCACAAAAGTATCGTTTCTATTAATTGCAAGAACGTTTCTCAAATTGTGTCCTTTTTATAAAACAGTACAAGTTGTTTAGTATATCCAATTACTGTGCAAACATATCATTGTCTAACCCAAGTTATTGATAACCCGTTAGTATGCACGGTTTTGGGTAGTACGCATTTTTTATGAGATGTGAACTTCGGTGGTTTATATTCGAAAGTATTTCACTCAAATCAACTTTCCCAAACGTGTTTGCACAACTTTGTCGGAATATGTATTCTATATTTAACACAAAGATATCTTATGAATCACATTCCTTCCAAAACCGCATAGAACATGTTATTAGTTGAATAGACTTGTGGGCATTTGTGTCGAATCCGGACCCACTTTGATTTCGCCGTTATAACTTGAGTTTTGCTTAACTTTGTCTTTGATACCTCAGACCCAGTGAGATACACTGTAGATACATCATTCAACATTATCCTATGCATATTTACCTTTAAGTATATTGCGTCTTATGTCCATTTGAGGCGTAAATAGCGCCCCGGTTTGTATCAACATACGCTGTTGTATACTGTCTATATCTCATTTTACGCGCGCTGTGCGGTAATGCACGGCCACAGCGGCACAGACTAGCGCAAACCGGGTCGCTATTTGAGCTTCAACACTGATAACAGGGTCCGGATTCGATACAAGTGCCGATTAGTGAATAGCCTGCAAGGTTTTCACTCCCACCACCGTCATAAAGCAAAACGCAAGTTACCGTTTGGGCGCCATTTTACATGAATGTCTAGATTTCTAGTATGTCGAAACTCCGCAAGGTGTCACCATTGGACACCGGGGATCCCGCAGGAATATTCCGTGATTGGACAACTAACAAGTGATATCTTTCACGTTGTCCAATGGAGTTAAATCCTAACTGCTCTGAGCGACGTTAAGACGACTAAACGATGTTGCTACAAATCTGTGATTTTGTAGGAATGACTTTGTGTTGTAATTTCGCGCCGCTCGCTGACGCTGAATATATATCGCGAAAGAACGAAAAAAATGGGCGTATGACGTAGCTACGAGGCGGCAATTTCGGCATATTTGGGGCGAGGCGGCATAGAAAAACGGTGAGGCGGCCCGCCTCACTGGTTACATACCAGGGGAAACACTGTGATACAATCAAAAATATTGCTGTACAGGTAAATTATTTGTTGGGTAAAAAATACAAATTTAACTTGGAATTACCCTAATACAGCTGTACATGTATCATCTTTTTTTTAACATGCTTATACTTTGCACAGAGGGTCTTTTTTAACCAGTTTAACCTGGGTTAAACCCCAACCCCGGTTTCTGGACCTTTCAAAGGCATTCGATACAATAAACCATGATATTTTACTCTACAAATTAAACTTTTATGGAATTCAGGGAATAAGCAACAAATGGTTTGCAAGTTATTTATCAAATCGAAAACAATATACAGAGATACACAAATGTCAATCATCTCCAAAAAACATAATAAGTGGAGTGCCCCAAGGATCCATACTTGGACCAATTTTATTTTTAATTTATATCAATGATATCACTAACTCTACGTCTCTGAATTTATTATCTTTTGCAGATGACACAACTGTATACCAATCAGGTCCTCATATTGATACTTCAATTGACAGCATAAACCAAGAATTAATACATTTGTACGATGGGCTTTGTGCCAATAAATTATCATTAAATATAAAAAAGAAAAACTTGTGCATATTTAGTCCACCGAATAGCAAATACCAGGTAAATAACTGTATTAAAATAGTGAAAGTATTAATCATGTTGAAAAGGATGACAAAGAAGAATCGGTGGAGTTCTTAGGAATACATATTGATAAACATTTAACATGGAAAAAACATATCAACATAATCAGTTCTAAAATATCTAGAGCAATTTTTGCAATTAATAGAATGACATTTTTTTTGCCACACAATAATTTAAAAACTCTCTAATAACCTTAATTCAAAGTCACTTAACTTATGGTGTACAAGCATGGGGCAATGGAAATACCATAAGAAAGATATACGAAACGTCAAATCAAGACAAAAATTCAAATTTTTATTATCCAATCAATATCTAAACTATCTTTGCCACGTGCATTGCCTAAATGAGGCTAAATCCCAGATGTGCGGAGTGCAATTAAATATGTTGTTACTTTTTAATTATATCTATGTTTGGATCCGCACAAATTCCTTATCATTGTTTTCTAACAGTAATTTCCTACACTAATTCATTTCCTTCTCCATCGCATCCCCAGTCCGTTGTCACACAGAAAATATCATACACTCATGATAATCATTGTATACGTATGTGTAAATATAATTTGAAATATATGGTTATGGGGTCACAGGAAGACGGCATATAACAATGCCATGTGACCACCATGCAACAAAACTTTTAAACAGTTGTTTTGTGTATGTATACTGTTATGTTGTTGTTGTTATTGCAAAATAAATTTATTTGATTTGATTTGTGTAGATTCATAATTAAGACAGTCAGATATGTTATATTGCTCTGATAATACACACTGGTATGCATAGATACCAAATATTTACAACAGTCAATTAAGGCATCTACATTTAGCTCGCAATCAATGCCTGAAAACCCTCTCGTTAATTGAGAGCGATTTATTGAAAAAATTGGGGCATCCAGAAATATCCTATTTTCGTTGTGATGGAAGCATGGAAGGATATTGAGAGTTATTAGTTATTTATGTTATAGGAACAAGCTTACCCCTAGAAAAAGTTTTGTGACAATACATGCTACGCCTCACTGACTTTTTGGGTTGGAAGTTGGACATTTTTAAAGAAACATAACAATGTACCATCTTTGCATGTGTACAGATTCATAATTAAGACAACCAGACCTGCCATATTACTCTGATTTGCACTCTTGCATGTGTATATAGAGCAATTATATACAACTAGTTTCTGAGGTATGTGTATTTTACTCACAATCAAAGTCTGAAAACCCTCTCGTGAGTGATTTATTGAATAAATCATTATGTTTATCAACTTGGTCGACTCAATGGACGGTGCACATCAACCATACAATGTATTTATGTTCTAATTATATTTATGTGATCTATGCATAGTAGAAAACAATTCCACGTTTCATTGGCACAGGTTAAATAGTACAAGAGATATTAATTTTGTGAAATGTTAATAATTTAGTCCCAAATTGCAGTAACTCGAAAACTACTGAAGCTAGAACACGTAAATTTCACATTCTTGCGTATCTTTCCAAAGGCTACCATCATAATGCCATAATGGCCGCCTATGAGGCTATGTAAAAGTGTAATGTGGTCTTACCCCTATTGCCATTACTATTGGTCAAACTCAGTCCCAAATGTGGGGCATTAGCGAAAAAAATACAAAGAAAATCATGTACCGTTTCTGATTCTGGAGACATCCCGTAATTCGCGGACATCATTATTGCGTTGAACGCCGTCTCCACTTCAGCTAGTCCATTCCATTTCCATATCGTGGTCATTTTCAGCTGGTCGTTTCTTTGAGCCGTGCGCTACTTTCAGATATTTACCCTTCCACTAACCAAATCAAGTAAATGGTTTGTTTGGCTTACATTTTGGGTGCTGCAAAGTCAACTCGAAATGTCTACAGACTACTTTAGATCGCTCAAGTCAAAACACCCCAAAACGCTGCAAATACAACGCCAACGGAACACTCCAGCGGGAACATGTAGTGCACGTGTTCGTGAATTCCTGCACCAATGGCAATGTGGAGAGATTACAGCGGTTGGATGGAAAGCACACATGCTGGCGCTAGATGCGATTTCCGGATGTTATCCACGTGATAGAGCCATGTGGCGCGGGAACGAAATTCACAGGGGGGGGGGGTTGCCGAAGCTTCAGCACCACTCCGCTGTCTGAGTGTCATCCAAAGACGTGTAAGAAAGAAAGAAGTGTTACTATAAAGATGGGGAAGGTGGTGTTGAAAATGTCAGCGTCTCTCTGCTGTCTCGGCTCAACCGATGACAACCGAATTAATTACAATTTTAACGCATTTTAGGAAAGTTAATGTATACCATTAACAATATTTTCTTATTAGCATATACTTGCTATCATATGTGTCACTTTGTGTGGTTTGATACTTTATTCTTTATAAATGATGCATTTGCTAACAAATAACGAAGTTAGGGTTTCCTAAGATGCCGATCTATTTTTACTTTCCGATCGAACTATGTTAACTAGTAATGTTTCATAAGTTTTTAGTAATGTTTCATAAGTTTCTTAAATATTTAGTAACGTGTCAGAAGTTTTTATATATATTCTATGGTTTGCTGTAAATAGGTTACCACCAAATGTTACAAAAACAAATTACATGATATTTGGAAATCGCATATTGAATTCAAGTATTTCTATAAAGATAAATGAGGAAGAAATTACTAGAGCTGAAGGCGTGACATTTTAGGTGTTCTAACTGACGACAAGTTAACAAGGAAAAATCACATTTGCTTAGTGAAATCAAAATTGTCAAAGTGTTGTGCAAATATATACAGAGCTAGCTTCTTGATTAACATAAGTGGCTTGTCTATATTATGCCACTCACTCTTTTTTGCCTTATATTATGTACTACGCTGAAATATGGGGCAACACCTAGTTAGTTTGCAAATACATAGGTTTGCTTGTTACGTTAATCACGCTGTTAAAATTAAGTTATTTGCCTAACGACAATCGAATCATGCGTAGCCACTGGCGCTGACCACTGGGACTGCCGCGCCGGGAATGGATGCAGTCGGGGGAGCACATTAACCGAAACATTTGAGATTATGTTACAGTTACCACGACACGTGCTAATTGGTTAATTATACAGTCCATATACATGCATTGAAACTAATTTTAACCGGTTCCAGTATTTAGTATTCGTGGTGCATCAAGTTCATCGTTCGTCTTGTTTTTGCCTGGTTTACGTGTCATAAATTCGTCCGGTTCAGACAGTTCAGTACGTGCCCCTTTGTTTTTTGTGCAATGAATAAACGTGGTTGGCATGCCATAATTCAATGTAATCGTCTAAGATTTTAGAAAAACGGTGATAATACCATCTTGCCACGGAATTATGCGATGCACGAATTTGGATCACTAATATAAATGTGTTGATCAATCCAGCAATGCATTGTACAATAATACATGTACCGAAATAAGTACTGACTCAGGTAGAGTTTTTAAAAAAATGTGCTCTCCAGAGAAAACAACTTCTGGAGAAGAAAAATCAGTGAGACGATTTAAATCAGAGAGAGGCGACCAGAAATGAACAGAGATTCCGGATACAACCTTCCCGCGATCTTCCTGGAAGTGTTATCATGTGACAGTTACCAACAAAGTCACATGACGACCGAGAGTGGCGCTGATGAAGACGTCGTGAAGACGTCGAAAGCTCCGTTCAGAGCAACATAGGATTAGGAAAGGTACCTTGTAATTTTTTTAAACTATGCATTTAACCGAGTCCGGAAGCAATTGACATGCTAAAATCAGGTACAGTTGTTATCGCTTGGTTCAATCACCCCACGAAGGAATGCAATATTTTAAAATTTAGTTTTGTTCTTTCTATAAATAATGTATACTCTTTCCAACTTATGAAATATAATAAATATTAGGAAAATATTAATGTTTTGGAATATGGTTTGCAAATATAATATTTAACATGTTGTTAGGTATTAATGCTTAGTTATAGATATGCGGTTACGCAGTATTGTATTATTAAATGACAATAAATGTATGTGTGTCTTTCCGGGCCTGAAGCACATGGTTGTTTGTGGTATTAATAATGTAGTCGTTATAAAGACACGACAAAGTGGCGACGAGGATTCGGATGCGATCTCCACAATGGCAGCGATAGGTCACATTGAATCTTACGAAGAAAACGTAGAGGATTGGACGGGCTACTCAGAACGGGTAAGCCAATATTTTATCGCAAATGCAATCGGAGAAGACAGACAAGTGGCATGTTTGATTACATTGATGGGCGGCAAGACTTACAGCTTACTGAAAAGTTTGATGACACCACATTTGCCATCAACTAGAACAGTGGCCGAGATAAACAACACTTTATCGAACTACCTGAACCCGAAGCCAGTAGTAGCGGTGGAGCGGGGTCGCTTCAACAGTGCTTATCAGGCCCGTGGAGAAAGCGTTGCCCAGTGGCTTGTGAGACTAAAGAAACTGTCTGTGAATTGCGGTTTTGGTGCCAATTTGGAAGAAGCATTACGGGACAGATTCGTGGTAGGCTTGCAATCGGAGTCAATTCGCAAGAGGCTATATGCAGAGCCTGAAAACCAGTTGACATATGACAAGGCGACTACTCTTGCATTGTCAATGGACATCGCGCAGCGTGATGCTCAAGTCGAATTCGGAATGCACAGACAAACCATGCCAGTGAATGAAGTGCAATACTGCCATAAAGTATTCACTAGACAAACCTGCTACAGATGCAATGACAACCACAGTGGTAACATGTGTCGTTTTAAGAGCAGTGAATGTTATTTCTTTGGAAAGAAGGGACACATTCAGAAAGCCTGTAGAAATAAGCGTTCTGACAAAGAGAAACAAATTCCTCAAAAGTGGAAGAACAAAGGTGGTAAAGCAAACACAGCAAATCATGAGGTGAAGGCAAGTGCACAGAGAACGGTGCATAGTGTTGAACAAGTTTGTGACAACTTGGAAAACTGATGTGTTTTGTGTCAACAGCCAAAAGGACGTCAAAGAAGACACTAAAGGTCCTATCACTCTAGATGTGAAAATCAACGAGAAGAAGCTGTCCATGGAACTAGACACAGGTTCAGCAGTCTCAATAATATCGAAGAAAGATTTCGAGAAACTAGGTCTCAAAACGAAGATGCATAATCCAGGAAAGAAGCTTTTCAAGACATACACACACGAGACATTTGCCCCAATAGGCATTGTACATGTTGTTGTGAAGTATGGAAATCAGTCGGCAAAGCTACCATTGTACGTGGTACAGCTGGATGGACCACCGCTTCTCGGTAGGGACTGGTTGGGAGTGATTCATTTGGATTGGACTGTTATCAAAGCAGTACGTATGGCGAGCGATCCAAGAAGGAAGCCAGAAGATGGACTACAAGAGCTGTTAGACAAACATCGCGATTTGTTTAGACCTACACTAGGCACAATGAAGAACATCACTGCGTCTCTTCATGTGACGCCGAACAGCGTACCAGTGTTCATGAAGGCACGCCCTGTTCCATATGCAATGCGTGATCGAGTAGAAGCCGAACTTGATCGACTTGAAACCGACGGTATAATCACAAGGGTGGATTATAGCAAATGGGCGACACCAATTGTACCGGTAGTGAAGGCTGACCAGAACATCAGAATTTGTGGCGACTTCAAGGTCACAGTCAATCCTGTATTACAGATTGACCAGTACCCACTACCTAGAGCAGAAGACATATTTGCTAGCCTAGCAGGAGGACAAGAATTCAGCAAAATTGATTTAGCCAATGCTTATCAACAAATGCTAGTCACTCCTGAAAGTTGCAAATTTCTGACAATAAACACAAGTAAGGGACTGTACCAGTACAATCGCTTAACGTACGGTATAGCATCTGCTCCTGCACAGTTCCAGCGAGCAATGGAGCAAATTCTGAAAGGCATTGATAATGTGCAGTGTTTCCTCGATGATATCCTGGTGACAGGTAAAACAAGGCAAGAACATTAGGCAACATTGGATGAAGTGTTCCACAGGTTAAGCGACTGTGGATTGCGTGTTCGTGAGTCCAAGTGCGAATTCTTGAAAGACAGTGTAGAGTACTTGGGTCACGTAATTGACAAAGATGGTTTGCACATGTCGTCAAAGAAGGTTGATGCAATAATCAACGCTCCAGTGCCAACCAATGTGAGTCAACTACAAGCGTTCTTGGGACTTGTTAACTACTATGCAAAGTTCATCCAGAATCTGTCACAAATGATCAAGCCGTTGAATGTGCTAACGCAAAAAGATGTCAATTGGAAATGGAGTGCACAGTGCCAGGAAGCATTTCAGCGAGCGAAAGATGCGATTGCGTCAGACAAGGTGTTAACGCACTACGATCCAAAGCTTCCACTGAAGATGGAAGGTGATGCATCCTACTACGGAGTTGGATGTGTTCTGAGTCACGTGATGCCAGATGGTACAGAACGACCTCTAGCGTTTGCATCACGCACTCTGAGCAAAGCGGAACAAAATTACGCACAGTTGGAAAAAGAAGCGTTGAGTTTGATATTTGGTGTGAAAAGATTCCACCAATATCTGTATGGGAGACAGTTCACATTGGTAACTGATCATAAACCACTGACAACAATTCTGCATCCGGCGAAGTCAACTCCAACCATGACTGCAGCACGACTACAAAGATGGGCGATAATTCTGGCAGCATACGATTACATAATCGAGTATCGAAGCACAAGAGAGCATGCAAATGCTGATGGCCTCTCTCGTTTGCCACTGAACGTTGTGCCGGCTGAATGTCATAGCATTACTGATGTAGTAAACGACAGTCAGTTTGAGAATCTTCCAGTGACTAGTGCTCAGATAGAACGTGAAACAAGGACAGATCCAGTGTTGTCCAAAGTGTACCAGTACACCCAGGGTGGTTGGCCAGACGAGACACCTGATGAGAAACTGTTACCATTCTTCAGGAGGAGAAATGAGATATCACTACACCATGGCTGCCTGATGTGGGGTCTACGAGTAGTGATTCCACTCAAGTTGCAAGCTCGAGTGCTTGAAGAAGTGCATGCAGGACATGTCGGTGTAGTAAAGATGAAAGCCTTGGCTAGAAGCTACATTTGGTGGCCTGGACTTGACAACCAAATTGAACAAACTGCCAAGGAGTGTGCGAGTTATCAAATAGTGCAAAATAACCCAAAGCTTGCACCACTACATCCATGGATGTATCCGTCGAAGCCGTGGGAAAGAATACACGTCGACTTTGCAGGACCATTTATGAATCACATGTTCTTAGTAGTAGTCGATGCGCATTCCAAATGGCCCGAAATAGTGACAATGCAAAGCACTACAGCAGAGAAGACGATAGATGTACTACGCGAACTGTTTTCACGTTACGGAGTACCTTCAACCTTGGTATCGGATAACGGACCACAATTCGTTGCGGAGAATTTTGAACATTTTCTCAAGATGAATGGCGTGATGCACATCCGGGCTGCACCATATCATCCATCAACAAATGGTCTGGCAGAACGTTTCGTACAAACACTAAAAAATGGCTTGAAAGCAGCGAAGCAAGACAACAGAAGCTTACAACAGAAGTTAGCCAACTTCCTGTTAGCCTACAGGAGAACCCCTCATTCTACTACGGGAATGACACCAGCAATGCTGTTTCTGGGAAGAAATATTCGTAGTCGACTCGATCTGGTTAAACCAGACTTACACAGAAAAGTGCAGTCTGCAGGATATAAGGCCTGTGCTCGAAGTAGTAATGCCAGTGTGAGGCAACTGCAGAATGGTCAGAAAGCACTTGCTCGAAATTACAGGGGAGGAGACAAGTGGATTCCTTGCGAAGTGATTGGGCAGAGCGGACCGTTGTCGTATACGGTACAGATGAGTGATGGTGTCACTTGGCGTCGACATATCGATCAATTGTTGGATCTGAGTGGCGATACAACACCACTACCGCACCCAGTCGAAAAACAAATAAGGGAAATTCCTGTGTTGGATGCTGCAATCGCAGTACCAAGTGTGCCTGAATTTACACGACGTAACGGCACAACACCAACAGCAATTGGTCGAACCGTAACCGATCGAAACGGGTCTCCAGCCAGAAGTGTGAATCAGGAAAGACGTTATCCCTTACGTGAACGCAAGGCGACAAAGATATTTGACTTGTGAAAGTTTGCAGATGCTAAGATTGTCGGGATAGACCTACAGAATCACGGTCTGACATCTTGCATAGGTGCATGGCAGTCTACCCGTGCTACCTAATTAAGTTCATGTTAACTAATTTAGTTATTACAATTTGGTTATATTGAATAATGGAGAGACATTGTGACCATACTTGGAAGTATGAATGGAGACATTTAGTTTGATTGTTAATTGTATTAATAAAGATGTCTTATGTTTAAAATAAAAGTGGAGAAGTGTTAGGTATTAATGCTTAGTTATAGATATGCGGTTACGCAGTATTGTATTATTAAATGACAATAAATGTATGTGTGTCTTTCCGGGCCTGAAGCACATGGTTGTTTGTGGTATTAATAATGTAGTCGTTATAAAGACACGACACATGTATGTAAACAGTTTGTTTCCAGAACATATATCAGAGGTGGATGTGGTATGAGAAGAGAAAAAAGAACAGAACACGGTGGAAACGTTCGCTGAATAACGTTATGGCACTTATGCACATAACATGTTTGCATGGTATAGTTAATATCAATATATCAATCAATAGATACATATTAATAACCAGTTATTTCGTTGAGTAATATCCGGGTCCTGTTATGCTTCTGCTGTAATTCTTTATCCTGCTTGTAAGAGGTCGACCAACTTGAATGTCCAAGACGAAAGTATCTTGCATAACACAACCATTTATAGAGCCGATATGTGCGTTGTTGATGGAAATATTGACAATAAGACACTGTCACAATGCAGTTAATCTTGTGACGTGGAAGACAAGAATTCGGTAGGAGATGAATAATTCCAAGCAGCATAGTTTCACAGGAACTTTCAGCATATATCGACTACACTGGATTCAGAGGCGTACCCAGGATTGACATGTTGGGGGCTTTCCAAACGGGTATCACCGTCACAGTGGCGCGGGAACGAAATTCATATTGGGTGGGGGCTACCTGAGCTTCAGCACCACTGGCACTGACACATTTTCGCCGCCGCATATGATCTTCACATCTTCCTTCACCTTGTGGCTGTCTCGGTTGGCTCGACTGTGTCTGTGACATCGGAAGACGGGGGGGGGGGGGGGGGGGGGGGGGGGATGCTGTTGGAAAACATTACTGGGAGTGGGGGCAGAAAACCACGTCTGCCCTCCAGTTGCACCCACTTTTCACAGTCAACAAAAATACACATTAATCGTCTCATAACATTTTTATTCTACCCGCCATTGTCATTGACGCTCGCCACAAAAACAAACATTTACGCTCATATTTAATGGGGGGAAAGAACCATATGTATGCCCCCCAGAAAAATTCCAGGGGAAGCTGCCCCCGTGTTCCCGCGCCTATGCACCGTCATCTTCCCCGTACACATGTACATTGCCGTAATATTGGTTATACAACAGAGCGGGATTTTAGGGGGTTTCTGGGCAACCAGAAACCCCCCCTGTGTACGCCCCTGGGATTTATGACCAGTTGGCTTGCATGAGTTTCATTCTGCATAGCCATCACTGTTGTACTTGTGAGTTGTGACATATTAAATGCTGCTGGTTGGATCACTAGTTTTTGATTATTACTATTACATTTGTAGCAGTTACTACTACTATTACATTTGTCATCGGAAATATAGTAAAATACACGGTATGCATATGTACCACAAAATATGAATGATTGATTCATTTATTCAAACATTGGCAACATAATACAAGAAGAAAGAAAAGACAACCGTGTATATATACACATACATAACCATATGCACATCTGTATATTTGATGGGATATAAATATACATAATCTACAAAATACCAATTACTCACACAAGTGTTTATACAATGTTTGAAGGGGGTAAACACGAAGTCAGTGACTTTTATGTAAGTTTACCCCTGACAATCATATTAGGGTAAAAGTGGTTTCCCACACGTGTACTTTTTCTTTTTCACACACTAATCAATACAAATTGTGTACTCTCTCAATCTATTTATTGTGATGCACGATACATTTGATTCAATCCGTTAAGTTACATTCTCACTTTAACATAATTGTGAAATAGACGATTTTTGCATTTACAGTGTAGATATAAATGCAAATTTTTTTTTTTTTTTAAATTCATTACTCAGATAATTCCACAACCGCACTCGGTAGACACAGAGATGCATCCATCTCGGATTGAACGCGAACCCGTTCTAAATCATGATTAGGTCTCAACGAGTACGACTTTTCCCGCCTAACAAATAGACGCTGAATGTTTGATGGTAAACAGCAGTTGTAAACTTTGTACATAAATAATGACGTTTTCAGTTTATAATGTCTAGAAATTTTAAGACATGTAATTGTAGAAAAAATGCATTCGTGTGATCCAAACTCTTAGCACCATACACAATGCGGATAACTCTTTTTTGTAGTAAGAAAATACCATTAATATTTGTCGGATATGTACCCCATATTTCTACACAGTATGTTAAATAAGACAAAAACAGTGAACAATATAGAATATACAAACTATTTATGTTAAGCAGATGACTACATCTATACATTATAGCTGTACTTTTAGAAAGCGTTGATTTTACGTATTAAATATGAACATTCCAATTAAGTAAGTCATCAACATACACCCCAAACATTTTACAACTGGTACTCTTTCAATATTAACATTCCTTATACTTATAACGACATCCTTATTAACCATACGATTTCCAAATAACATACAATTGGTTTTAGAAATGTTTAATGTTAACCTATTTATTGTAAACCAAGTAGACATTTTGTCTAAATACGTTGTATCACTCAGACTTTTGATATCTCTATCGGCACAAACAATGTTCGTATCATCTGGAAAGAGGATATATTTCGCAATCTTAGATATGTTACACATATCACTAACGTAAAATATAAATAGCTTGGGGCCTAAAATCGAACCTTGCGGCACGTCACTGATATATTGCGTATAGCAGACTTACATTTGTGAATTGATACCAATAGTTTTCTGTTTTCTAGGTAACTGTTTAACCACTTACATGCAACTCCGCGGATATCAAGACATTCGATTTTGTTACATAATAGTTGGTTATCAACCGTGTCGAGTGTTTTTTTTAATCTATGAAGACACCCACATCATATTTTGTTTCATCTAACAATTAGATCTACTAAAGCATGACATGTTGACATATTTTGACGAAATCCCTATTGACTTGGGCTCGACAAATTGTGTTTAGCAATAACACTCTAAGAGAGAATTAAATAATTTGTCTAAACTTTTAAAGAATTGTGGCAGCAATGAAGTAGGTCTATAGTTTGTGAAGGCATACTTATCCCCAGACTTGAAAAGTGGGACAACTTTTGCAATTATATATATATATATATATATATATACAAGTAATCGGTTTTGCAATACAATTAATAACTTTTTTGATAAAACTCATACTTATATCTTCACAATCAGTTTATGTTTTACTTTCCCATAATTTTACAACTCCGATTACCTCCTCTTCAGTAAATGTGGTTAAAAAATAAATTATAGTATTATGTACTAATTCCACTGTTTTTAGATAGATTATTACATTTCATATTTATTTTATTTATATATTTATTGAATTTTATATTTATTATCAAGTTGTGTCTTTCAAAAACACTGGCTGTATACTGCTTCGCGATCCACATGTTCTTTGCGGTAACAGTGTTCCCCGTATGTTGTTACAACTAGCACCGTAGGCGGGGCTAGTTGTTAAAGTCGACCGTGCCTGGGAAACTTCACATATCTAACTAATGATAATGCATAACACATTTGACAATATCAATTTTATTAATACGAATACTAAGTTAAATATATATATTAAAATAATTAATCTATCCAATTTTTCCTTAAAAAATTATTTAATTAAACATTGTAAGAACTAGCCACGGCCTCCCCTACATCTAACTATGGTACTTAGTAATTACGTTCACGTCATATTTAGATAACAGTGGTTGATTTCCAAGTGTATAATGTGTCAAGAATATAAACATGTTATAAAAAAGGAACCTAATAAAAATAAAACATGCTAACCTAATTTCAATATATTCAGCGTAGGCATTGTTCAGAAGTGTTAACAAGTGTGTGAGACAAATCATTAGACAATACACTGTACATATTTCAACCATGTTGCTGCTGTTTTTATCACATCCCAGATCTTCGCCGTATTCGCCAGTATATATGTAACTTTCTGTCGCTATTTGGCAAGGGTAGTTCTAAAATCCCTGATACCGCATTATTTTCAAGATATGTGCAATTACCTATGAAGCTCTTTCATTCAAGCAACCTGCATACCTACATTCAGTGCTGACCCCAGCAGGAAGCCCGGACAGTTTCGGTCGGCTGGTTCTAATTTATTATTTGTTCTCATAGATAGTTAATACGAACGCTGTAACTCGAGCCTTCTTGGTTGCTGCACCAACTGTGCGGAACTCAGTAGGAAATACACCTAGTTTCATTACGCCGTCATCTAAAAAATATTTTTTGGTATTGGATACCGTCCTTAGATTCTTAGCAATTCCATCCATCTGTTGATCACTTTTGTTTTCACCATCATTATGAGAATGCTTAATCCTTTAGTTTTGTTGTGCCACTGAGATTGGATTTTCCGAAATGTGAAGTTCACGTCCATCGACAGGCCATAGTCGTGATAGTGTAGAATTGTCAACTAATTTCCGTATTGCTACGCTATTGGCATGGTGTAGACATAAGCATTGTTGTGTCAGCGTCTACTTCATGTGACTAAGACGCAGGAGGGCGGTTTCCCGAAGTATTGGCCCCGCGCGAATGGTTCCTTCGATTGTTAGGCTACGTTTTACGAATTACACGCACATTACATTTTACGTTCCGAACAACAGATTTACCCCATAAAAGGTGAGAATCTTGACATATATATATGGGGTATTTTGAAAAGATATGGGTCTTACGTCCTATTTGTCTAAGAGCCAGGAGGGTTTTATTTACGTTTTATTTGCTACAAGGTCTGAGGGTGGTTTCGGGGGTAAACAATACGAATATCCGTTTCTTATCAAATTCTACTTGGTAGATATCTCAGAATTTGCACCGGAAGTGGAATACCCTCAAATCACACCTACGTTGTTTCGTGTCGAGTGAAACTAAACTGTTTCAACATTATCAGTAAAAAGGGCGCATAGCCACCACCGATACATATAAGTAAGGTACCAATGAAAGCCTGACATATGCTAGTTCTACAGCCGTGCTTGACTTAGTTCTATCTACATTATATCATGACCTTCGAAGCTATATGTGACCATACCCAAATTGCACACGAGAAGACGTTCGAAAAAAAAATTGTAAATCAATACCTTTCGGTTTATATGGCCAGAACATGGATATAACTACTGGTCCAAATCGCACATCGTTAAAAAGTTGCCGTATTACAATGTTCTTATTTAATTGTTCCACTAATCTGAAGTGTTTTGCCAACATTAATAATAACAGTTTCAACTAACTGCCCCGTTTAAGCTCAAAACATTGACGTCAGTGAACTTTTGCGGTTCATTCTCAAATCGGCACGAACATTGATGTTCCACTAGTATGTTCCATAAGTACAACGCGTCTATATTTCGTGCACAACTACTTAGTATAGTGGAAAAGCAGTTGTGTAATGTAATACAGCAACCTTTCAGAAATACATCCATGGCAAGAACGATGAGTTTAATATGTAGGCCGACAACGTATGCTACATTTTGAAAATATTGTCACGGTTTCGAAATTTAGGCAGTTTCGTTCACTATCGTACCACACTTGTGTCTTTCGGAAGCGACACTAAATGCCATTGGTCATAGGTAAATGTGTATCCTGTCGAGAACACACGCTTTGATGGTTTCTCCAACTCATATTATTCCCTGCTGCCGCAGCTGCTTTCCGGTCGCGTAAATGAGACGCCGAACAAGCAGTGTATACGACAGCAACGGTTTACTGACTGACTGCCTACAGGGGTCTGTAGTAGCATAAAAATAGTCTTGACTTGGTAAAGTTAAAAACTCTACTTCGGTTGACACAACTGTCTTAGCGGTAAAGTCGTCAACGCAACCGTATTGAATGCCAACACTTGTATATTTTGCAAAACCAGTCAAACTTACCCCGAAAGTTGAAGAACTTCCTGCTGATTGTGTCGAACAGATAGATAGATGGATGTTGATTTGCGACTCAGTAAACGAAACGTGTTCCCTGCAGACAGGTTCAAGTGCTGCCGGAATGACGTTATGCGGCCGTCGACTTCCTTATGTAGCACTCGGTCGTTCCGCAACAGTTGTCACGTTACATAACGCACTGGCTCGCAAAAAGGAAATTGGAATACGTGACTTGTTGCATGCATTCCCTGATATTGCCATCGGGATTCCGTGGTATAATATTACATTTTGTAATAAAAAAATACAACTATTCTTGTAATCTAGTACGTGGGTCAACACTGGGATATTCTTTCGTTTGCAGCCTATATTAACGTTTATAGGATATTTTTATATTGGCCTTGGTGTTTATAAAGGACTGTGCCGGTGTACCAGTCTATCTACCCCTCGATATCTTCCCTACCATGTATATCCCATCTTCCACATCTAAAGTTATTCACAACTAGTGTCTCAGGAGGGTCGAATATTGATAAATATTGATGAGCACACGCGCACACACACGCACACGCACACATATACACACGCACACACGCACACACACACACACACACACACACACACACACACACACACACACACACGTGTGAAGAGCTAAACTGCGATGGGAGGACTATGTAAAGAGAGATTTGGAAAGATTGGGAAAGGCATGGAGAACGAGAGCGAAAGATAAAGAAGATAGAGGGGAATGGAGCCAGTTGGTGGAGAGAGCAGGGCAACGTCAGTGAGGGTAAAGAAGAAAAAAAAATTGAAATCGAGGATCGGTCGGTAGGGGGACCGGGGTTCGAATCCAGCAAACCGTCGTTTCGAAACTTGGGTAATTTCGTTCACTCCACGTTGCGTGTGTCTTTCGGAAGGGACACTATACACCGTTGGCCCCTTCTGCTTGGTGTCTAATAAAATACCCCACGCCGGGGGTAAATGTGTAGCATGTAGTGGACTCACTAAGATACTTCGGAACAAAACCCTCCACACCAGAATAGTAGATTCATGTTTGTCATCAAGAATATATTGTGTGTGTGTGTGTGCGTGCGTGCGTGCGTGCGTGGGTGCGTGCGTGTGTGTACGTATATTACACTCATTTTGTTTTTGCGCCCGACTCCACGAGTGTCGTGTGCTTCATACGCATAACAGACACAACGGTGTTATCCAGTGTTTCCAAAACACCTGAGTAATGCACGACTGAATGAACAGGCTTGATTAGTGCATTCACGCAACTGCTCGTAGGCCTACTATGCATGTCGGCCTGGTTACCCTGTCTTTTGATGCATCTGCTTGCATGAGAGTTTGCCAGTTACCTGCATCTGCACTGTCCTCGTTTTGCCTAAAGCCACGATTCCATATGTACGGAAAGGTGTGCGGAAACGCATACTGTAGTGACGTCACTACTGAGAATTTCCTATCCGATTCGTGTGCGGATACGATTCCAATCGCTACACGGAGCGATTCAATTTGCCGCAGCCGCACCCGCACAACAAAACGTATCCGCCTGTGTACTTTTGGAATTATTTATGTTAATTTCCACCGGGCACTATATTCATTGTTTTGTCGCATACCGCATCCGCATGCCGTATCCGTACATATGGAATCGTAGCTTAAGATGGAAATATCCCGCCCGAACTCTCGCCTCTGTTCACGGTCGAATGCGTGCAGAGCGTCGAGGTCGGCGAGGCAACGTAGTGTACGACCGATGCGTCTCAGGTCCGCGCTCAACGCTGTTGATTGCCGTGACCCCTGTGTCCACGAAATAGTTGTCGATCGCTCGCTGGGCGAGTGCATCGGGTGTCATACTGAGCACGTGCCCGAATAGACTCCATCTTACAAGTAGTTCTAAAGAGCGTCGATTGCCACCTGGAAATGGCAGCAATCCTGAATATTTGTGAAGGTGTGTTAAGTAAGCCTACTATGAGTGGAGCAACATTGCTAGGTCTCGAATGCTAGCAAGGTAATCGAACCAGATCATCTCCGTTCAGAAACCAATGCACTGTCATTGACTTAGTGTTAAGTGTTTCAATATCATGTTCTACATGCATTTGCTGTGTTTTATCTTCTGTATTATGAATTAAAAAGCAAACGTCATATTGTGTCAATAATGGCGCGGCTCACCGAAGCATAGAATATGTATAACTATTCGTGAGAAATTGTGGTGGCCTGTCCGGAACGATGTCTTGGTCGGTAACCAGCGCGGCAGAGTTGACACATAATGATAGGTGAAATGGAATAGTCGTAATTACATCGGAAATGTCGGCAAGAGGTTTGTCTTACGTAGTGGGAAGTGTCTTCATAGTATATTATTACATTGTCATGTACAAATCGATCAGGTTTTGTTGGTCTTTCTTCAGTAGTGTACGTTTAAAAAACATTTAATCTACATTGCACATCAGTGGCGAACGAATATAATATGTTTATGCATGGCTAAGGCGCCCGGGAACGTTCAAGAAAGCCTTATAGACAAAGTCACTAGTCAGCGGAGTTCAGTGCACACGTACGAAGCGTGGGCTTGTGTGGTTGACAAGAACGTTATCTCCGGAAACTACCCCCCCCCCCCCCCCCCAAGGATGCCGGCAAACAGGAACGCAATTCCTTTGAAATATCGGTGGTATTGACATAGGCGATGTAGACGACTTGTCTGTCCCAGGTCCTGTTCATACAATGGGTGTTATAATTTCATCAACGAGCAGCGTTCCACATATGAGTTGACGTGTCAGACATTCCACATTGAAACTACATTTTATGGTCCAGGTCAAAATTGATGGTACACAAAAAAATGTTTAATGAAATTAAATACAAATCCCATTTAAGCAAACGTAATCGTCTCATGTCAAGCTTCATAATAATGCATCCCGTTGACTGTCAGTAGCTTATCCGGATAGCTATATAAATCTAACCATTGTTCACATTTTATTAAACATGTTTAGACCAGTATAGTATCATTTATGCTATAATGTGACATACGAAATAACTAAGCGAAATACTGACGTCAATATGACACCATATGCGAAGTATGTTATAAAGTTTTATAATTATCATTATAGGCAAATGTTTTAAGGGGTATGGTGTTTTATTCTATTATGGTATGATAACATTGCCGGAGCTGGGCATCACCACATGTTTTTCTTACTCTACTCTACATCAAGCGAACAATTATTAGTTAATATTACTGTTGTTACATTTTATTCATATGTTCTATTAATTATAGCATCTTAATGAACACGATACACGAGAAATCAGTACATTGTCTATAATTGTTATTTGGGAGATGACATCGACCAGTTCACATAATCATTAGTTAATCTTACATTGGTATAATTGAAATCAACTGGTTACAGCCTTAATTAGCTCCGCGGTCCACCCGGAATTGTATATCATCTTATCGATTGTTCTATATATTGTGTATGTTTATTTGTATGTATGATATATACAATTCCGAAAATAAATTATATCTATCTATACATGATTCGACATTTTGCTACATAGATCAGATAGGTAAGACACTCCTACTTACTCATACCTAAGACATTCGTGACACAATGTTTTCACTAGTATATTACATTATCTTATAACATAGCAAACGTGAAAGCCATTATATATTAAAAAAATTATGGGATATAAAGGTTTTTATATTTCAATTTGCCACCTGCAAATGGCAGTCATTGTGTATTATTTGATGGCAATGACGCTATGACATCATGACTGTATAAATTACTACTACTGCGCGTACTTGTTTGTGTTTGTAAATGCGTACTTGTTTGTGTACACTGACTGTAGCTTCGACGGCGAACACATTTCCGTGCCCCGCGTCGAATTTGCCAAACATAAAATATAGATTTCTATAGAACATTACTCACATTCATTATTCAGATACGTTGGACATAACAGTAATTATGTTCACACTGCCTTCACTATTTTGTTCGCTGATGCTGTCGTGTTTGTTGGTTAGGCCTACTTGCTTAACACAAATCTTTCCGTTCTGACTACACACATATTCACATTCATGCACACATGCACGCATGCACATCTACACACCCACACACACACACACACACACACACAAACACACCCACACACACCCACACACACACACACACACACACACACACACACAAACAAACAAACACACACACTAACACTTCCTCTTAGAGGACTATCCTGACCATGTCTACCATAAGTCTATTAGTTGTACTATTTAAAATTATAATTTGACATAGATGTATTATGTGTGTTATTTGAACTCCGCCTACTCGACATACGGAAGCATTTTGTGGGGATCTATTTACAAAACCCATATGATGAAATAATTAATTATGCAAAAAACAGTTCGTTCCATTCTTATGACAAACTACACTCACACCCCCTCTTTACATGCTTAACATTTATAAAGTTGAATGATACTCATTAAATTGAAGTTGGAGAAGTTATGTATAATGATGTCCAAGGGTCCCTACCATTTTCTTTATATAATATTTTTACATTTAACTCTGACATACACATTCATAAGACAAGAAAACTACTGATATATGTCCTTTCATCTGTTCAACTGAAAGATCTTTAAATAGTCTGCTATGTAAAATTCCGATGATCTGGAGGACAATTCCACCAAAATAAACCCACTTAAAAAAAATTATAATATCATTAAAGACAACATTTTTAAGCGGGTATAGGGTTCTACTGTAAACTTAATTAATCTCGAAATGGCTGACGTATGTGTGTATCTATTGTTATTACTATTTAGGTAGATATATATATGATACCATTGCCGCAGCTTGGCATAGTCACGTTTTTGTTTTTGTTCGCTACTTATGTTGTTGTTGTTGTGAACATTTATTATTTAATTCTAATGTTGTTACATTTTGCGTATAATATTCTAATAATTACGGTGACGTAATCAGCATGCTACACGTCAAATCAATACATTGTTTTGTAATACTTATTGTAGGTTGACTGCGACCAGTTCACTTAATCATTACTTAATCTTACATTATTATTAATAAATATTTAACTCAACTGGGCACAGCCTTAATTGGCTCCGTCGCCATTGATTACGATTCATGTAATGCTAAAATAAATCATTTTTTATGTATAAAAAAGTAAAGAGGGCGACTTTCAAACGTATAAACTTCCAACAAATTATTGACCAGTTTGCGATAAATTTTGTTGCTGTTGCCCTTGTTAATTTGCGTTTGTAAATGCGTACTTGTTTGTGTTTGTAAATGCGCTCAAACGTGTTTCCGTTTTTATTAATTTTTTATTTTACCATGAACAGTTCACAGTTCATATCGAATGAAAATGTGAACTTAAGTTTTGGTTTTCTAAATTATATGCAATAATACACATTTAATGAAATAAAGTTAATACACACACACACACACACACACACACACACACACACACACACACACACACACACACACACACACACACACACACACACACACACACACACACACACACACACACACACATACACACACACACAAATGATCATAGACGTGAAACAAATCAGGCTTACTTAATATCCGTCCTTGGTTGGCCAACCTTTGAACGACGGCGCATTATTAAACAAGTCATGACGTTTTATAAAATTCTAAATAATTTAATTTATTGAAATCAATTTCCCTACAGACGTACTAACTAAATGACGCAACCGTAGTCGCACACACACACACACACGCACGCACGCACGCACACAAACAAACACACAAACACACACAAACGCACAAACACCCGCACCCAAACACACACACACACACACACACAAACACACACACACACACACACACACACACACACACACACACACACACACACACACACACACACACACATGCAAGCTATTGTCAAACTGCACGGCAATATAACGGGTTCAATTGGCTCCGATAGAAAACAAGTAATGTGTTGGGGGGAGGGGGCACACACTGATTTATTCTGATTGAATCAGGATTGGGTTCAAAAGCGAGTGAGCGCATTTAAAAGCAAATGCAAATGTTTTAATGGATTTAAATGCAAATGCAAATAAAAGTGCGATGATATGCAAGTGTTTGAGATTATGCAAATGCAAGTGATTCACATGATTCAAATGCAAATGCAAGTGTTTTGAAATAATTCAAATGTAAATGTTTTGAAACAATTCAAAAGCAAATGCAAGTATTTTAAAATATGCAAATCAAGCGGTTGAACATATGCAAATACAAATGTTTAACATTATGCCAGTGCACCCATACATGAACGCACTAGAGCAAATAAAAAATATCGATACTTTCTTGCTTCAGTAATCAGTATAATAAGTATTGATTTGACAATCTGCGTATTCAACAGATATCAGTGTAGCATCTGCGTGTGACTCGTTTTATTCTGTGTCTGGCGATTCCCGTATTCTTCTCCGATATATAACAGGCATACAGTATTTTATATTACATGAATAATTTGTAAATCTACAAAAGGTTGTATTATTATGTTCAGTAGCCAATGCTAATCTCAGTTTTTGACAGTTTATTTTCCCCTATGTAGTATTACACATATGATTAAAGACACTAAAATGGAACACTTTCAATTTCTAAAGTCCTGAACTTTCCCATTCTGTTTTTAAAATGAATATCCTATGTTAATTTTTTGTTATGGATAAAGCATGGTATTCTCTGTCAGGAAAGACAACTCTTCACTTTTGACGACAGCATTTAAGAGCTAAAACAAAACATAGGAATAACTGGAGGCCTCCTTTTATTTTTTTTATTGAACGTATACCCCAATGTATGTTTCGGTAAGACAACTAACTGTCTTAAAGTTAATACACACAATGTATCTGGATATCACGTAAATTCATACACATTAAAGAAACCTGGTACTCTGTCTGCCACTACACAGAACACACAGAGCAGAAACACTCCTATCAATAATCCTCGGTGCTACACCTCTCCTGAAAACCATACAAGAAATATTGTAGTATAGCTCAACTAAGTTCACAAACCAAGTTAATGTAGTTTGATATCAGAATTTAAAGGGACGGTTATTAGAAGGGACATTGGCAAAACAATATCAGCAAATCAAGCACTCAAAATCAAAGGAACATGCAAAAATATTTAAAGAACGGCTAAGACACAAGCAGTTTCTTACGCCGAGCAGAGTTCAAGTATATGAGCACGCTCTCTGGGACTGCCAAGTGTAGTAAAGGAAAGGTTTCCCCGCAAAATATTTACAGACGAAAATCTGGCCTTTCATGTGGAACGTTCTGAGATTCAAGCCATTACATCTATCATATGTGGGGATTCCAAGGTCTAGTGATTGTATTCAATGCGCATGTTCCAAGTATACACAAGTGGATAGGGAGTTTACTGTTTTGAAAGCCACCAGGGGAAAAGTAGAAAGTCCAGCTCGTTACAAATTAGGAGACTGAGTTCCGGTAACCCAGGAAGTCGGATAATGTCCATCCATCTACTGTTTGCTTTAACTCACAAGAGCTCAGGGAGTGGAATCCCTAGTAGTTCCACCACGTCAGATCATCAAGAATAGCACTTAAAAGTAATACATGAGAATTACCACAAACAGGACAAGTCATAATATTGCGTTTGAATAAGCTTGATGTGATCACATGTCTGGTAGCCTTTTTAAAATTCATGTAGTCAGGTTGTCAGTTATTACTATCTTAAAATCACAATTAGCATAAAGAAAGTTAGTGAAAAGCAAGTGTTTCTGATTCAAAAGCAAATGCAAATGTTTTTGATAATGAAACTCAAATGCAAGTGAAAAACGCAACTTTTTCAAATGCATTTGCATTTTAATCCAAGCCTTAACTGAATAGAACTAAAATTACCGCGCGAGTTCTGTGAACAAAGCATGATTTACCCTTCGTTTTTGACCTGACCAGAACGTGCAGGGAGGCGCTCAGCTCCAGCGTAAGAAAATGTAATCTTCACACAAGCAACATGTCGACACGACCAGTTGATCGTGGGTTCATGGGTTGTTTTGGTGGCCTACTGAACGCGTAGGTTTTAGTTATCACAACGGAATTGTACACATAAACAGAAAACACGTTGACATTTTAGTGGTGCAAAAGTTATTTCAATACATATAATAAAAAGGTCTGGAGACTAATTGAAATACGGCCAATTTCACCGAAAAATTCTTGCCCAAGCCTACTGAATACTGCCTAGAACTTACATTTTTAAGTAGTGACAGTGATAGCAGTTTTGTTGTTGTAATGAAACGCATTATTGCGCCGTATTGTTTACATTCATCACTGCATTTGTGTAAATTGTAAAAAGCGTCACATATCATCAGCCTCACATTTGTATCATTAGAGTAACATTTGTGTCATCGGCGCCACGCTGACCTATAAACAAATGTATTAAAAATACATCTGATTAAGTAAAACAGTGTTGTATGCCTACTATTTGATTAACATAAACAAAAATATGTTGACAAGGACTGTGTTGCTTGAACTAATCGTAATTGTGGAGCGCAGTAGCGGAGTGGTAAGAGCTTCGGACGTTTGACTGAGAGAACCCGGGCTCGAATCCTGTGCGGCGGTGTCGAACATTGAGCAAGTTCCTTTACTCTACATTGCTTCAGTTCACTCAAATGTATGATTGAGTACCTAGCTATGGACAGTGGTGTATATTTGTGTACGATTAGTCTTTGTGCAGTAACTGCAGCGTGGCTGAATGCTACCCAGAGAAGTCGAGATGGTGTTCGATTGCACAGGTCTGCCAGGGAGTAAAGGGTAAAGCGCTTTGAGCAGTCATGAGGACTGACTACTGCGCTATATATAAGCACTTGCCTTATTTAACTATATGACACAAGGATATGCATCTATTTTTAGGCTTTAAATTCCCCCTGTGTCCCAGTTGGGAGGGTAAATCGTGGACATGGGCATATTTTTTAAAACGCTACTGTACTGTATTATTTTGCTAAGACAACTATTTTGTTCTGATAATCAAGCGTTTCAAGCGACTTAGAACGAAAAGTATGTTTGCAATAAATGATTTATTTTGTTTTAGCATTAAGTACTACAACAAATTGAATTAATCATGTATATTTTTCACGTGTTAACATGCTGGAGTATGCCTACTGTTTGATTAAAATTAAAATACATGTCTGAACGTTATATTCTCCCTGAATCCCAGTATGCAGGGTAATGCGTGGGCATGGACGATGTTATATACTACAGATATTATACAATGACATACGGGATAATTTTATTATTATTTGGGTTAAGTTTACTAGGAGTTCCAGAAACTCTAAATTTGACCAGTTGACATATATACAGACATATTTATATTGATCAAATACATACATGTACAAATTGAAATAGTCTACATACATGTGAAGGTTAAGGACACCCCCATTAAGACATATCATGTCGCTAGCATAGGAGCCCCTTTAATTAAAATAAATAAAATAATAGTACATATTAATAACAATCAATCAATAATCAAAAGTTAGTAAATAAGAACAAAAATACAAAACAATATATAATAACATAACATATCGTGTAGTATAATATGCTACGTACATAACAATTATGGATAGTGCTAGTTGTCAAATATTCACCCATTTAGGCTGACTTTCAAAGTGCGTCTACGATCAACGGATGCGTAAGGAAATTCATATTTAATGTAACTATCTACTCTATTTGAAAATCGCACGCAATAAAATTATGTCAAGTTAAAATTAAGATAATAAAATCAACTATTATGCTTAATAACTATCAGTGGAGGAATGCATGGCGGGTCAAGATCGACGTATTTAGGCGGTGCTTAATTTTGATAACAACGTATTTGGGTTTTCCTTTTGTTGTTACCAAATAATTCCGAAATGTACACTAATGTTATTGTAAAATGACTATCCACATTTACCAAGATTACAAAGAAACAGTGTGTTAAATATATGATTACCGGTAGTTCAATTTCATATTATTTTATAAATAATAATAATTATTGTTATGCGCTGGCAAAGTAAGCTACACTTTTTACAAAACTGAACTCTCTAATCAAAGTACAGAAATATCCCATTATTTATTCGTCTAATTAAGTGATTATGTAGTAATGGTTGTTCTGATTTCTTATCAACTCCAGTGCAAGAACCCTGACATCCTGGTAATCCTCTTCACTGCTCGCCACCAGCATGACGCAACAATGATTCCTGGCTGGCTTTAACTTTTTCTTGACTCGTAAGATTGTCACTGCTCAAATACCTGACAGACTGTTGTAAGAGGCACCTTGATTGGTGGCATGACTGTACCATCTGTATTGTGAATTTATGAATGAACTGACATGTCAGACTAACATTCCACAATTGGTCTTTAATGTGACATTAATTGAGGAACACATATCTGGTTATGAATAAAAAATTCACATCGTGACATATGCGTTTAAACAGTATTTTATTTTTATTGATCAACAACCCATTCATTTTAGTTTTGAAAGTTTTCTCTGATTCAAGGTGATAACACGTCACAACAAAATCAAATAAAAACCAAACAAATTATATAGCTTACTGAAACTTATTTTACTGTCCACATATCAAATTGATCTTAATTTGTTTCATAATTTTATTTGCTTGAATTAAAGTTTTCAATTTTGTGCTTGTCTCAGGCCAGGTGCCAAACTGCGAACACAGCACGTTTCCTTATTTTCAAAACATTTTATCTCCAAAACTTATTAACATCCATTTCCTCAATGTAGTTGTTTGAGTTCCTTTTCTACAGTCTTCATCCAGTTTGGTTTTGGTCGTACACGTTTTCCTTTTCCTTCAGGCTGACTCGTTCTGAGAATCCTTCTTACGTATACTTTGGTGAATGTCGAGTGAGTGTCACCACGGCTAGCCGTTATGAGGGTGAACATGGTGATGGCGGTGAGGAGGAGGGAGTTAAGGATGTCATTGTCGTTATCCTCATCATTGTAATAATTATAACCATCATCGTCATCATCTTCGTCAACATCATCGTCGTCGTCGTCATCACAGTCACAATCGTTATCAACTTCATCACTAAGATAACGCTTTCATTGTCTTCATCGTCCTCCTGATAATCATCATAATCATTTATCATCCTCATTATTACCGTTTTCATCATCATTGCAAACATCAGCGGCAGCAGCAACAACAACACCCTCCTCATCTTCATAATACACCATAATCATCATCGTTAGAGTCATCATCATCATCAGTAACATGACCCCTTAATTTATGTCAACTTCATCGTCGTCATCATCATAATCATTTGTCATCCTCATTATCACCGATCGTCTTAATCATAACTACTAATAATTACCATCATCATCATCACCTTAATCATCTTCATCATTTTTATTGCATTACTGGTCGTTATTACATTACATGTCGATAGTTACAGTACTGGTTGTAACATAAGCCCTCTAAGCAAATATCTTGTGCGCGAAACCTTGTCAGCAAATGTACGTAAATGTGAGTTCCTAACATTATAAAGTAGCAGTGATATAATAGGCTTACCACAAATGCTGACGCGAAACCATTATTCCTAGCAAGATTGATAATCCAAAGTAAAATCCTCGGGAACAATGGAAGAAGAGCAAGGAAACACGTTTAACTCTCCCAGTGCAGACTACTCACTGCCTCCGTAGACAGTCGTTGCACGGAAGAATAGCAGACTTGTAATACTACAGCTGCAGCAACGTCCTTTGTTATGATGATTGCTGTCATGTTACAGACAGGTTGTATGCACTTCCCGCCACGGACCAGATCCCGTACCTACATTGCGTCGGTTTACTTGAAAGTGATCTTTCCACTTAAACGAGACACCGACCTCACAACCTCCTCCATGTGATGATGATGAATTAGCAAGGGCTGTTTAGATAGGGTATCATCACTCATCACCGGGCACCTTTTACGTGGGACACATGGTGATCATAACGCATTGTTCAATATTGTCCGTTTGAGTTATATGTATTATCCATACCATTTCCATCTAGATAGTGCTATTCATGCATGTTTAAACGTGACATTTAAGTGTGCATGTCGACACACAATAACATAATTTACTTTGATGACTGTACAACGAGCCGCTGAAACACTAGTGCGACTATCATTTTTAACTGAAAAACAGCTGAATATAAATGCGTTTGTTTAAATGCAAGGAGCATAGTAAACAAAAGAAGCGAACTACACATTATAGTAGAAGATATTGAACCTCACATAATAGGTATAACCGAATCCTGGACCATCACCGATATATCAGATGCCGAATTGGGACTGACAGGCTATGTAATGTTTAGGAAAGATATAATAGGAAAAAAGGGAGTTGGAGTTATTTTATATATTAAGGAATCTATCCGGCCTGATTATTTTAAATTAGATAAATTAGATAGAGAAGCAGATTGCGAAGAAGCTGTTTGGTGTAAGATAGTTCAAGGAAACTCGACGTTAACGGTTGGATTAGTTTATCGAATTCCAAACATAAACGTAGAAGAGAATGAAAAAGTACAAAACGCTATAAGGGAAGTGAGCAAAAGGGACTGTATTATCATGGGGGATTTTAACCATGAATATGTGCAATGGAAATCTCTACAGAGTACGGGAGTGAGGACTAAAAGTTTTCAGTTACAGTACAAGATAGTTTCTTTCTCAACATGTGCTAGAATCAACCAGGGGTGAGAATGTGTTAAACATAGTTTTGTCTTCACAGAATTAATTAGCTGACAATGTCAAGATACGAGAGCCACTGGGGAGTAGTGATCACAACCAGATACAGTTTATCATCAAAGTAAAATCAGAAAGGAATAGTAAAATTTCCACAAAGGAAGGTGTAAAGACGTGAGGAAATATTTAGCAAAGATTGATCAAATGGTCTGAAAAGTAGCACATATTGTTCAAATTTGGGAAATGTATAATATACAATGTCATGATGGATCTTAGTTACAAAATACACAAAAACGAATATGGTTTAACAACATTAGAGACCAGGAGATTGAGAGGAGATCAGATAGAAGTGTCTAAGATATTGAATGGTTATGAAGATATTGATATAAATTATGTTTTCTCAATTAAGAAAGATAGAAGGTTTAGAGGACATGAAGTTACATTAGCAGAGCAGTGTAGATTAGATATAAGAAAGTTCTCATTTTCACAAAGGACTGTAAATTAATGGAACACATTATCTTGTGTGGGTGCTAGTAGCCTGAATATGTTTAAAAAATAAAATTGACATATACCTCAGAAGGGCGGGATAAACTTAGATAAAAACGATTGGACTATTGATAAGCCAAAACGGCTTCCTTGTCCACCTGCCATCTAGAGGAAATTCTCTGGGTGGCAACCTTGTTAAATCGTTTTAAAACGGGGGACACCCGTGACAGTAGTACAACATTAGGTATTTACCATACATGGCTTGGTTGGAAAAGGGGTAGTATTCATATTTGGAGTGAACTAGATTTCAAAGATCATCGACATGACGGTATCAATTCCGTATCAAACAGAACACCCATGGCCTTCCACAACTTCAAAGTATAATATATATTCTAGAGCGGCTAAAATAACAATATTTCATTGAACGAGTGAGTACACTTTAAAACATATTTTAAAATTTTATTATCAAGTATTCATCACGCAAGCTTCAAACATGTATTTGAAAAGGTAAGTGAGAAACTAATTACACGCTCACTAATTCTAATGCACATTATTTTTAAAACATTCCCACAATTCCGGGTATCAAGTACCGGTTCAATTGCAACGTAATTGCCCCCAAGTCTGCATGAGACGGACATAAAAACTGATTAATTTTAGTAAAATATATAATGTTATTGCTACCAGAAGCTAAATAGTAACTACGTTGGTATTATATAAATACGTACTACCAGGACTGAACAGTGCAGCTAGGATGTTCATGTAAAATGAAAAACTGCATACCTGTTTTTCTTACTTCTTTTTCCTCAACTGTAATTTAGTCCTCAAACTCAGTGCCGTTTTATCTACAAGTCATTTGGAACTATGGGTCCATTAACATTTATTAGCGCACAGCAGACATTGGATATTTTGTCAGTTCACCATTGAGCAAGATAATGTCAATCGGCTCTGTTTCGCCAAGAAGTCAGTGCTTTTGACGAAGAAGGAAAATAATATAGCTATGCTCAACGTGGACTCATAAACGTATGAGCTCGCGTGATCATTCAGCTCGATTGCTGACATTTAACGTCTCCCTACAGTAGTGAATGACATTGTAGTGGTTGCCGTCATCAATTTCGCGCCGTCAGTAGCGTCAAAACCTGCCATTACGACGTCATGCGATATATGTTCCAATTAGAAGCTCCCCGCGAACAGTAGTGTGTTTGTCGTGTCTAGGCGATTTTTATCTGTGGAGAGATGAGCTGTACGCTCATGTCAAAATGAATGTGGTGCTATGAACGATGGTTGCTGCGTGTTAAGACCCAGGTTTACGGTTGCTACCCAGTCAATCTTGTTATACAGACTGGTAGACTTTAATTTAAAAATTCTAGACCATGTTATTATGCAGTGAGTTTGTGGTGCAGCAAATATAATGTCTACATACCGGAGCGCTAGTAATTTCTACCAAACAATCAACAAAATAAAGAATGTAGAAATATATATCCAACTCAATGCATCTGCTACGCCAAACATGCTGATTTCCTAAAATGGTGTGGTTCGTGCGAACGAAAAGGTATTATATTTGGTTATTATTTTTAATAATATGCATATATGAGGTACACGCACTGTCTTAATAAAGTAGTAAAAACATTTAGAATATTGGCATGTTTTCCCGTAATAACATGCATAATAGTAGTAATATGCCATGAAAATGCTTGTAACAAAATGGTTGAAATGGTTTTCATGGTAATTTTGCCCTATGTGCAACATCGTATTTCCTAACAGAAAAGAAAAATATTTGGAATGTGATGATATACACTTTATTTTTGGATGATTTTTCACATTTGCTAAATAGTGATTTTGTTCTTCAATAATGGGAATAAATTAACGTCTCTCTTGGGAAGGATAATGCCAAAATATTAACAAAAAATTTACGTTTTAAAACAGGGAAACCAACTGTTGAGTTTTATAAAATTGTATTATAAAAATGGAAGAATTTCAAGTATATATGCAGCGGGTTTCAGTGCAGCATGGCGCTCTGTCTTTGGGCCGAAGTAGTCCTGGCAGTTAATTGAAGCAGGACTTGGGAAGGACCACTACCATGTTATTTGAGCTGTAGCGAAAGGTAATATCAGTGTAGCCACCAAGAGATATGCACATCTCTACATTCAGAGTGTCGCAAACTTCTTTCTTCAATATTTTAAAGTATTCATAGTGGCCTGCATATGGTGATTTCACAGAAATTTTGAAGAAGTAGATATTGTCACCATGATGCTTCAAGATGCAGTAATGGTGCTAAACAAACCCACCAGAAAGAACACAGTGTACATGAATGACGATATTTTAATGATATATTGCCAAATGGAAGACAACAAACATTATATAGTATATTGTTTGTACTGCTGAAACAATGAGATATTCATGTTTATTACGACAACTAAATGTTACATTTACATAATTTTCCATATTTTCATAATAACTCCCCAATGAAATTGGCAATGAAATATGTTTGATAAACAATGTGTATGTTCCCTTACCCATTAAACACATATAGAGAATGATGTTTGGTTAGTCTGAGTAAAATATATAGTGCAGAAAAAATGCTCTCATTACGAGTAGAATATTGAAAGCAAGAACGATCACGTCACCAGGTATTGTTTTACCAAAGGTAGTAGTACTGGAAATATTCAAACACATTCCAAACATTTATGTATTATCATACTCGTAGTAAGTAAAACAACGTAGGTTGGTACCAAGGGCGAAGGATGTCATAATAAACATCACCCATGTGTTGAATGAAATCACATTCTTCGGCGCACATAAATAGGTTACTCCGAGTCTACCCATTAAGAAATACACACGTATATTGTCTTTCAGTGTGCCGAAGACTTCTTTCTCCAGCATTTATCTCTATAATGTGACCCTAAATACAGACTATGGAGAAATCATAATGCATTTGTTGTTGACTTCCACACACTTCGAAGCCCAGTGTTGATGTTAAATAAACCTACAAGAAAATTCTGCAAAATCACATGGTTGACGATATGTTGGTGATATAGTGCCAAATGGAAAGTAAAATTACCATGAAAACCACTTCAGCCATCCATATTTTCATTATAAAAATTTTAATTTCACAAATTCCACTTTTGTTCAGCTGCTGTAATTTTAAATAAGCTATTTACAGCGTATTTTGGTAATATATATATGTGTGCGTTATGGGTGAACTTTATAATTTTTTTCAGCAATTCGTTGTTGCATATAACAACTCTTTCAGGATATTGAACAATTTGCCCATGAGACGAAGCGCTAGCCACATGTTTGCTACAGCTAATATCAGCTCGGGTAAATGTGTAACCAGAAAGGCTATTTTTTGCCTAATGAATAGGATTGTACATGTCTTTGAATCCCATTATTTATGTCTAATAAACATTTTAATGTTTTTGTTTTTAAAATGGGCATTAATTACAATTCTGATGCCGGAAGACTTGCATTATTTGATTTCTTGTAGCATAATCTAACTGGTACTGGTGATATATAAGATCATTCAAACATTATTTTTTTTTTGGAAGTAGTATATCAATTATTTGTTTCTTATATCAATATAACCATACCCTGTATCATAGATTGAAACAATGTCACAATTCCATGTATTTTTGTAAACACAGACGCCAAAGAATGGTTCTGATACCATAAATAATAGTTAAAATCAGTACTGTAAAAAATGAAAAATTGCAAGACACGTGTTTTTGGGGTACTCCTCATTAGGGAGAGGCTATATCTGTAAAACAATTGGACCGGTGAAGTAGATTGAGGTGGTAACGTACCGATAACTGGACTACATTTCACCTTCTCTTAAAAAGATGGCTTTACGGTCATTTTGGGTCGTGTCAAAGTCCGAAGACACATGTTTTTTGCTGGTTGCCAAGTCACGTTTGCCAATGTAGTCTTCAATACCCTGAAAATCCACTTTTTTGTTAGTTATGTTTATACTGATATACAGTTTAGAAGTCCTATGTTTAAATACTGGACTAACAAATTGTAAACTTGAACGCACTATATTTTATGGTTTTTTAAAATTATTAACCATCTATTTTTTATTCCATGACATGTCTATATCTTTGTTGTTTTTATTGTATTTGATGTGTATATATGTTTTTTTGTTTTTATATAAACATCATTATTATTATTGTGTGCTTAGACATGCTGATTAGAACGATATTTGCATGCAAAGGTGTACTTTCAACATACATTATTAGTCTCGCATGCATCAGGAACGGGCAATAATGGAAAGACAGTCATCGGAGATTTTTGACGACTAATTCAAAATGGAGTGAGTATACATTTTGTGTTGCTACCCAGGGGGTTAATAAGCGCCTGCTAGAAGGCATTGGCGGTATCATACTTAATAATTAAGACCACTGTTATTGTTCAATTCGCATATTTTAGTTAACGTAACTCAATTATGCACCCTTCGTAACTTCTCATAAGACCGCTGACCTCACGGTGTGTCTGCGACATAAACACGCGATAACAAATGCCTTTTGATGACTGTTGAGCTATTAGCCATAAACAGGTCACCCACTTTGTCCCACAAGAATCACCGTCTGCAAACGCCTTTTACAAGTGGTGATACTGGCCGGCGGGCGCAGTAGTCAGTACCTGTGGGAATATGTCCGCGACCACACACAGGCGACAACACGCCCTGAACGACCGCGCAAGTTGTGTCCATCGGCTACTCGTTAATAACCAGAACCAAACATACCACTCGCTTTACTCCACCTATCATATAAAATATAGGAAAAAGCCACAGAAAATAAAGTCACAGGAAAACAATCACAACTTCAAATTTAGAGTTCTTTGTATTTAAAGTATTAGTGGAAATATGAAAAAGTTGGGTGAATATTCGTTTTAATAATAACAATTAACTTAAAACATAACAATAAATTCAGTGCATAATTTTGATAAAACAGAATCAGATATAGATCTCACAAAATTGTAAGTTCCTTGTGCCAACAATATGAGTGGAAATATTAAATAAATTCAGGTGAATATTTGTTTGAATACATTTTGTAATCAAAATTAACTTAAATATAACAAAACATTCAGTTCATAAGTTTGATAAAAAGTCACTCATAAATCTCAGTTGTGCTAAAATGTCAAAGAAATCTGCGGCACTCTGATTGGCAATATATGTGTGTCTTTCTTAATTGGTAGACTCGAAGTGCTCGTAGTGCGTGCGCCAACATATCTTATTTCTTTCAACATCTGTGCATGGTGTTTATTACGACATCCGCCAGCCTTGGTACCAACGTATGTTGTTTTTCTTACTCCGAGTATGATAATACATAAACGGAAAGAAATGTATTTGAATGCTTCCAGTTCTGTCACCTTTGATAAAACAACACACAGAGAAGTGGTTGTTCTTGCATTCATGATATATATTCTACTCGTAAATATAGCTTATTTTCTGCACTATTTTCTGCACTCAAACTATACCTAACATTATTCTCTATATATGGTTAACGGGTAAGGGAAAATATATATTATTTATCAAACATATTGCCTGATATATACAAGATAGACTAGAATTATATTGGTGAATAATTGTGAAAACAATGGAAAATGATGTAAGTGTAAATTTTGGATGTCTTAGCAAACATGAATATATGATTGTTTCAACAAAACCAACAACATACTATGTAATGTGTTTGCCTTCTATTTGGTAATATAATCAAAATATCTTCAAACATGTATACTGTTTGCTTAATAATAATAATAATAATAATAAACTTTATTTACACACCATCAAATCCGGGACTAATGACCCGTTCACGGGTGTTTACAAATCGGCAATCGTCTAAGAAGCATAAAAAACGCATTTAAGAGCAATAAATAAAGTTACGAAGCAAAATCCTAGTATATATATATATATATATATATAGATAGACAGACAGACAGACAGACAGACAGACAGACAGACAGACAGACAGACAGACAGACAGACAGATAGATAGATAGATAGATAAACCTATGTATAGTAAAATTACGGGTAAATGCAATAGTAAAATAAACGATTAGCAAAAGTGCTGAACAGCTGAACATACTGGATACAAAAATACAATAACACTGTACTGCATCTTCACGATATCTGTGAAGTCGCCATATGCAGGCCTCGACATATCTTTAAATGTTGAAGAAAGAAGCATACATATTTATGCAAAGACACACATACAGACACACACAACAACGCACGCACACGTGTGCATGCACGCATACACGCACGCACGCAGGCAAACACAAATACAGGCACACAAACAGACACACATATTCATTTACTCACAGACACACAGACACACAGACACACACACAGACACACAGACACGGTGGTCTCGAAAGACCGCAGGATGTCTATATGTAGTGTCCATGGGTCAATATCCCCTTTGTTCTATAACAAGGCTGCATTACCTGGATTAACTAATTGCTTTCTTTGATGTCAGTTTGGTCCCTGGTTGCTTCTAGTGTGCACTGTGATCGTGAGCTAATTCGATCTACTGACAGCCGGCCAGGGACATTCAAAGAAAAAAAAATTCCCAAAAAATAAAGTTAATTGAAAGTATATTAAGATTTTTCAATTAAACTAAATTAACCTTTTCCAGAAAAGTTAATTACTTAAATTATTTTTAGAAAGATAATTAATTAAACTAAATTAAGTTAATTAAGTTAATTGACTTAATAAATTAACAATTGAAATTAACCCATGCCTGCCACAGACTGAGGCGAGCCATTTTTGTGAATAGATGTTTCTACCCCAAATTGAACATTTGATGTAATTGTGGTTTGTGATAGTAAGTTAATTAGCCATAAGAGCAAATGCCCTGAAACGCGGGTTATGTGGACACATTTTCTTGCACCCCCTAGTCCCTCCTAGTGATATTTGTAGTAAAATCCGCAATGTCTACTCGGCTATTTATATGTGACACAGTCGCATAGACATCTTACCGCGTGCACTAGCACATAATTGCAATGCCGCACACGACGACTGCTACGGTGAAACCTAAAACCACCGATCAATAATTGGATGAAGGAAACTGTTGCCTTAACGCCCAATGTCCTCGGCTGAGCGAGCTTAAAACGTGTGTGTATGTGTGTGTGTTTGTGTGTGCGCGCGCGCGCGTGCGTGCGTGTGTATGTGTGTCTGTGTGTCTGTGTGTCTGTGTGTATGTGTGTAAATGTGTCTACATTTGTGTTTGCGTGCGTGCGTGTGTGTATGCGTGCGTGTGTGCGTTCTATAATTACTCCGTGACCCTACACATGTGAATGACCCCTTAGCCCTTTATTGGATGAATAAAACATTCTTCACCATCTACGTTACAATGTTGTATTCAACAAACCATATGCAACAAATTAAATAAATATTCCTGCACACTTACTTATTATGGAAGCACTGATTTTAGATAGACCCTGGACACAGCATAAAACTGGTATGTTGCCTCAGGACAACAACGTGCACTAAATGGTTTACTCGCCAAACTTTGTCAACGCACCATGAGAGCTAATTATGCGGTCGAATATCTTGTGCAGGGCACATTTGGTATGTATGGTCCGGCTAATTCGGTGCCTGGTTTTAAAATTGTCATCACCAAGTCGGCGACGCGTCGTTACACAACTTAATAGTCAACGATCTGTTATTTGCTTGAAAGGATCAGGTGTCTGGTGGGTATTTCTGAATTGCCCTAAACCTGCGCTGTTAAAAACACCGCGTCTTAAGATTCCCGAGCGGTGGACTGACGTGCTAAAGGATGGTGGGTGAATGCCCTTAGGTGTGAATAGTACAAGATGGGGAAGGGGTAAATTGTAGTAGGCCTACATTTCATCAACACAAATCTTCCAAACTATAGCATGTGTAGAATCATTGGGAATACTCTTTCCAAATATGTCATAATCAATTAGTAATTATGTTGTAATGATGTCATTATGACGTCATTACTTCATCGTTCCATACTAGTTATCACATATTTTAAACGACAATTAAAATATCTTTCCAACGATACCTCATTTGCTATAGTTTGATTGATACGTATTGATGAAGAAGACTAATATCTACCCTCACGCCCTTGTTTCACTAATTACGCTTGTTGTAATAAATTAGTACAACTTCACGATGGTTTCCACTCACAAGTGATAAACAACTGGATTTCACATTTGTATATTGTAAACGTCTTGAAAAACATTGTTGCAGAAATGCACTAGGTAAGAGGGTTTTACCTACGTGAACCACGGACTAAAATGTAGAGTAATTTATAGAATAGTACACATATAACGTCATAATGATGTAATTACACCATATTTACACATTAATGATGATATATTTGGAAAGATTATTCCAATACCTTTCCAATGGTATCACATTTACTATAGTTTGGAAGATATGTGTTGATGAAATGGACTATTATTTACCCCTACCCCCATATTTTATTATTCACGCTTAATGACATTCATCATCATCATATATATATATATATATATTAAAAATTAACTTGTTATATACAAAAAGGTAAGTTCTTATATAGTACAGTATTCAGTCCTCAGAACTGCTCTACTATATGCGACATGTCAAATGACGTTGTATGTAATGGGACTCGACACACCAGAGCAACCACCTTTTAAATAAGCCTACTATAACTACACATTGATGACCAGGGCAGTGGTTGCTACGACATGGACAGTGACAATGAAATGCTGATAGAAACGTCACTCAGCGAATCAACCGCAACGTACTGGACAATCTAATGTACATAATCTACCGTGAAAACCATAATCGCGTCAATGGCCTGGCACCTCAAAGCCAAAATATATATATATATATATAATATATAATGTGTTTTTAAATAATGAAAGGATAATTTACATGTTTTATATAACGAATTCTGTTTACGTAGATTTCGCCAGAATACACCTATTATAAATTAACATTCCGCCTTTAGGCTCAGTACATGTATTCATGTTTGATCAGTTGTACATATGCGATAACAACCAGTAAGTTCGACTACGCCTAGTTAGTGAATAGATGACCGTTTCGTTATCAGCGCATAAGCGATCACCTTGCCAGCCTATATGAGTAACCCTATTGAGGGCCACGAATTGCGTGTCGCTGCACTTTCGCGTTCGACTTTCTGAAGCTGCTTTTATCACTGGCATTTTGTACGTTATGTCCGTATATTCAACATCAGAAATGTGATTAGTACCTTTGTAAGAATTTGGTGATGTTTGAATAAAACATGATTAGGACAATTGACTCGTTGACGTACTTGCATAGATATTGGGTGCCATAACAGTCAGTAACCTTTATCACATGTCTTGGATGTCCCTGTCAAACATTTGTTTCTTTCTTAAATTAACTATTTTGCCAGCAATATCTCTTGTTTCCAATAAAGTGTGTACATCAGCAAAACAAATAATGGCCAAGTAACTGACGGGCGGCGATGTTTGGACGCTTTGTATAAAACAGAGATATAAGCCTGTGTAAAAGTATGGTTATTGTAAGGGGGTTTAGGATGAAAATTTGTGTGACGCAAGATGTACGTTCTGAAAAATACAAAAATATGTATTTCGTTAATATTCTAAATATTTTACTCCCATATCGGTAAAATACTGTGTTGGCCTGTATTTTTGCTCTTTGCTCACTACCATTCATGTCAGGCAAACGTTGTATTTGATTTAAGGTACCAAATAAGCATGTTTAAATCAACTCAAGGCGCTGTTTAGCTTGTAGGTGTGCACAGTTTGATGACGCATAGTTTAAGTGTTATTGAGACTGTGTAATATTCCCTTCGTGATTAATCTAGTTATATGAATAGCTTGATATAAATCTAACTTTCGTGTAGATAACAAATATTCAGGTCATCAATTTGGGGTAAGACCACATTAAGGATTCGTCCGCCATTAACCTCTGAAAGAGTGCCCTTGAAAATACCGTTTTGGTGTGATGTGTGAATTTTTTTCGAACACTTTGACATAGGACATGTTGGTCCCGTGAATACTAAATTTACTACTACATTAGATCTTTCACACGATTGCAATATATATACACTAGTTCCTCGCGTATTAGCACAGTGGCTATTTTGTAGAACGGTCCAATATTTCAAAATCCGTCAGCAGATTGGGGCGAAATTGAGGGGTATCAAGTTTGGGTGGATTTTCTTAAAAACGAGGTATGAGAAGTTCATGAATTTTCCACAGCACTTGTGTCAATGGAAGTTAAATACGGTATAAACTGTTCAAGAAAATTGTAGAAAAAAATTTGCAGGAAATTAAGGATACGTTATAATGGCCGCCTATGTAAAATCTAATGTCGTATACGTTATAATGTTGTATTCAACAAACAATATGCAGAACAAATATGAAATAAATAGTTTTGCACTGTTATTTGTGATGGAAGCACTGATTTTGGGTTGATTGCTGTTTTTTGTCAAACAGAGCACTTACCATGGACACAGGATAACACTGATATGTTGCCCCAGGACAACAACGTCCAATACATTATTTACTCGCCAAACTTTGTCAACGCAGCATGGGACAGCTAATTATGGGGTCGAATATATCATGCAGGACACACTTGCTAAGTATGGTTGAGTGCGGCGAATTCCGTGCCTGGTTTTCGGATTATCATCACCAATTCGGCGATGCGTCATTACACAATTTAATGGGTCTGTGTTGGTTCAGATAACACTCCGGGTGGTTGGAAATACTGGCGGTTTCTCTGGTATTTTCCATCAAATAAATGCTATAAATACGACGGTCTAGTCACTCTAGTGGAGTGAGGGAAAATAAGGATAGATAAGGATAGAGATAGAGAGATATAGAGAGAGAGGGGGAGAGGGAGTGAGGGAGGTAGGGAGGGAGAGGGAGAGGGAGTGAGGGAGGTAGGGAGGGAGGTAGGGAAGGAGAGGGAGAGAGAGAGATGGAGAGAGGGAGAGAGGGAGAGAAGGAGAGAGGGAGAGAGGGATAGAGGGATAGAGGGAGAGAGGGAGAGAGGGAGAGAGAGGTAGAGCAGGGAGAGGCGGGAGAGAGAGAGACGGATGGAGGGAGAGATAGATAGATAGAGAGAGATAGAGAGAGAGGGAGAGAGGGAGAGAGGGAGAGAGGGAGAGAGGGAGAGAGGGAGAGAGGGAGAGAGGGAGAGAGGGAGAGAGAGGTAGAGCAGGGGGAGGCGGGAGAGAGAGAGAGAGACGGATGGAGGGAGAGATAGATAGATAGAGATAGAGAGAGATGGAGAGAGAGAGAGAGAGAGAGAGAGAGAAAGAGAGAGAGAGGGAGAGAGGGAGAGAGGGAGAGAGGGAGAGAGAGGTAGAGCAGGGGGAGGCGGGAGAGAGAGAGACGGATGGAGGGAGAGATAGATAGATAGAGAGAGATAGAGAGAGATGGAGAGTGAGAGAGAGAGAGAGAGAGAGAGAGAGAGAGAGAGAGAGAGAGAGAGATCTTCCTCTCTCTGCTCTCCTGGAGGAGAGAGAGAGAGAGAGAGAGAGAGAGAGAGAGAGAGAGAGAGAGAGAGAGAAGAGAGAGAGAGAGAGAGAGAGAGAGAGAGAGAGAGAAGGAGAGATCGTCTCGTCTCTCTCTCTCTCTTCTGCTCTTCTCTTCTCGTCGCTCTCTCTCTCTCGTCGAGAGAGAGAGGGGGGGAGGAGAGAGGGAAGAGAGGAAGAGAAGGGAGAGAGGGAGAGAGGAAGGAGAGGAGAGAGGAGAGAGGGAGAGGGAGGGAGGGAGACGGGGGGGAGTCGGAGAGAGGGAGCGAGGGAGGTGTGTGTGTGTGTGGGTGCGTGCATGTGCATGTGCATTTGCATGTGAATTTGTGTGTGCATGTATGTATGACTGTGTGTTTGTGTGTGCGTTCGTGCATGCTTGAGTGCGTTTATGCGTGTGTGTGCGTGCGTGCGTGCGTGCCCGTGTGTGCGTGTGTGTGCGTGTGTGTGTGTGTGTGTGTGTGTGTGTGTGTGTGTGTGTGTGTGTGTGTGTGTGTGTGTGTGTGTGTGTGTGTGTGTGTGTGTGTGTGTGTGTGTGTGTGTGTGTGTGTGTGTGTGTGTGTGTGTGTGTGTGTGTGTGTGTGTGTGTGTGTGTGTGTGACTGTGTGTTTGTACGTGCGTGTTTTTTTTTATGCGTGTGTGTTTATGATGTGCATGTGTGTGCGCGCGCGTATGTCTTTCGTGCATCAAATTGCGATATATCCTTTTCTGGCAATCTTGCCCTTTTTCCAACTAAACGTAGTGACGTCACATCCTCTATCTATATATCGCGTTTTGACAAAAAACGTTATTTTCCATAACAAATTTGCACTGAACAGCTTAGCTTTTGCTACCATTTTTTTTCCAATTCGGATTGTTAAGAAGCATCAACATAATGTACAAGTTGATGTTTAGCCTCTAAGGATGACTTGCCAAGGTAATATATATATATATATATATTTATATATATATATATATATGTATATATATATATATATATGTTTTAAGAATAATGAAAGGATAATTCACGTATTTTATATAACGAATTCTGTTTACGGAGATTTCATCGGAATGCACCTGTTATAAATTAACATTCTGCCTTTAGGCTCAGTACATGTATTCATGTTTGAAAAGTCGTACATATGCGATAAGAACATTTATGTTTGATTACGCCTAGTTAGTGAATGGATGACCGTTTCGTTATCTGCGCATAAGTGGTCACTTTGCCAGCCTATATGAGTAATCCTATTGAGGGCCATGAGTTGTGGGTCGCTGCACTTTCGCGTTCAACTCTCTGAATATCTGTTTTAGTGTGGGGTGGTGACGGGATGCAGAGCGCCGGCTTATCAATACATACAAATCCTGCTGTCACGTTTTGTCAAGTAGTCGAGTTACTAGAGATTGAGCAATTGGGCTCAATCTTGTACTGTAGTATATAATACGTCTTAAGTCATCTTTCCAGCGACCTTGTCGATTGCGGCAAAGTAAGTTGTTGTAATCTAGCTGGCGGCCGATCCGGCTGCGATCCAAAATTGTGCGTTCTGTGCGAGTGAGGGAAATTATTATGTTGTTAGACGGTGAAGTCTCGTCACCCTTCTTTGTAAAAGCGCGGCCCAGTAATGTGGAATGGTCTACCTACCTCCAAACTATTCCATTTTAATCATACCAACGAACTTTCTGTCAATACTTCGAAACCTCCGAATTGGAGGTTTCAAGGAGGATACAGTTAAGGTATTTCTCAAACAATCGCAAATCGAAAAAACAACCTATACGGGCCTGCTATGTCATTTTAATCATCCTAGTATACGTTCAATCGTCCTCGCCAGCCAGGGGTGGTCACTACGTACACTACCCCTGGCGCATTGTATGGAAGCTATTTGAATCAAACTCATCATTGATTACTCCGTCACCCATGAGAACAGTGCAGACACCCGTCCGACTCGCGCTCCAGTGATGAGCGGTGTTTTTTATTCAAATATCTTACTAGTCTACTTCCCAAACCACCGGAACTTGCCCGAAGCGATATTATTGGCTGTGCCTTTATTCAGAGTTTTGCAAGGCTATCTGCCAAGGGGTACTGAGACTGATGTAAGCACCAGCGTCCCGGCGCGCGAGGATGTTTTCAATCATTACAATTACATTAAATTCAATAAATAAATATGCATATGTGTGTGCGTGCGTGCGTGCGTGCGGCGTGTGTGTGTGCGTGCGTATATGCGAGTGTGCGTGTGAGTGTGTGCGTGCGACGTGCGTGTGTGCGTGCGTTTGTACGTGCCTCCGGCGTGCGTGTGTGCATGCGTGAGCGTGCGTGCGTGGGAGCGTGCGTGCGTGCCTGCGTGTCTGCGTGCCTGCGTGCCTGCGTGCCTGCGTGCCTGCGTGCCTGCGTCAGCGTTCGACATAACTGCGGGCCAGCGATGGAGGGTTTCGAGGAGAAAGGGACAGAGGAGGAGGAGGAGAGGGAGAGACAGCGGAAAAGAGGATGTTAGAAAGTGAGAGAGGGTGAGGTGGATAAAGAAAGAGTAGGCAGACAGGGGAGAGAGAGGAAAGATGGGTAGAGGGAGATATGAGGAGAGAGGTAGGGTGGGAGTTGGAGGAAGAGAATATATGAAAGGAGAGAAGGGATGAGAGATAGGGAAGGAGGGATGAAAAGAGAGGGTGGAGAGAGAGGATGAGAAGAGGAGGAGAGTTAGAGAGGGTCCGAAGAATACAGGGAGAGAGGAGAAGTTATGAAGACAGACGGGAGAGAGAGGGAGAGAGTGAATGGGGACAGTGGGATATAGTTTAAAGGGAGAGAGGGGAAATATGGAGGAAGAAAGGAGAGGGGAAAAGAGAGAGAGGGGGATATTGATGAAGGGAGGAAACGAGAAATTAAGACAGAGAGAGAGAGGGGGGGGACGATAAGGAAGGAGACAGGGAACGTGAGATACAGGGAGGTAGGGGAGATGGGACAGAGGGAGAGGGGAGACATGGTGAGAGGGGAGAGAGGTGGCATAGAGACGTAGAGGAGACGACATGGAGAGTTGAGTTAGGGAGGATAGAAAGGACGGTAAATCATTTTGTTTCGCAACTGGTCTTTCCGGCGACTTTGTCGAATAAGGCGTAATGCATTTTTGTTGTAATCTAGGTGGCGATCCACCTGGCTGCGTTCCATCATTGTGCGTACTATGCGTTAGAGGGAGATTATTATGTGGTTAGACGGTGAAGACGGCAGATCGCGTCGCCTGGAGGCGGTAAGTGGAACAAACAAGTCCACTTTCGAAAACCAACGGAGAGAACACACAGAAGAGAAGAGGAGGAGAAGAAAAAACCCACCAGCATCCTCCATCAACCAAACCTTCCCCTGCAGCCACTGCAACAAGATTTGCCTGTTCAGCATAGTCCTGGAGAGCCACCAGCGCGCCTGCAGCAGACGTGGACCACCGCCTTCATGAATCTTCGATCCCGAAGCCAAGCCAAGAAGAAGAAGGTGAAGTCTCATCACTCTTCTTTGTAAACGACGCGGCCCAATAATGTGGAATAGCGCACCTCCCTAAAATAACCATCCACGCATAATATGCAATTATAATACTCTTAATAATATGCTTTCAACCAATACTTCATAGCCTCTGATTTCAGCAGATAGTTGTTCTATGTGGCGGCAAAAGTCATGTTAACCACCAATTATGCACAATATTTTTAACGAATAAGAAATTGTATGTAAAGATAAGTTCGTATACAGCGCAGTATCCAGTCATTAGCACTCCGTGGCACATCGTTCAACCGTGAATAAGATACACGATGCGCGCGTGCGTGCGTGCGTGCGTGCGTGCGTGCGTGCGTGCGTGCGTGTGTGTGTGTGTGTCGGTGTGTGTGTGTGTGCGCGCGCGCGCGTGCGTGCGTGCGTGCGTGCGTACGTGTGCGTACGTGTGCGTGTGTGTCCGTTTGTCCGTGTGCGTATGTTTGTTTGTGTGTGCATATATAAAAGAATGCGCTCGTATGAGAGGGCGTACACGTGCAGGTGTACGCCCTCGCATTCTCTGTGAAATGTTCTTTACCGGTGCAATGGATCTATGACCCTCTTCGAAGCCGTTGGCAAGGTAATACTCCATATAGTGCTTAATAATTGTTAAATTATAATTCAAGTTTAGATTGCAAATTATATTAACATAAAGTTCGTCTGAAGGTTTACACACCTATTATAAATCAATATGTTGATCCTTGGCTCGACAGGCCTACGTGTTTTCATGTTTCAACAGCGATAACAATCTCTATACGACTGCGCCGAGTTTATGAATAGATGACGGTTTAGTTATCAGCGAAAAAAGTGGTTACCCCGTCCCGCCTATAAGGTTACCCCTTTCAGAGGCCAAGGCCACCGTCCCAAAAGGGCTGACGGTCGGTGAACTGGTTCAAACGTTGGATTGTAATAAGTGGACCAGACGCAGTCCACTGTACCGTCGATCAGACGAGTACGTCTTAAACCGTACGTCTTAAACTGTTCACCGTACTTCGGGCGGCGAATTTCCAATAAGAGGCCGGTCACAATTGTCGACATCTGCCTATTCTTACAGAGCGTAGTAATTCTCAGTCTCCCTCTTTCTCTCTGAAACATATATACACAGTCATCCCGCGGCCTTATATTAAATATGCACCGTGCCGACTGGAGACCATTGAAGGTAGTTGGCTGCTCTTCTCTTCACGCCCCACTTAGTCGGTGATACACCCGTCTGGGCCTATAGGTACATATACCACCCAGACCCACCCGTTGACGCACATCCGCTCCTACTTGTGTTCTCTGGTGAATATCCGTCACCGAGCCGTGGACCTCGCACACTGCTCATCCCAGGTACAAACATGTCACGCTGTTTCAGTTCATTCCCTTCCAGTCGTATAATAACGATTTTGTTCCTTTGACCGACCCAGAGCACCTACATCTTCTCCAGACATATTACCAGTCGAAGATTGCCAGATATCTTCTTCCGCGATGGACGTATACATACGTACGTACACACGCGCACACGCGCACACGCGCACACGCACACACGCACACACGCACACACGCACACACGCACACACGCACACACGCACACACGCACACACGCACACACGCACACACGCACACACGCACACACGCACACACGCACACACGCACACACGCACACACGCACACACGCACACACAGTCACACATACACTCATACCATTTGTTTCTTCATGCAACACTTTCGTCATGTTATTATTATTATTATGTGTCATTATGTGTATTATTATTATTGTGTGTGTGTGTGTGTGTGTGTGTGTGTGTGTGTGTGTGTGTGTGTGTGTGTGTGTGTGTGTGTGTGTGTGTGTGTGTGTGTGTGTGTGTGTGTGTGTGTGTGTGTGTGTGTGTGTGTGTGTGTGTGTGTCCGCTCGTCAACACCTGACTGACGGCTACTTTCAAAGTGATTGCCGCGTCACTAACAAAAGAAAGAGTTTTTCTTTTCCCGGTGCCATCACGCGTGATGATCTGTCGCCCGCGTATCATCTCGCACCAATTTCCTCCAACGACCCCAATCTGTCGTGTCTCGTACGATCGTGTCCATTCTTCTGCCCATCCTCTTCATTGTATGATGTAATTGGTCTTCCCCGTATCACATTCCTCACCAGCGCGCTGCCGTCTCTGACTGCATGTATTGTGTGCCACCGACTTCGTCACGGTCTGAGCCACAACTAAGTCGAACAATGTGCAGTGTATTTATGAAAAGGTGAATGATTTGGAAAGTGTTAACCCTAACGTTACAATGATAGCAATTACCAGTTTAACAGACAGTGCCGGTTGCAATGGTACACCAATGCTACGACTTTAAATAGTATGTAATTTGCGTTATGCGTTATTTATCGCACTATTACTTTTTCTATGCTTACTAGATGGATGCAACGGCACCAACACCCTGAAATTAATTACGCATTTTAATACGAATTCGATAAAACGCCACTCATATGTTATGACCACAGCAATTCGAAGCATATTTAAAGTTTAAAGTTTCCTACAACAATATGCACAGGCGGATCTTATGACACCACCGATGAGACAGTGCGAAAGCATGTTTGTTAGTAATGCTATCGATACATTTGACGCCTTATTGCGCAAGAATGTTTATGGTTTTAGAAAACGTATTCTCAACATTGACAATGAAATGATAAGGTGTATGTACAATAAACATATATCGTTAATGGGCCCATGTGGACTAGCTGGACCGAATCACTGTATATTATAAAACGGTGACTTTATATCATGTTTTACATATTTATTTAATTATTTCTTGTAATTTAAAAACGTATTTATTATTTTTATTTCATTTGTTAGGCTACCTTATTCTTATTTAATTTTTTACTATTTATATTTCTACCTTCTTCACCTTTAAAAAGCAATGTATTGTTATACCTATTTATATGTACCAATTGTATATATGGGTTTTGCTTGAAATAAATGTATCCGTATTCGAACGAAAGAAGATACCTGTTTGATTATTGCAATTCTTCAAGTTAAATGTAAGCAATTTATGCATAGTAGAAAGTTAGAAACACCCTTGAATAATTTCGCGTAAAGCATGTAATGAAGTAAATACACGAAAGTACAAGTGCGTGGTGTGATTGGGTAACACAGGTCTGTGGGATGCGTCTTGTGCTGTAGTGTAGTGGACAGTTTGTAGTGCACGCGCTTCACTCCACTCGCTTACAGCTTCAGCCACCAACTAGCTCCCTTTTACGGAGTGAAAAGGGAGTCGAGTGCTTAAGTCTCATCTGCTAGTACAGTGTTCAGGGGACGGGCGATCACGGTGGCGGCAATTCAGACGGGTGGCTATTGTGTTGCAGGGTTATTTATAGGGCAAATGTTAATGGACAAAAAAACTGAAACCCAATGTGTACAAAGACTTTGGTGATATTTGCAATAATGCATGTTCGACAATCTTACCACTCCGAGAAACGTCCAAGACTAGTGTAGACGTGTATTCATGGCTATTGGACCGTGGCCCCCTGTTGTGTCAGTGAATTCTAGCAGGAAAACTGAAGTTTGACTAAACATGCTCCCTGCCACGTCAGGTAACTTAGATATGCCAATGACAGTGAGGTTTGTCAGTCAATTACAAAAACACTTATTTGTCGTACAATGTAGGCCTCTACGACAATATATTCACATTCCTTTATTCAGTTTGCCTGTGATATTAGTGAGTAACAAGGGATAATAGGGTTCAAATCTTCGTGTAAGATGTCCACTATTTTATTACAATCCTCTCATCTCATTCACGGTCGTCCTCGTCTCCATTTACCTTCCACCTAGATGGCAAATGCATTTTCGCTGACAGTTATTGCCCCATTCATTCCATGTGTCCAGGCCACGTTAGCCGATTTCTCACTAGCTTCTTCTTGAAACTTTCGAAAACCTCACATTTCACCCCAAAATGCACCCTACCTTAAATATTGCCGGTATAATCCTATATACAGCTCATCAAAATCTTGGGGGCTTCAGCACTCCAAGCCCCCTTAGGTTCCGACGCTTTAGTTACTGTTGTTTTTTAGTCGTAACCACATTCTATGGGACGGTATAATTATGTACGTTGGCGTGAAACATGAATTGTGCACCTTTCTTTGAGCTTTCGCGATGCGTGTCCATCTCCCACCACCCCTTTCCCCTTGCATTTGCACCTGTTTTTATCCTCCTGCGAATTTCAGTCTCCGATCGAGCCGTCGTCCACGCGTACCCTCCACCTAAGTATAACTGTCTCTACGTTCCAGTATCTATCTTCTGTTTTGCTGCCCAACCCATAGCACTTCCGGCTTCTCCAGATTTTCTCTCAGTACTACGTTATATATATTTGTATATATATATATATATATATATACATAATATCTAAATAGTTTACGATCATTTGTAGTTGTTGGCCATGACATGAACTGCACGCGGGTGCTGAATACTCATCCTAATACAACGCAAACACAATCCAGTCGAGGACAACGTAGGGGTCTAACAATTTCGTACACTTTCCAGGGGCCCAAATGCAATTTTTTTGTGACAGTAGACATGGAATGCTGATAAGGTTTCCCCCCAAAATGATATCTATATATATCTAGGATCGTATCCTAAGTGGACAACCTAGAAAAAAGTTACTGGAAACATGTAAACAGCACTTAAACAACATGCCCCTATGCGTTAAAAGAAGATTGTTGTGGTCATCATCAATTGTAGGCAATTTCTTCCCCCACCCTTTAAAAACAACAGTGAAACAAAATAAAGGAAAATCGTCATGTTCAAATATTACAGTTTTTTATTTTATTTTATTACATATTAAATAACGTTGCTTTAGGTAGCACTAGTTTATGAGTAGTCTGAAAACATTTACCTCCAAATTAACAAAACACTAGACAATCTTTTCATCACTAGGTAAGGTAGGGCGTAAACAACAATTTCTCACGCGTAACCAAAACAGAGATCGATTTCTTCCTTGAAAGTACTTATTGTTGCTCAGCAAACACAAATTTAACAAAACAATAGTTATCTATGTCCACATGTTTGAAGGTAGGTTGTGCATAAGCCTACTTGCTGAAAGGTTAACAGTTCAGCATTAGAAGTGCTGCCAGTTTCTGTTAATTGTCACTCTCTGATTCGCTACTTTCGCTGCTGTCAAACCTTGCAGCATTCATCGCACGGCTGCATTTTTTTTTACCGATCCCTGGTAGCGACAACTAATGTAACAGGCAATGTTTTTCTTGGCACACGTACAATTTCTGTTGCATCCTTTGTTGCAGCCGCAGAATATGGTCTTTGTCATCTGCAGTGGGCAGGCAAATTGTGTGGATGCCATTTGAACTTGCTTGCCGTTATCCAGAACCCACCCATATTCTTCATACGGAGGGAAGACGGGCTTGCGGAAATCAGCACTTTTGTCTATCATGGTCTTCAAAGCTGCACATTTCAAATGCAGAAGAAATGCATCTTCTGTTGGTGGAAGTAATTTCAACAGCGTTGACTTGTTGTTCAGGAACGTGTAAACTCGAAGCTTTCCAAGATCCGATCCTTTGAACGCATCGTCTTTGTTGGTGTACACAGCGATCGTAAGGTCCCTTGCCTAGTTGATCACGTCTGCTGTTATATGAGCGTCATCTTGTTCGGCAACGTTCTCAAGTGCAGCTATGTCCGTTGCCTTGCTGCGGTTATCCATACCTCCTTGCCAGTGAAATAAGGATAGCTGGTTGTGCCTCGCCCACTAAGGTTGTGCAGGAAGGAAGTGCTTGGCCTTGCGCGCGTCCAAGCACACATCTCATGGATCGATAAATTGCTATCTGGTGCAGTTCGAACCCACAGTTCTGGCAGATCTTTCAACAGCGTGCAAGTATTATAGACGCACATGACAATGATGTCTGTGTCACTGGCGTGACATCCCCTTCATATGGCACATGACAATGATGGCTGTGTCACTGGCGTGACATCCCCTTCATATGGCACATGACAATGATGTATGTGTCACTGGCGTGACATCCCCTTCATATGGCACATGCAGTAGCTGTGACGTTGCAGCATATCGCCCAAGTCGCCAAACTAGCAACATGTGTTCTGCGCTGTTGTCGGATGTTGTTTCTAACACTGCGACACCCTCGATGTTGGTGAGTTTTCTGGATGATTGTCTATCCCTGGCAGAAATATGACAGATCGGAATAATTGTGTCGGGAATGGTAGCCAGGGTTTTCCTCCGATGTGATGTTGAGATGGGAATACTGACACCCTCGATCTGTCTGACTTCCTCTGCAGATGGCACATGGCGTGGATTTTCGACGATGATTGCAGTTGTTGCGATGAAGCTTCCACCCTCTAATGTCTTCATTTTCCAGTCCAGATTGTCAATTGCAAAGACGTGCTGTGTGCCGTGATTGTGAGACATGTTCTTTGGGATGTACACCCCATCTTCCTCAATATGTTGCATGATGTTGGCACACTGTGAAGTTAGTTGACGCTGCAAACTGCCATAGCAGATCCCTGTACCAAGCCTATTGTTCAATGTGATCAGTGCCTTGCTACGCGTCTTGTTGTGCACGTAATAGGCAGTGGTGATACCCAGTGGAGTGGTTATTCCAGAACATGTTGTGTAGGTGTAGAGTCTGATGCTTTTCGTCAACATTACGGTATAATTCCACAACCCTCAGCTTCTCAAGGGCATCACCGAGGAGTATGGAAGATGCGCAAATGAACCCAAATTCACTACTTTGGTTAAAAATTGAAATGCGCTTGCCAAACCTTTGTCGCAATTTCCATTTCAATGTTACTGACCGGTATGTGTCTGCAGTTTTGACTAGTAGTTCCCGAAGAATTGCTCGGTACTGATCCCGTACTGACTTTATCAGGAAACCATATTTTAAGATTCGAATGGCTTTAAAAGCGTTCATGCATCGTGCGTGATAAGATGTCTTCCTTGTTCAACTTCTTGGCCTTATCTATGGTTGCCTGCTGACTACTTTCTCAGGAAACCTTGCAAGTTGGTTCATTGCCTTTCATCCAACTTGTGTTACATATAACACAGGCAGCATGTGCATCAAATGTTGGTGTGTTTTGCCTAGTGGAAATGTGTGCTGTTTCGCACGAAGTGCTGCACTCATTCTCTGCCGAGGTTGAGGTACCCCATCGTTGATGCTTTTTCTGCGAATTTAAAACTCTTCATTTTGCATGCCACTTTGGTGAATTGTCGGCCACCCGTCTTTCCACGGCAACGTCATCGCGCAGCCTGCGGAAGGTTTCGTCCTGCCTAGCTGCCATTGCCATTTTAAAATAGTCCTATGAAGTTAACACGTTTAATGCGTTGTGTTTACTGTAATACAGTGAGGCGTTTCGCACACACCGGGGCGTCTTTAAGGGCTAATAACTTTTTTCCAGTAACTTTTTTGAAGGTTGTCCACCTAGGTTGTGATCCTAGATATATGTATAAATGTTTTTGGAGGCAAACCTTTTACAGCATTCCATGCCTATTCATCCCACTTGGCCCTCTGGGTACTGAGAATACGATCAAAACGAACGATAATTTTTTTTTTATTATCGGCTGCAAGAGAGTAATTACTCTCCATCTCCGATAATTGTGCGAAAACATTATTTTTAGGAATTCAAGTAGATATACAAACTCTTGCTGTTTTGCTAATGGCCACCACTGTCTCCTTCTTTCAATCGTTCTCCTTCGCCGTGTCTGTCTTCGTTATCTCCGCCGCCGTCGCCACCTCTGTTGTCATCGTCGTCTTCGTTATCTTCGTCGTCGTCGTCGTCTTCGCCGTTTTCGTCTCCGCCTTCGTCATCGCCGTCTCCGTCGTCGCCGTTTTCGCTGTCTGTTTCTTCGTTTCCATCTCCGTTTTTGTCGTCGTGGTCATTGTCATCGTCTTCGTTGTCTCCGTCTTCGTTGGCGTCTCCTTCTCCGTCGCCGTCTGCATCTACGTCTGCGTCTGCGTCGCCTTCTCCCTCGCCGTCGTCGTCGTCGCCGTCGTCTTTGCTGTCTCCGTTTCTATTACCACTGCCATCGCCGTTTTCGTCTTCATCGTTGTCGTCTTCTTCGTCTCCGTTCCGTCGTCACCGTCTGCTCTCCTTCGCCATCTTCACCTGTCGCCGTCTCCCTTTCGTCTCCGTCGTTGTTATCGTCTTATCCGTCTCCGTCTTCTTCTCCGTCTACGTTGCCGTTGCCGTTTCCAAAATCATCGTTGCTGTCTTCGCCGCCTCCCTCTCCCTGTCCATCGCCGTCGGCGCCGTCTACGATCTAGACGATCTAGACGAACGGTAATAGGTGCTTGGGTTGTCGCGTGCTTGAGAGGAATGATATGTATGTTTTGGGAATTCAAGTATAATATACCGACTCTTGTTGCCTTGTCAGTGTAGCAGTATATCGTCCCTGCGGGTATATTGCTAGTATCCTAAATCATCGTCGTCGTCACCGCCGTCTCCCTCTCCCTCTCCCTCTCCCTCTCCCTCTCCCTCTCCCTCTCCCTCTCCCTCTCCCTCTCCCTCTCCCTCTCCCTCTCCCTCTCCCTCTCCCTATCGGTTTCCGTCTCCATCTTCATCGTTATCGTCGTCGATTCTGATATTCACCATGCTACATTTTGCACATGGCCAGGTGTAGCCTACTTTGTTTCACGCTTCTCTCTGTCCACTGAACATTGGTTCACCACGGTTCTGCGGGTTGGTTTCTCGGTAACTATTAAGTCTACATTACAATCGTCTCACCTACGGCATGCTTGCTTTAACAATAACAAAGGTTTTTGTTCCAAACAGTACTCCGCCCAACAGATCCAGTCTTCTGGTCAGTGGACGAGTAAGAAGAAGTTTGAAGTTACCATAACGTCATAACACTGCACACAAGTAGTTTTGAATGTTTCGCTACTAGCCTGACAAGCATGTAACAAGCTTGAGCCTATGTAGAAGACAAATATAAGAAGATGCCTCAATTGTAAATCTCCAGTGTCACCGTCGAAAGTACAATGCTGCATACAGCTGATACCTGGCTCCTCATAAAATAACTGGACAGAACGTTCGACGGGATTTGGCGCCTACAACTAGCTGGTCACTGCTATCGTAATACAAAGAACCAGCGTCAGTATTCATGAAAAACCGAGGGAAACCGAGGATAACATATACAGAGCTGATCTGCGAAGATCTTGATGTTATAGTAACGATGAACTAATGAACGATGAAAATGGCTCATCTATGCTACAGCAAGGACGACCAATGATTAATAGATAGTCTTCTCTTTCACCACGGCACGCGCCGTCTAGCCACGCTACAGTGACAGCCAGGCGCAACCGTGAGTGATCACCGCTCAAAGCCGTTGGAGGACTATTATGTAGCCTGTAGTGTCAATCCCTAATGACTGTCGAATTTGCTAAAGAAAGGGGGTTGTTAAGAGATACAGTTAGTGTAGACCTGAAATATGATACCCGTCCACTAATGAAGTCAACCAACAAGGTAATGCTACTCTAAACAGCACGAAGATTTTAGCCAATATTTGTATCTGCTGTAATAAGCTGTTTAATGATCTAACATGAGTAGTTAAATACAAAACCGCAACGCTAGCAGTAGCGCCATTGCGTAGTCGATCAGTGTGTGTGTGTGTGTGTGTGTGTGTGTGTGTGTGTGTGTGTGTGTGTGTGTGTGTGTGTGTGTGTGTGTGTGTGTGTGTGTGTGTGTGTGTGTGTGTGTGTGTGTGTGTGTGTGTGTGTGTGTGTGTGTGTGTGTGGTATATGCATGCTAGCGTGTGTGTACTTAATGCAAATTTTAAGTATTGTTTGGGTTATTTTTTTTAAAGAAAATAATAGAACACTTGTCTAGTATCCGAGCCAACCTCGATTTCGTCATTATAACTACAATTGCCTAAATTTGATACCTAAGTGATTTAGTTCTATCATTCATAATGATAACATCGGTGTACTCCCGAACTGGAAATTTAACGTTTACAAGCGTGGTACAAAACAAGTTTGAAAATCAATAAAATGTCGAGCTGATCAATGCTGATAGATCAATTAAATTTAATTTCGTAGTGCTGGCACTTCCAGCGAGTTCCGCTGAATGTGAAAAAGGCTTCACAGCACAATGAAACAAATGAAGAGTTCAAGACTGTGTTTCGAAACCGCATGAACAGTGTCGGCTGTCATCACTATCTAACTGCATTCACGCGACATGGCTGACTTCAAACCCACATCAGCTATCCACCTGTGGAATACATCTGGTGCGAGGATGCCCAACTTCACATCCGAGTTGGAATCGGAGAGTGAGTCACTGTCCGAGTCCAGGTCGAATTCAGCTGGAGTCACTGTCAGTGACTCGAGCGAGTGTTTCACGGACAGCCCTGCTGCTCCTGCCGATGATGGCAACAGTTCTCGGTAGTCCGCTGCTGACATTCGTGTAGTGATGTTTGTTGTAATTTGCAACATTGTTGTTTTTTTGTCAACAATAAATTGTTGCCTATGTTGTCATTTTATATTCGCTTGTTCTTTAATCTGAATATCGTAAATTAACATGCAGGACAGAGTTAACCTGAACTAGTATATCAATAATTGCCATGCATTATAGCTGGAAATGTATATTACTCGTGTAATTTTGTTAATATTTGAACCACCAACTTTTGTGTGGGACTACCAACTTTTGAAAGTTGAAGGTCCGACTGACCACCAACTTTTCAGCTAAGGTGCAGAACACTGCGCTCAGCCGTTTGCACCTAGTCAGACAACTGACATAGCGCCTGCTGCAGCCGTAGCAGAGCCTAGACGTTCGACACGATGCATGAAGCCGCTTGAACGTTTGGACTTATATTGTTAAAGTAGCATCAGGCTGGCTACCTATCGTGGACCTTTGGGAGTTATTACCGTAATGGGTGTACATCTAACTAAAATTGGGAGAAATGTTGTGTATCGAACAATTGTCATATGATGTTGACAACATGAGTGCTATAAATACGGAGATAAACAAGCAGATTAAAGAAAATATTGCGTATGATAATCAACTGATGAGGTTATCGAAGGTGTCCAGCGACTGAAGCTGGGTAAGCCGGATGGTGAAGAGGGTCTCAATTCTGATCATATTATACACGGTCCGAAAATACTGTTTGTGCTGTTAGTTAATTTTTAACAGTATGTTGATACATGGTTTTAGCCCCGGCTCAATGTTAGTGGGAATTATGGTTCCTATGCCAAAAGACAAGAGACAATTAGTATGTACACCCGACAATTTAGAGCTATTACTCGTGGCAGCATTGTTGCCAAACTGTTTGATGTTGTTGTACTATCTAAGGAACAAAGTGCGCTTGCAACATCGCATTTGCAATTTGGATTTAAACCAAATATATCCACTACTCACTGCACACATGTTATGATGGAGAGAATCAGTTATTATAATGCAAATGGCAGTAATGTGTATGCACTCATGTTCGATGCCAGCAAAGCATTCGACAAGGTCAATTATTTTAAGCTTATTAGAGTATTTATAAAAACGTAAGGTATCACCTCTGGTATTAAGACTGCTGTTGTATAATGTATACTAAACAAAAACTTCAAGTGAGATGGGGCTAGTATGCCATCACAGTTTACCGTATGTAACGGAGTCAAACAGGGAACAATCCTTTCTCCTATTCTTTTCTCCATATACATGGATGGATTGTTTGAATGGTTAGACAATAGTGGAGTGGGATGCCACATGGGCAACCACTATACGGGTTGCGTCGGATATGCAGATGATCTCACTTTGCTAACAACACCCACCAGATCTGGACTCAAGGTTTTAATCGATACATGCGAAAACTAGGCAGACGAATACTGTGTAAATTTTAACGGTACTAAATGTAGATATTAGATTTTTAGAGGTCGTAGCTGTAAACCAGACAACAGAACTGTGTTTTTAATGATACCGAGTTGGACAGTGCCCAAGATGCTGTGCATTTGGGCCATCATATATCCGTTGTTAATAAGGAGAGTCTAGTTGTCGATTCCACTGCCACATTCTGGAGAGGGTATATTATGTTCATGGCCGATTTCGGTCAAATTAAGACGAATGTAAAGTGCAATTTATTTCAACAATATTGCTGTTCTTACTGTGGAGCCCCACTGTGGGATCTTCAGAGTAAAAGGGTGTTGGCACTATTTGCATTGCATGGCGAAAAGCGCTTAGAAAGTTGTGGGGGCTAGCACCACTTACAAATATTATAGCATTGTTATCGGATAGTTTGCCATTATTGGTAATCTTAAAGCAAAGGTTCTCAAAATTCATTCATAAAGCTATGAACCACAATTCACCGATTATTAATAATATTGCTAAGTTGTCCATTGCAAATCCAGGGTCAAATTGTAGCTCAAATTACCGTTATATCTTAAGTGAATGTGATGCAAGTACGAAGTGTCTACGTATGATATTGGCCGTGTATGGCAGGATGGTTTGTCCAACGTAACAATATCGAACGTGAACGTATTATCGGAAATGTTAGACATCAGGAATGGTCTTAAGACATGCAATATTTTAGACGACGATGATGTCGACCGTATCATTACGGAAATTTATGTATTTAAAAAAACTGTACAATTGCCATTTTAATGTGCGACAATAAAGATTTTATTATTTTATTATTATGATGCTCCCGCGAGTCAGCCAAAGTACCCATCGGTACTTTGGCAAACTCGCGGGAGCATGACCATGTGGTCGTTAATAAAACACGTTATAAATACATTACAGCTAACTATATAGTTATACACGAATTCAAGTGATACAGACAGTAGCTGTTATGTTTAGACATAATCATAACTTTGGGCACAGAACAATCAGCGTAATAACTAGTCCCTCCCTAGCCTGCTGTAGTCCGTAGATTAGATAAAGCACCCCATGCAGTGCCCCTGCATTTAGAGGCCTCCCCGTAAAACCATTTATTGGTCTAAAAAGTGATAGTAATTTTGCAATATTATAGACTACATTTATTGTGTGTTTGCGCTAAAATTTTTATTTCATATATAATTTTGCACTAATATAAATTGTAGCACGAATGCACTGCTTGAGTCAGTTGCTGCTTGCTAGTTTGAATACATAATGATCAATATAACAAAATATTGAGTGCCATGAATGTCGAGGTCTTAGGTCTTAGGTCGGGTACTCCAACCCCAAGCAGCCCAATTTTGGGCTAACGCAGGAGTCTGTGGTGTTTGTGCACATTCGCAGTGGGTTGCTTAAATTAATAAATTATTTAAAGACAGTTAATATGATTGGGTGTGCTGAATTGAAGGTTCATGATGGCTGTTTGAAAAGCAATGGAGCTTTCTATTTCAGTGATTTGTGTTGGGATCATGTTCCATATACGGATTGCTTTGGAGTAGAAGGAGAAAACAGCGACTGTGTTAGAATGTCTTGGCGGGGGTTGATCTTGATAATGTTATTTAAAATTTTATAAAATGCCATGGCTTGTTTGATAATGCATCGTCGTCCAAGGGTTAGCCATCCAAGGGTGGTTACTAGGCCTCTGAATTGGTTTGACGTCTATGATCATATTTGATAAATCTGGCAGCATCGTATTGTATTTTTTCAAGGTGCTTAATCTGGGTGACAGTATGTGGGTTCCATATGGGAGATGCACACTCGAGTTTTGACCGGATTAGCATGTTATAAGCTATTCCTTTGATTTCGAGTTTGCATGGGCCAAGGGTTCTTTTAATCATGCCTAGGACTTTTGAGGATTTGGAAACTATGTCGGTGGTGTGACTAGCCCAGGTTAATTTTGAATATAATTTTCTCCGAGATACGGATGGCTGGATACTGTAGCGAGTGGCATGCAGAAGAGTGAATATGAATGTACTCTGGATTTAGTTTGGTTTGTTATTGGGAGGTGGACACATTTAGAAATGTTCAATTCCATTTGCCATTTGTCAGACCATGTTTGGAGTTGGATGAGGTCAGTTTGAAGAATGTCACAGTCGGTTTCGGAGGTGATTTTACGATATACAATGCTGTTGTCTGCACAGAGGCATATCGGAGGTGGGATGTTTTCGTTTGTGTCATTTATGTAGAGTAGGAAGAGGACTGGTCCTCGGACTTAGCCCTGTGGAACACCAGATGTTACATATGTTGTGTCCAACAGAACTCCATTTACTGAGACTCTCTGTTTAACAGGTTTCACGGTTTAACCGAAATTATTTGAACAAAATCAAGCAGGATTGCGTCTATTCGTGTCTTGTTGTCCATAGCAGGCATTCCAGTCATGGACTGCCTCGATGAGTTGAGATTCACAAGACAGTCCTGACTGGAATCACTGTCGAAGAATAATGGTGTATTCCATGACTTTACAGAGGATGCATGTTAGTGATATTGGTCTGTAATTTGCAGGGACAGATTTGTGGCCGTTTTGCGTATTGGAGTTACTAGTGTTTGGAGCCGGTCGTCGGGGGGGGGGGGGTTGCATGAGTTTTATGACTGTTGGAAGATGTGTGTGATAATGGGAGCTACTTCCTATGCAATTTCTTTAAGAACTATGGCTAGGAGTTCATCTGGGCCAGTAGCTTTGTTTTGGTTTAGATTTTACAGTTGCTTGATTACTACAGCTATCCCGATTTCAAGAGTGGGCATATTAGCGTAAGAGGAAGGTACTTGTTGGGGGATAGGGTATATTTCTTGGGTGAACACGGAACAAAATTGATTATTCAGTGCATTTGCTTTGGCATGATCATTGATGACAGGCTGTTCGTTTACTTGCAGTGTGGGAATGTCAATGTTTCCTCGTTTGTTTGCTTTGGTGAATGACCAGAATTGTTTGGGGTTTGCTTTTAAATTGTCTCCAATGTTGTTGTTTACTTAATCTTTGTACGATTTGACTGCAGCCGTAGTGGCTTGCCGTCTGAGTTCTTTAAACTTTTCCCAGTCGCTATTAAGTACAGTTTTTTGTGGCTTTTGTTGCGTTTTCTTTGCATTCTTATTATTTTCCATGCTATCCTGGGGAGGTGGGTTTTTGCTTGCATCAAGAGGCTTTGGGTTGCATGTCCAAATGTTAAGCTTCTAGACTAGTATGATTATCTACAAACCTTGGAAAACAGACATACATCTATTGGCATATTCCAACCAACATTCACTGGAATTTCCCCAAATACAAAGAGAGAGAGAGAGTAGCGATTGGCTAGCCTTGATTTACCTTGGATCTCCAGCAAACAGGCTTGTCAATCATACACCCACATACATGAAATGCTGTATTGTTCGAAGGCACGTGGGCCTGTACTGTGTCAGCGGCTACACCCTTTTGTAGATGGGGTTGTGACAGTGCTGAAGTTTAAATGGCAAAAGTGATTGAATGGATTGCTACAAGGCAACACGCATGCTCCAGTTCCTTATATGACACGCGTGCCCTACTCCCTCATGTACAGTTACGAAATCACCCTAAAGAACGTAGAAACACATTAAATCTTGCTATACGTAATGATATTATAACTAAATTCATGCTGTTACTGTAAGTAGGTCTTAAAATAGTTTATTCAGTTGTTTATTTGAAGAAGAAAAAACTGTTTTAACAGTTGGCCCAGAATCCATAGCTATTCATAATGTTTGAACTGTAGGCCTGGTTTGTAAATTTGTTGCGAACTGTGTACAATACATAATCTGTGCTACATATGAGCAAATATAGGATAACTACCACTTGCATCGATGCACATATGCACGCGCGCGCGCGCGCGCACACACACACACACACGCACGCACGCACGCACGCACGCACGCACGCACACTCACACACACACACACACGCGCGCGCGCGCGCACCCACACACACGCACACACACACACACACACATACACACACCGTATGTACAATGACGCATACATGATACACGACTGGGCTATACACTGCTACGATCAAATATTTAGAATATCCAATAACACACTGCATTCCGTTTACAGTTCTATTTTAATTATGCGCATCTCATATGCACCTATGCAAAAATCTACCTACAAGCCGTTTTAACATCGATCGATGACCTCATGAAAGTACATGTCTTCTCGTTTCCTTTCCTTTCCTTTTTTCTTTAAAACATTTTTGGCTCGACCCCTTCTCGACGAACGGTGTCAAAAATATGAACTAACTAGGTCTAGGAAATTTAGGACGATCCCTGACCGATTTAATACGGGGCTGTCCCGTACGAAGCGAACCGAGTTGTGATTGGCGTAACGTGTTCGCCTACTGGCACTTGTCTCAGTGTATTGGCACGCAACGCAGTTGTTTGACGTTAGTCATGCATATCGACAGATGGACGCGTCCGGTAACCTAATAATAGAGGTCAGGACTTGGGTTGAGAAAACAATTTAAAGTAGCGGCCCCTTCTGGCATTTTTGCCACTCGATATCCTTGGGGTAAATTAGGGGATGTCCCGGTTACCGGAACGAACCTGTGATTGGTTGAATGTCGCTGGCATAGAAATAGAGTTTGCTTTGTTGCCAGGTAAGGACGTAGACCCTAACCCTATTCAGACTTGTATATATACATATACATATATATATATATATATATATATATATATATATATATATATATATATATATATATATATATATTAATTTCAACAACATACAACATTATCGAAGTGCATGACCTGGTCACTGCATGGTGTTTTTTATTCAGCGGCTTGGAATACTCTGCTAAAAGCAACCTTTTGTCATTATGTGGGAGAATTCCTACGTAACACGTTGGTAACTCGTGATGTTATGCTGCGGGTAGGCCTATACGACATACGATCAGGAAGATAATTATGTCTGTCAAAAGAAAATCTCTACTATTTTATTTAAGTCTTAGTGGACAATGGCACGGGGATGTCTCGCAAACAGGATCATAGTTTTGATTGGGCTACTCTGCACGACAATCTGATACCAGGGTATCCTGGTTCGACTCGGGTAGACATGAACACGTTTTCGTTGACAATCCTCGGTGATAATCGCAGGCGATATGCCTGTTGCGGCCATACGGGTGGGTCATGGCTTGGCCTGCTACTGAGCACTGACCTGTATTAAAGAGATCTATGTCTGTCAGTGCTACTGAGTCGGTCGTACCCTGCTAACAAATTACTACGGTTTACTAAAGTAAATTTACTATAGTTTACTGTAGTAAACACTATAGTAAACTACAGTATTTTTGCGGAATATTTTACAATGTTTTACCATAGTAAATACTATGGTTTACTACAGTAAATGCTTCATTTTACTATGATGTTTACTAGTGAATACCATCACGTTTACTAGTGAATACCATATTTACTATGTTTACTATGGTGAAAGCATGGTAAAATACAATATACTATGGTTTACTAGAATTCACCATGATTTACTACGGATGTATCATGGTTTACCATAATAAACTGTAGTACATTTTTAGCAGGGTAAGCAGGGTCGTGTAATAGGAAAGCGAACAACAGTGGCGCCACCTTTTGACACAGCCACACTAAAGTGCTTATGATTAATTACTTTGTGTTTGTGATGAACGTCTGCTTCGAATGTATAGTGTGGCTGTGTGGATGCATATCATCGGTTCATAATCTCACCATATGTGATACATGATCATAGTCCAAATTAAATGTGTAGGCCTAAGTGTTCAGAATGTTACTTTACGTTTAGCTTGCATGAATTAAACCATACACTATGAAATACTGGATCCACATATAATACACATCGGCAACATTCATTGTAATTCGTTATCTTGTTTTTAAAATAGCAATTTCTGTGAGGCGGCTAAACGAAGTCGAATGAATTAATTATAGACGTATTTTATTATAACTTACAACAAAAACAACACAAACGCAGTTATTTTATAGGTACTTTAAGGAGCAATCCTTGAAACACGCAGCAATGTTTACCTACAAGTTTCAATGGTGCATATATAGACCTAACCCCGTAATTCTACGCGCCAGTCGACAGCAAAATCACGATAACAAATCAAGAACACCAAATTACATGTCGTATGGACAAATAAGGCAGAGGGGGGGGGGCAACTGGAATAGTCCAGCAATTCAGACAGTTAGTCATGAAGTTGAAGCAGACAAGGGTAGGACAGACTGTTCTCTCGGGAATTTTGCCAGTAATGGGAGGAAGGGGGCAAAAATAATATAGAAACTGCAAGAGGATGGCAATCACTGCACTAACTGAGCAGATGTGTGAAGAAGAGGGGGTGGGATTCATAGATTTATGGATATACTGTGTTGGGAGGGAAGATGTGTATGAGAGATGGCCTCCATCTAAAAGGAAAGGGGCAGCAGTTTTTTTCAGAGAACCTGCTGCGATCTGTTGATAGTGGAACAGGTTACATTTATTTAAACTATATGCGCAGGGGGGATTCACAAGGAAGCCTGAAATTGGAGGCATATATGAAGATAGCACAAATAAATCAGCAAAGAATAGCCTGGAAAACTGTTCCTTGCGTTTGTTTAAATGCAAGGAGAATAGTAAACAAAAGAAGTGAACTAAACATGGTAGAAGATATTGACCTTAACATAACAAGTATAACTGAATCGTAGGCCAACACCAATATATAAAATGCCGAACTGGGACTGACAGGCTATGTGATATTTAGGAAAGAGAGACTAGGAAGAAGGGGAGATGGAGTTATTTTATATATTAAAGAATCTATCCAGGCATATGAAATAAAATTAGAAAGAGAAGCAGATTGCGAAGATCCTGTTTGGTGTAACATAGTTACTGGAAACTCGACGTTAACGGTTGGGTTAGTTTATTGAAGTCCAAACATAAGCATAGAAGAAAATGAAAAGGTACAAAATGCTATAAGGGAAGTGAGCAAACGGGATTGTATTATTATGGGGGATTTTAACCATGGACATATACAATGGAAATCTCTACAAAATACAGGGAGTGAGGACCACAATTTTTTAGTTTCAGGACAAGATAGTTTCTTTTCTCAACATGTGCTAGAACCAACCAGGGGAGAACATGTGTCAGAAATAGTTTTGTTATCAAAGAATGAATTAGTTCACAATGTCAAGATGTGCGAGCTATTTGGGAGTAGTGATCACAACCAGATACATTTTACCATCAAAGTAAAATCAGAAAGGAATAATAAAAAGCAGTACAGGAGAAACTTCCACAAAGGAAAATATAAGGACATGAGGAAATAAAAAATGGGCCAAGTGGCCCTAAAGTCCTTTGGACTAATACGTCTATAAGTCTGACCAAATGAGTGATAAGTCGGAAAAATTGTAACATTGTTTTCTTACATCCTTGTAAAGGTTTGGTAGGGTGCTTTACACGGTTTAAAAAATTATGACTGCTACAAAAATTGGCAAAGTTATGGAGCAATGAACATGGTAGGGATCAAAAAGTGAAAATGAAGAAAACGGCTGTTGAAATGTTACATTATATATGCAAATGGAAATATTACATGCACAACATTCAAATGTGGCACACAGTATGTTATATGTATGTTATGTTGCAATGATACACTGGAAGTACAAATGTGCTGCTACAAAGACTTATCAAGTTATGCCAGATTATGTCTTTATGTGTAAAACTTAGAGGACAGATTATTTGAGAGCAACTGTCCAGTTTAACAGGGGTCTAGCGGCTTAATGCTGTCTATTGACACAAGCTACTGCCAGTGACCAATTACACATTAGTCACAGTTTCCATCAAACACTAGCAGGCAGAGAATCTTAGCTCCACAGCTGGGTGTAATACACAACCAGAGCCACCACTGATTCATGGTCAAGTAGATTAGCTCAATGCACCAATTAAGACAATACACACCACTGTGAGTGACAGTGTCCAGAGTGAGGCCTAAGCAGTGTCCTCATTGCTGAATATATCAATTAAACCTGCCAAGTGGGTGACATTTTGCACAAGTGTTCATTAATCTTTAATTGTTCAGAACACCAGACTGACCACATACCTAAACAAAGCGAATGTAATAGGTGAAGAACAGGCAGTGTTCAAATGGGGGTATTGGTTGAATTGTATTTGTCTCGACGCAAAAGGCTTTATTGTGCCTTCATCGATTATAAGAAAGCATTTGATTTAGTAGACCGGTCCTCCCTGTGGTCTAAGATAATTCCATGCGGTATTAATGGTATTGTGTTGAAAGTTGTATACAACATGTACAAAAATGCTAAATCATGTATAAATCAGGCCATGCAGTGTCAGCCTTCTTCTTATGTGATGTAGAGGTATGGCAAGGAGAAAACTTGTGTCCTTTGTGATTTGCTATTTACCTGAATAATTTTGAACACTGTTAGTCACAATTATAACGGACTTGACATGGCAGCTGGTGAAATTTACAACAACCTTAGTGATGATGATGTAGAAAATGTATGTTCTACTATATGTTGATGACACTAGAATGATTCAATTAAGTACAGATTTCTTGCTTGTGTATAGCGGAACTATGTCAACTCTTCTAATGGTTGACATTTGGTTGTTTCAGGTGTCAACTATAATTATTGTGAATCCGTAATTATTAGTCTATATTGATACAATTGATTTACACAGTACCATGTCTACACAAGGCATGGCAAGCGTAAACAGAACAGTAGAATGCATTTGATATCAATAAAGTGTAGAATATTTCACTCTATAGTTGTCCAGAATATTAATTTTTCTATGTTTGTTACCTACAGGTGACAGAATATTAATTTTCTATGTTTGTCACCTACAGATTTCTACAGACAATACATCTTTAACCAATAGACACCACAGTCACACCATTTTATAATAATTAAATGAACATCAAAATAAACACAACTTGCGTTTATAGAAAATCAATAGTTTTGAAGATACAGTTTAAAAGTTTTAGACAACTGTTCAGTCTAACAGGGGTCAAGTGTGTTTACTCTGCCTGGGCTCTTTGACCAATTAAAGATCAGTCAAGGTCTCAATGGAACAATAGCACTAGGCGGCAGAGTTTATTCATGCTGCTGGCTTTCTGGCATATTAAACAAAATCTACTGTTGGGGGGTGGTCTCAAGGACCCTTCTCAAAACCACATCACTAGATAATGTAAAACATTTGCACTTTGGGGGCCCCTTAGGTGCCCTTAGAATGATTCAATCAAATACAGATTTCTTGTATACAGTGGCAGCATCCTAAGATACATCTATGCCAAATTTGAAGAAAAAAAGTTACTGAACAGTTTTTGAAAAAATAAACAAAATGTTACATTTTTACCAGTTTGGGGATCCTTGGAGGCCCTAGGGAGCCCTTAAAATGATTCAATCAAATACAGATTTCTCGTGCATAGTGGCAGTGCCCTAAGATATGTCTATGCAGAATTAGAGAAAAAGTTGCTGAACGGTTTCTGAGATACGGCAGCTAACGGCGGACGGCGGACGGCGGACGGCGGACGGCGGACGCAGAGTGATGGCAATAGTCCCTTGGACCTTCCGCCAAAGGACTAAAAATTAGACTGGAATGACACACTTAAGAATAAGACAACAACAGAATGCTGGAATATCTAAAGGACTGAAATTGAGTGCATTGTCAATACGTTTGTTCCATTGAAAAAAAGGGGAAACGGCCCAGAAAGAAACATCTATCGAAAGAAAAATTAAGTACATACAAGTGGTGTCGAAGTCATATAGACGCACTGGAATTTATAAAGACTACAACATTTATAAAGAAACACTTAACCAAGTTACAACTGAAATTATAAATTCAAAGAGAAGTTATGAACAAAAATTAGCTTGTGATGCAAAACATGACAGCAAGAGTTTTTATGCATATGTTCAGAGCAAACAGAAAGTTCAGGATAATGTCGGTCCTCTAGAAGATAGTGCTGGAAATATAATATCAGAGGGATTCTTAATGACAGAAGACCTGAATGAGTACTTTAGTTCGGTGTTTACCAGGGAAGATATTAGTTCACAGCCAGTACCAAAGGCTAAGTTCAAGGGGGCGGAATGAGACTATTTAGGACAGTTAATTGTAACCCCGGAAATGGTAGCTAAGAAAATAAGGGCAATGAAGAATAATAAATCACCTGGAGTGGATGGGATTTTACCCAAACTACTATCGGAAATTGTAGAACAAATTAGCATACTGCTTGCAACAGTTTTCAACTTGTCATTAAACGAGGGAGTGGTTCCTTTACAATGGAAAGAAGCAAACATTATACCGTTATTTAAAAAGGGTTCGTGAAACAAGTCAGCTAATTACAGACCAGTGTGTTTAACATCAGTGATTGACAAATTATTAGAAAGACTAATTAATGACCATATGGTGGATTTTCTTGTTAAACATAACTTGATAAATCCATCTCAACATGGGTTTCTAAAAGCGAGATCATGCTTAAGAAATATGTTATTTATTTGGAAGACATCACTAAGTGGGTAGACGAGGAATCACCAGTAGATATGATCTACATAGATTTTCACAAAGCTTTCAACAAAATGCGACATCAAAGATTACTGCTTAAACTAAAGGCCCATGGGGATGGTATAATTAACTGGATAGAAAAATGGCTGGTTGACAAAAGACAACGGGTAGTACTTGATGGGGAAGCTTCAAACTGGAAATCGGTTTTGAGTGGGGTACCATAGCGTTCATATCTGGATGTTAGAGGTCGCCAAAATCAATGGTTTGTACGTTTGTGTCCTTACAAAAGAGCATTTTAGTAAACTACCATGTTGTGATCAACCATGCGAAACCGCTGGTCACATCAGAGCTCGGTTCCTGACGACATACGAAGAAGCAAAGCCTTTGTTATATCATTGTCGTCTCGCTGTGGGCTCGTCACGCTTGACGACGTAAAGCAATCAACAGCAATCAACACTGATCAACGCATCACAACAACATGTCGAAGCAAGCTGGGGCAAAATCAGAGATGGCCGAAATTAGGAAATCCCGCGAGTTCCTGTGTTCATCCTTTGAGGAAATAAAAAATCGAACAAAGACACTGAAAAATTAATCGCTGACCACGTGACAATCATCAAGTCAAAAGATGAACGGATACAGAAACATACATTTTTCTGAACGAGCATCTGACTGCACAAAACGCAGAGATGTTTCGTGAAGCCAGTCGTCCCAAGCGGGAGCAGTGCGTTGACATTGCATGGACGATGAACTGCTCAGTGTTTATAAAAGTACTTGACAAGAAGGACCAGATCAGATGCCTTGCTGATCTGGCTAAGTACAAACACCAGTGATTACCATAGGCGTGGGAACAGGGGGGGGGGGTGGCGGGGGGCAGCAAAACATTTTCCAACAGAAAATTATCGTTGCCCTCAAAGATTAATGAGTGACGAATTATATTATATTTTTCCTTTTTATAACGTGAACGATGATGACAGTGTATTTAATCATTGTGCTAGTTTATAACGTAAACGATGATGACAGTGTATTTAATCATTGTGCTAGTGTATAACGTGAACGATGATGACAGTGTATTTAATCATTGTGCTAGTTTATAACGTAAACGATGATAACAGTGTATTTAATCATTGTGCTAGTTTATAAGGTAAACGATGATAACAGTGTATTTAATCATTGTGCTAGTTTATAACGTGAACGATGATGACAGTGTATTTAATCATTGTGCTAGTTTATAACGTAAACGATGATGACAGTGTATTTAATCATTGTGCTAGTATATAACGTAAATGATGATGACAGTGTATTTAATCATTGTGCTAGTTTATAACGTGAACGATGATGACAGTGTATTTAATCATTGTGCTAGTTTATAGCGTGAACGATGATGACAGTGTATTTAATCATTGTGCTAGTTTATAGCGTGAACGATGATGACAGTGTATTTAATCATTGTGCTAGTTTATAGCGTGAACGATGATGACAGTGTATTTAATCATTGTGTTAGTTTATAGCGTGAACGATGATGACAGTGTATTTAATCATTGTGCTAGTTTATAGCGTGAACGATGATGACAGTGTATTTAATCAGTGTGCTAGTTTATAGCGTGAACGATGATGACAGTGTATTTAATCATTGTGCTAGTTTATAGCGTGAACGATGATGACAGTGTATTTAATCATTGTGCTAGTTTATAGCGTGAACGATGATGACAGTGTATTTAATCATTGTGCTAGTTTATAGCGTGAACGATGATGACAGTGTATTTAATCATTGTGCTAGTTTATAACGTGAACGATGATGACAGTGTATTTAATCATTGTGCTAGTTTATAGCGTGAACGATGATGACAGTGTATTTAATCATTGTGCTAGTTTATAGCGTGAACGATGATGACAGTGTATTTAATCATTGTGGTAGTTTATAATGTGAACGATGATGACAGTGTATTTAATCATTGTGCTAGTGTATAACGTGAACGATGATGACAGTGTATTTAATCATTGTGCTAGTGTAAATCACACTTCAAATAGGAATATTGATCTTGATCCCTCGTTGTATCACAACCTTGTTACATTACAATATTCTGATCATGGTGCTTGTGATTATGATAAAGACATAGATCCAGTAAATAACCTTTATAACCGAGTATTACTGACTTGTAAATATTATTATGAGTTTCAGCTTAACCAGTTAAACAAATACGATATAAATGGTTTATCGATTATACATTTTAATGCATGTAGTCTGAATGCAAATTTTCATAACATTAAAGATTTCTTGCAGACACTTAATATTGCTTTTGATATAATAGCAATATTAGAAACATGTGTAGAGGCAGACATAACCACAGAATATGATTGACCACACTATCAGGTCTTTTACACAGCAGGACACCACAAAAAAGGCGGAGGTGTCGCTATATATGTCAATAATAGACTTGACTGTACACTTTTTGACAGAAAATCTGTCAGTGTTGAAAATATTTGTCAATGTGTTACGGTGGAGTTGAATATGAAAAAGATGAACATTTTAATTGTTAGTTGCATGTATAGAACACCAGGCGCCAATTTAAGCGCCTTCTGTGAATCCGCAGAAATCATTCTTAGTGGTATAAAACGCAACAAGACTATGTTTATATGTGGAGATTTCAATATTGATGCACAGATCTGATGTAGTTATGGAATTTACCCTTTAATAACCAAGCCGAGTATAATTACCGATATTATGGCTACACTTTTTGATAATACTTTTTATGAATGAAAGGCAGTTTCAAGTAAATAGTGGCCTGCTGATTAATGATATCAGTGATCATCTACCAGTTTTGTTTGCAATTTGCCGTTATCATACTGCATGCAGGTGTTCAAATTATCGTAAGTATAGAAGAATTATAAATAACAATACAATTTGAAATCTTAAAAATGAGTTAAATCAGTGACAGAAACATCAGATGTTAACTTGGCATGCAACAATTGTATATGTGATTTTCAAGATCTAATAAACATACATTGCCCTGTAAAACAACTTGTAAACATGCATAATCGTTATGCAAATAACCTTTGGATTACAAATGGACTGAAAAATGCATGTAAAAAGAAAAACCGTCTCTACAAAATATTCCTGTCGTGTAGGATAGAAGCCGCAGAAACCCGATGCAAAATTTATAAAAATAAACTTACCTCAATTTTGAGATCATCAAAAAAGTTTACTATAGTAAATAATTAGATGAACACCGAAATAATATTTCAGAAACATGGAAAATTCTAAGAACCATAATGGGAACAAATCTAAAACAATCCAACTACTCTAATAATTTAATTGTAGAAGGAGACAAGGTTGAAAACAAAATAGAGATAGCTAACTCAGTCAACAAATTCTTTACAACTATTGGACCTAATTTAGCGAAAAACATAAACGTGCCGCCTATAGTACCTGCATACGACTATTTAACTTTTAGAAATAAGAAAAGTAAGTTCCTGTCACCAGTTGACGAAAATGAAGTTATACGTGTTGTAAGCAGTTGTAAAAGCAAAATGTCTTCTGACTGTAATGGCATCGATTTCAGACTTGTTAATGTTTAATTGCGTCTATTATAAAACCAGTGACACATGTATGTAACATCTTTTCAAACTGGATTTTTTCCTGAAAAGATTAAAGTTGCCAAGGTCATACCACTTTTTAAATCAGGAAGTAAAAGTAATATCAATAACTATAGGCCTATTTCCTTCCTCCACTATTTCCCCAAAAAATTGAAAAGTTATATAACAATAGGTTTAATACATTTATAAAAATGTGTAATGTATTGAACCCTTGTCAGAAGTGACACTGAGCGGGAGAATCGAGGAGATTGTGTGACTACCCTTGGTAAACAATTTTGGACGCGTTGTAGTTTTGCAATATCCTTGATAGCAATATTATGAAGGAGGGAACTGCAATAATCTAATCTGCTGCTAACAAGAGCTGTTGCGATAGTCTTAGCGACAGAAAGCGACATATGTCGGCGAAGATCACGGATATGATAAAAACAGCAACGGTACGTTTGGGATATGTGTTGTCGTCAGTTCACATCATGTGCTGTTATGTTATTAGTCAATCATTTTTACTAAAACAATATTAATTAATATTGTAACAAAAATAAACACTATGTGTTACGCTTGTGCCAGTCACCCCAGTGTCGATGCATTCATGTGATGCATGTATCGCATGCACCGCATTGTTTGTTGCTTAATTTGCAGTGCCTAATAACGCAAGGGGAAGGACATAGAAGAATGGATGGGAGACGACGTCTGGCGAGTAGGGAGACTGGCAAACGAAAGAGCTGTCTATAGACAATTGATCAAAGCGGCAACGTCCGGAAATGGATACGCAAACCTAAGAAGAATAATGCAAGTATTTGCCACATATAGCAAGCAAATAGGGTAGAACAAATGGATACCCGAACACATAAAAACATTTTCAGTATTCCAATAATATGTACGTTAAAATATGTATTTATTCGTGTAATGTGTATAACAGGAGGTGCTAATTGTAATAATAGTGTGTAGGTCTGCTATCAGACCTCGGTTCAATTCACTTTTGTCAATTCCAATTCAATTCCAATTGATGTGTATTTACCAAGGATCAATTCCAATTCAATTCAACATATACTCACAAAAAGGATCAATTCCAATTCAATTCATTCTATTCAATTCCAATTCAATTTTAATTAAAATTGGCAACATTAGCTGTTTTGTTGTGACTTCAGTTTCTGCACATTGATGGGCAATGAAGCCCCAGTGAAAATTCACTGAAACAAACAGCCCATTAATTTCTTTAATTAAGCATCAGCCAGGAAGCCCATACTAAAACACCTGCCCTGTTCTCAGAAGAGACAGTGCTAAGCAGGCCTTGTGCCAGGTACTGCAATCTGAGTGTTCGGAATGGTTAAGTTGACTCAAGTCATACAACCTGCACCAGTGTAATATGGTACCACCTTGCAGCCTGGCTAAAATGCAAAGGGGATGCTGAACTCTAGACATTGGCAAATTTATGCTAATTCATCCCCTCAGCAAACAGTAATGTTGGTCTCTGGTGGTTTATCAGTGGTGATTCCTATTAACATTGCTGCTAGTAAAACTGCGGAACATAGGGACTGAGAGAGCAGAGAAAGAATTGCTTCTCATGCGTTGTCTGGTAACAAATCCTTTAGTGCATGTAAATACAGGCAGTTCTGCTGTTGGTTGTTTTATTTTGGTCTGACCAAAAAGACACATCTAAAAACATTACAATTTAACATATATTTTGTAGTTTATACGTGTCAATTTGTATAGATAAACGTTGAAATTTATCTTCTATTTCAATAAATTCATCTCACTTTGCGGGATTCAATTCTAATTCAATCTTTTTTGGTTTAATTCAATTCCAATTCAAACATTTTGTTGCTCAATTCAATTCCAATTCAATTAAGAATTGAATCCATGTATGCCTACTATACATTGATAGCTGTATGCACAATATCATATTTAATATGTAACTTGTTAAAATCAAGTTGTTGTGCTGTAGGTACCAGGGCATGGTACTAGCAATTCAAATATGGGACAACTGTGGGTTGTGTTTAATGATGTAGCTATTAGAAAGAATCAAGAAACAATATTCTTATCCAATAAAAGTGTGCGTGGTATTGCGTGATGGAATCCCTCATGTTCACATTACATGATTCTACATCTTTTTACAAGACACATTGTACATGTCCCACATCTATTGTATGGTGCTTCAAAAAGCTGTAATGCTGGTTGTATAACAAAAATCTGTGGTTGTATTTGCATGGCAAACAGTTCCCTTTAACACATTCCAATACAATAAGTATTGTTTAATTTGCATTACACTGATGATAAGTTCACGGAAACTGTTTGGCAGTAGCTGCCTAACCTGAAGGAGAAGAGAAACAGTCTTGGATCATCATCAATGTCACGATCATAGTCAACGCAATATGTATGTATTTCATGATGTAAGTTTCCTGCAATGGAGAAATAAAACACTTGAATTGCATTATGGTGTTACCTTACTAAACAAGTGTATTTATTGTATGTGTAAAAAATCACATACAACATAGGTGCATGTTCATGTCAGTATGTAGGCAATTGTCATATTAGTATAGAGACATTTGTTATGCAAGATATATATTTTGACTGTCACAGGAGTGATATTGAGTAAGGAATAAAAAATCCCTGATACTTCAGGTTTCAATTTAAATCTTCAAACACTGTATATGCTTGATTTGTTAGTGTGTTATTTATTGAATCACATACAAATTATATATATTACTTCAGCTGAAAAAGGTAAGTAGGGGCCACATCAAAACTACTTTACACATGCTGAAGGCAATTAATGGAATCAGTCGATGTGCACAACCCGTACTGTTTTGGAGGCAACATTCAAACACCAGCAGGACTTGAACCTGCCACACATCACTGTGAACTCCACTGCTCTGACGGCGACACGTGGTAACATTGCATGAATTACAACATAGAAAATAACAGTAATCTATTTCAAATTACTTAATTTTGTTAGATAAATGTTATACATTACGTTATACATTACGTGCCATTTAATTTATGAAAATCATTACATTATTGGTTCGTACAATACATGTAAAACTAAAAATGGATGCTTGTAAATAATGAAATGAACATTTTAAATAACACTTTCTGTATCATGCTATTTTAGTATCGTGCACGTCTAGACATGTATTTGTTTTCTGAGTATACCCAGGCAGGTTCCTTATTTAAAATTTCTGATTTGAATCATTCAATGACATATGGCGGGAACTTCTTCCGGTAGCGAATTGGTCTGAATTTTGTGTAGCAAAAGATAAGTTATATTATTGAGTGTATATCATACATAACGTAGTTGTAGATGCCTATTAAGCAAGATTTTTTGTTAAAAGTTAGCTAGAGAGAGTAATCTAGGGTAGTTTAAAAGTAGGCGATTTGTCAGCGATAATTGGGGATGTTAATGTAATCGGAACGTTGATTACAAAGTAGGTCACTCACTGGCGAAGTTAACGTAACGTGAACGATAATAGAATAGGGTTAGTTGAGATAGTCGATGTTAAAACCTGAAATAACAAACTTATAAAGTGTATATTAGTACACAGGAAACAGTCTTTGTAAAGACTCCCTTGAATCTAAGCTTAACTTGAATACATCGTAAGACATGGTGTGTCACTCTGTGTTAACAAATATAACTAAATATAACCTAAACAATCTGGTATAAATTGTACACAGAAAAGTCTTTTTAAAGAATACATAACAACTATTTTGAATATTTTGCATTGCCTGGCTGTCCAAAGTCATGGGCAGAAACCAAAGAAGACGGATTCACTTTTCGGTGTATGGGGTGTTTGAAAGTGGAATGTCTGATGAAGGATGTGTGTAAGTTGACGGATATAGTGAAGGAGATGGAGATGAGACACAACATGGAAATAAATGGAACAGTGTGGGATGACATGGAGAGAGACAGTTGAGAATACTACGACACAGAAGGAGCAGAGTTGTGACACGGAGACTGAGAGGAGGAAAGTGACAGGTGTGAACAAGGGAAAAAGAAAATGAGAAGAAGACAGGGATGGGGGAAAGATGATCTGCACAGAAAAAGAAAATGGGTCAGTGGGGATAGATCAACAGAAGGTCAGACTGTAGAGAACGAAAGACGTGACAGCGATACAGGTGGTGAAGAGGTAGATATACAGAGGCAGTTGGTAAAACTGTGAAACAGAAGACTGAGAAGAAGACAGATGGAAGAAGACAAAGTGTTCAGCAAGACAGAAAACGTAACAGGCGTGAAGGTGACAGGGGAGAAAGTGACAGGAGAGAAGAAAGCAGGGGGGAAAGACAACAACCAGACATATGCAAACCGGAGAAGGAGCTACTTTGAGGCAGTGATTAAGGGAGCAATAAGAAAAAAAGAGGGTGTTCACGGGCGACTCTATTCTGAGAAAGACAGATAAGACACTAAGCGAGGTGGAGAACGTCGTTGTTTGTTTACCGAGGGCTAGAATAGAGCATGTGACTGAAAGGGTAGAGAAGGTATTGGGGCATGGCAAGGGAGGATCTATACTACCGGTAGTACACGTAGGGACAAATAATGCAGACAAGGAGGGAACAACTGGGATAGTACAGAAGTACAGACAGTTAGTGAGGAAGCTAAAGAATACAGTTGAACTGATTATTCTCTCAGGAATTTTGCCACTAATGGGAGGAAGGGGGGACAACATACAGAAACTGCAAGAGGGTGGCGACCAATGCACTAGTTGATGAGATGTGTGAAGACGAGGGGGTGGGATTTACAGATTTATGGGGATTCTTTGTTGGGAGGAAGGATATGTACATGAGAGATGGCTTCTATCTAAGTAGAAAGGGGGTAGCACTATCCTCAGAGATTGTATCTATTTAATGTATATATATACTAGTTAATGTGTTATTAAAAAAACGAAAACGTTGATGAACGGTTTCTGAGATTTGGCAGCTAACGGCGCACGGCAGAAAGCGAACGCCCAAAGGACTAAAAACATGCTCACTTAAAAACATTTTTGATCAGACGTTATCCATCATCAATTCATATATATATATACAACCAAACCTCTTGGAAAATAGTACTATAATACATAACAAGAAACTCGAGTCACGGTGGAAATGAACCCCTCACATAATAGGTATAGAGGCCCTGAAGTCCTTTGGACTAATACGTATATATGTGACCCCGGCTGACCAAATGAGTGATAAGTCGGAAAAATTGTAACATTGTTTTCTTACATTCTTGTAAAAGTTGGGTAGGGTGCTTTACACGGTTTCAAAAATTATGACTGTTACAACAATTGGCGAAGTTATGGAGCATTGAACCTGGTAAGGGTAAAAAAATGAAAATGAAGAAAACGGCTGTTGAAGTTTTACATTATATATGCAAATGGATTGCATGGAAATGTTACATGCATGACATTCAAATGTGGCACACAGTATATATGTTATGTTGCAATAATTCACTGGAAGTAGAAATGTGCTGCTACAAAGACTTAGCAAGATATGCCAGATTATGTCTTTATGTGTAAAACTAATAGGACAGATTATTTGAGAGTAAGAGGTAGACTAAAGAAAATTTAAAATGACCAAGCTAATGCAGAGTTAAGAGAATTGGCTAGTGGGTATAAAGGCTTTATAAAACAAATATCAATATGCTACCATAAACAGTTACATGAAAACTTGCGCAACCTAAAACATAGCAATCCTGCAGAATTCTGGGATATACTTAATAAAGCAAATAACAGCAGTGAAAAATGTGGAAATATTTCACTGGATAAGTTTATGAACCACTTTAAAAAAAACCGGTGAAAAACCTGAAAGTGAAACTGCGGATAGTGAGATACCTTTTGATTAAAGAAAAATTTCCCGGTCAAACGAACACATAAAAAGACCATTTACGCAAAATGAGGTACTAATGCAAATCAAACCAGACTTCTTATGCAGTTCAATTACATAATATTACACAGGCTAATTAGCAGACATTCAATTACAATATATTACAGTTTTCTGACACCACACGCTTATCCCCCAAAAATTATTAAGAAACAGCTGTCTCACAGATTGTTTTCAATCTACAAAATAATAAACCATACAAAAGTCCCAATGCCTAAGTTGTGATCCAAATAATTCATCTAACAATGCTAATTAAAGAAGAAACCATGCAGCTGGCAGTGTCCAAGACTACTGTTTGGTCAGAGGGTGGATTACCACCTGTCACTGTCCTAGGGTCAGTATCCCCCCTGTTCTTTAGCCAGGCTGAAAGGTGCTAATGCAAGCTAGCTAAACTGGTCTATAAGTTGTTGACACAAGCGTCTGCCAGTGACCAATTACAGATTAGTCACAGTTTCCATCAGGGAGTGATCCTTCTTGGACAGTGAGGTGGGGGAGTGGATCACTTGGCACCCTGCCAACCTACACAGACTGTGCATATGACATATGTTGTAGGAAAGGGACTGTAAGCCAGATAGAGCTGCTACTGCAGTAGACAATTTAGTTAGCAAATTAAAAAATTTAGGGGACCTTTGGTGCCCTTACAATGATTCAATCAAGCACAGATTTCTTGTGAATACCACATGAAATGCAAACATTTGAGAAAAAGTAATTGAAGCGTTTTTGAAAAAATAGGCAAAATGTGAAAAAAAATTAGTTTTTGGGTCCATTTGGGGGTCATTAGGTGCCCTTAGAAGAATTCAATCAATTACAGATTTCGTGTGTACACTGACACTACCACATGAAATGTATATGCAAAATTAGAGAAAAAATTACTGAACAGTTTTAAAAAAATGGGCCAAATGGCCCTGAAGTCCTTTGGACTAATACTGGCTGACCAAATGAAACATTGTTTTCTAACATTCTTGTAAAGGTTTGGTAGGGTGCATTACACAGTTTCAAAAATTATGACTGCTAAAAAAATTGGCGAAGTTATGGAGCATGAACATGGTAGGGGTCAAAAAGTGAAAATGAAGAAAATGGCTGTTGAAGTTTTACATTATATATGCAAATGGATTGCATGCAAATATTACATGCATGACATTCAAATGTGGCACACATTATGTATGTTAATACACCACAAGTTATAAATATATGATACACTGGAAGTACAAATGTGCTGCTACAAAAATGTATAAAGTTATGCCAGATTATGTCTTTATGTATAAAAAATAAGAGGACAGATTATTTGAGAGCAAAAGGTAGTCTAAAGAAAAAAAAAATGGGTCAGCTGGACGGTGATAGACCGTTTGAACTTGAAGCCTTTGTCAAACTTTTGTCTCGACTTCACCGATGGCGGTGTCCTGCTAACAGAACTTCGAAGGTGTTACTCATCTAACTTACAGGTCTTTGTCAGTAAGAATAATGGCATGATAATTTACACTAACGTTGTTTCCTGCAGAAGTCATTTTGTGGGATATATTAGCATTAGTCGTGCCAATTCAGAAATTAGTGCTATGTAATAGTAGTTTGTTAAAATGTAAACAAACTCAAAGACAGTTGCAGCTTAGCGTTAGCCTGTTCTGAAATATTTTAATGACGTAATTATATATTTCACATAAATACATAGGAAGCTAATGGAGACGCCCATCATAATCCATAGCACTACAAAATGAAGTATCTGAAAGTCGCACTTCATATATTGAGTGACATATCTCATACTGTCTTTCTGGACTGTCGCAATGTCCAATAGTTTCCTATCACAACCTCTTGTACAATATACAAAAGCTATATATTTCACCACAACATGTATATTATCATTGGATAGGTAGTTGAATAATCTTTCAGATGAACTTGTAGCAACAGAAAATGAAGCATACAAAAGTTACACCGCAAACAATGACATGCATTTTCAAAATGTGATTCTTTCAAAAATTAGTGCTATATAATAGTAGTTTGTCAAAATGTCAACAAACTCAAAGACAGTTGCAGCTTACTGTCCACCAAGCAGTAGCAGAGCAGTTTTATAATAATAATAATCCACAAGTTAAGTGGCAGTGATCTTCCTTTTATCATTCATGTGATGTTTATTGTAAGCATGGCGGACAAATGGTTATCACACGTAGACAGGTACAGAAAGAAACTGACACTTTCGATAAAAAGAACAAGTTTGCCTATCAGTGACATGTATTTCCTATTGTTGCTGTTACTGTCGGGCAGAAACAGTTTCTGCCCGGCATAAATCAAACAACCCTGTAGGTAATTATTAATCAAATGTATTTTGGTGAATCATAGTTATAGATCATTAAGGGTTATGACGAAAGTAAAATGTTTACATGTTTACGGTTCACTAAAAAACAGCCCCACAGAACTAATTATAGTTATTGTTAAGATGTTTAACCTTGTTCCATTATCTGACATTGTGCCAACAGATTGGTGTATTGGGATCATTAAGCCTATATAATTATTACATAAACATTGCAGCAGACACTGGGACAGTGTGACTGCTGCCTGGCTAAATGGATGCAATGGAGCTTTGAAGTTAGTTCTTCTGCCAACTATCCTTTTCACACAAGCCTATAGGTTTAGTAGCTGCCAGCACACTACTGAGCCTAAACTATCATGCAGGTGTGAACAACTTGCTGGTGTATTTCAACTTGACCCACTAATTAACTGTCCACCAAGCAGTAGCAGAACAGTTTATAATAATAATAATCCACAAGTTAAGTGGCAGTGATCTTCCTTTTATCATTCATGTGATGTTTATTGTGAGCAGGACGGACAAATGGTTATCATACGTAGACAGGTACAGAAAGAAACTGATGTTTTCTATAAAAAGAACACGTTTGCAATAATACACATTTCATCAATAAAGTTAAGACACACAGACACGCAGACACGCACACGCACACGCACACGCACACGCACACGCACACACACACACACACACATATATACCACGCCCACACACATATACCACGCCCACACAAATGCACGCACACATACACATACACACACGCACACACACACACACACACACACACACACACACACACACACATGCAAGCTATTGTCAAACTGCACGGTAATATACCGGGTTCAATTGGCTCCGATAGAAAACATGTATTGTGTCTGGGGGAGAGAGGCACCATTTTTTTGCACCCAGGCGCCGACCGCAGTACGCCACTCGTTTATTCTGATTGAATCAGGCTTGGGTTTAAAAGCGAGTGAGCGCATTTAAATGCAAATGTTAGAATGGATTTAAATGCAAATGCAAATGAAAGTGCGATGATATAATCAAATGTTTGAGATTATGCAAATGCAAGTGTTTCACATGATTCAAATGTAATGTAAAAACTTTTGACGACAGCATTTCAGAGCTAAAAACAAAAAATGGGAATAATTGGGGACCTAGGTTTGGGTGAAACAACTAACTGTCTACTCCCAGACATTGCTGAGTTATTAAGGTGAGAATCTTGCAAAATGTGTTTGAAAATTCAGTAGTTTTGTGCGGTAGGTGTTTTCTCTCTGAAAAAAGGAAATTAGGTAAATGAACATCAACAAATATTTGTCTACCACAGAACCCTTCCTAAGACAAATATTTAGGAAACATTGTAAGTCGTACAGAATTTATTTTGGGAAAACCGTTAAATATATCCGTCCCCTTATGTCGCGTCTGTCACACCCTATTTCCAAAAAAAGTAAGAAGGAGAAAAATATGGTATACATTGCTTGACCCATTTGCAATTCACATATACAAAATCGTTAATCAGTGATTTGAAGTTAACGAATATCAAAGCATTAATCAATTCCGTCCATCAAAACGTCGCCCAATCTATACTTTGGTCAGAAAAATGTGTACTATTTGCATGAATTAAACAAAAATCCTATCTACCTGCTATGTTTTGGCATTAACACCTATTTCTGGAAAGATTCCACCATTGTAATCTGTGGTGTCCCAAAGAACGTCATTTTCCCAACAATTATCTGGCAATCTACCAACAATAGGGTGCATTTCATAATTGTTTTGTTAGTGTAATTGTGCCATGCAGTTGGTTCCACTGACAATTCCAGTTACCCGGGTAATACAAAAATACATATTTAGATATGTGTATATCTTAATCTTGGCTGTTCACCATTTTCTTTGCCCATGTCGATTCATTTTTTATACTTTACAGGTAATTATGCAACAATGACATTATGACATCATGACTTAACTATGCTATATAAATTACTACTACTGCGCGTACTTGTTTGTGTTTGTAAATGCACTAAAACATTTTTTTATTCATATTCATCATGATTTTACCATGAACAGTTCACAGTTCATATCGAATAACAATGTGAACTTTAGTTTTTTATTAATTATTTGGAACAATACTTGATATGTATAATACACATACCAATCACTCAACATCAAAGAAAAATACAAAACTATTTCAATAATGGCTAAGACGCTAGCAGTTTCTTGCTCCGAGCTGAGTTTAAGTATATTAGCACGCTCTCTGGGACTGCCAAGTTTAGAAAAGGAAAGGTTTCCCCGCAAAATATTTACAGATACAAATCTGGCCTTCAATGTAGAACTTTCTGAGATTCAAGCCATTTCAGCTATCATATGTAGGGATTCCAATGTCTAGTGATTGTATTCAATGCGCCTGTTCCAAGCATGCACGATTGGATAGGGAGTTTAATGTTCTGAAAACCAGCAGGGAAATAAGTAGAAAGTCCATTTAGTTACAAATTAGGGACTGTGTTCCGGTAGTCCAGAAAGTCGGATGATGTCCACCCATCTACTATTTGCTTTAACCCACTAGACCTCAGGGAGTGGATTCCTAGTAACTCCATCTCGTCAGATCATTAAGAATAACATTTGAAAGTAATACATCAGATCCTTGAGAATTACCACAAACAGGACAAGTCATGACATTGCGTTTGAATAAGCTTTATGTAATCACATGTCTGGTAGCCATTTTGAAATACATGTAGTGAGATCTTCAGTTATTATTATGTTAAAATCACAATTAACATAAAGAAAGTGAGTGAAAGCATGTAAACCAACAGCCCAACCAAGTAAAGAAACATTTAAAATTTAAAGGTTTGTTTTATTTACCTTGTCGTTGATGTCGCGTTTGTCACAATTGCTGCCGTGCTAGTCAAGCATGGTTTTTTTTCCTCTACAGGGGAATCTATGGAAATCAGTGCCCCATGAGAGGTATGCTGAATTAGGTGTGAGGTGAAAGACAGACCCACACAGTTAATTAATGAAAAAAATGTTATGGGTAAAAACAAATCTGGGTGGAACTTTTTCAACCAGATTTTGAAAAAGGGACAAAATTTTGCAATGTCAGCACTATCATTCGATCATTTCAATGGACAATTAATACTTTTTTGCCTGGTCAATACCATCACAGTACACCTCTACAAAAAAAATATTTTCAGTGTAATTGTTTTTGCTGGACACATATATTTATAACTGTGACAGACGCGACAAAAAATTGTAATGATCTATTTCTCCATTTCATTATAATAAACACCAGGCAATAAGTTATTTCCTACAGATCATTTTGGTACACTTTCAACCCTGTACTGAAATATTGTATCATTGTATAGGAACAAAATTATTTAGGGAAAGAAAATGTTTCGCTCCCAATTGTTACACAAGTGTTCCTTTTTTCGTGACTTCGCTCATGTATATTTAAAATTATATATCATGTAAATGTTGAGTCCTTAACATTCTTTATGGAAAATTTGGAATCATTACAAAGTGCAAACCATATAACCACATGTAACAATACTACATAGTTGACCTATTTAATTACGGGTACATATGTGTGCTGATAACTAGGCTCAATTGGGCCATGTTCCTCTCACACAAAGGCTTAATTGCAAATGTGTACAAATAAACCTGGTCCTTTGCTAATAAGAGTAAGATTCGTTATCTGATTGATATGGACGTTTGGCTTTCTGCCTGTTTGCAGAAACTTAGTGGGACTTGGAGGAAGAAAGAATACTGACAATTATTAAGAAACGACACAAATAATAATTAACGTATCACGCCATTTCATTGACATAGCTTAATCTGAGGACGAATGTTTGCAGACACCTACAAAATAATTTAGGTCGGAATTTAGATCTCATAATATCTAGTAACAAACTGTATTGAGTTTTTTTCTGAGTGCATTGTACCTTGGTATGACACATTATCATACATTTTAGCTAAATGAACTAGCTTCTCCGAGTAAATTGTAATCAATATTTGAGACTGGTTTTTGATTAATCATGATTTCGAAAGGCTGAGAGTACTTAAATTATTGCATTTCATAAGGTGAAGTACACGTCTCACCTCAGCCAGCATATGACGGTCAGGTCCAGGCTTTAAATATGTCAACTGATACCCAATACTTGATTAGTTTGAACAAATACAGACACCAGACAATTAGATCAATCACCAGTAAAACATCCAGACAACTAGACTGCCTTACACAAATGCAAATGTTTTTGACGCAAGTGTAAATGGTCTTGGCATTCAAATTCAAATGCAAGTGTTTTCGAGTCAAATGCAAATGTCTTGGTGTTGTCATTCCAAAGCAAATGCAAGTGTTTCTGATTCAAAAGCAAATGCAAATGTTTTTGATAGTGAAACTCAAGTGCAAGTTCAAATACGACATTTTCAAATGCATTTGCATTTGAACCCAAGTCTTAACTGAATAGGAGTAAAATCACCGCGCGAGGTCTGCTGTGAACAAAACATGATTTACACTTGACCTATATGACACCGGTATATACATCTTTGTTTAGGCTTTAAATTCTCCCTGTGTCCCAGTTGGCAGGGTAAGTCATAGACATGGTCGTATTTTTGAAAACGCTACTGTATTATGTTGCTAAGACAACTATTTGTTTCTGATAATAAAGCGTTTCAAGCAACTCAAAACTAAAATATGTTTGCAATAAATGACATATGTTGATTTCGCATTAACTACAACACAATTTAATTCATCATGTATAATTTTTAACTTGGTAATATACTGAAGTATGCCTACAGTTTTATTAAAATAAAATACATTTCTGAACGTTATATCCTCCCTGAATGTCAGTATGCAGGATAATGCATGGACATGGATTATTTTCTATACTACAAATAGTACATAATGACATATCAGTTAATTTTTTATTATTATTTGAATTAAGTTTATTATGAGTCTCTCTAGAAACTCTAAATTTGACCAGTTGACAGAGAGAGACAGATTTATTTTGAACAAATACATACATGTACAAATTTAAATAGTTTACATAAATGTGAAGGTCAAGGAGACCCCCAATAAGACATATCATGTCGCTAGCATGGGAGCCTCTTTTAATAAAATAAATAAAATAATAATACCTATTAATAACAATCAATCAACAATTCAATGTTAGTAAATAAGTACAAAAATACAAAATAAAACCTAATCACATAACACATCGTGTACTATAATATGCTACGTACATAACAATAATTGATAGTGCCATTTGTCAAATATTCACCCATTTATGCTGAGGGAATTCATATTTAGTATAACTATCTACTCTATTTGAAAATCGCACGTAATATAATTATGTCAAGTTAAAGCTAAAATAATATAATCAACTATTATGCTTAATAACTATCAATTATTGGGCCAAGATTGACGACAACGTATTTAGGCGGTGCTTATTTTGATAACGACGTATTTGGATTTTCCTTTTGTTGTTACCAAATAATTCCGAAATGTACACTAATATTATTGTTAAACTGATTATCCACATTTACCAAGATTACAAAGAAACAGTGTGCTTAATATGGGATTACCGGTAGTTCAATTTCATATTATTCTATAAATAATCATTATTATTGTTATGCGCTAGCAAAGTGAGTTAGCTCATTTTATATAACTCAACTCTCTAATCAAAGTACATAAATATACCATTATTTATTCGTCTAATTAAGTGATTATGTAGTAATGGTTGTTCAATAACCCTGACGTCCTGGTAATCCTCTTCATTGCTCGCCACGAGCATGACGCAGCAATGATTCCTGGGTGGCTTTAATTTGTTCTTGACTCGTAAGATTTTCACTGCTCAAATACCTGACAGACTGTTGTAGGAGGCATCTTGATTGGTAGCATGAATATACCATCTGTATTATGAATTTATGAATATTTAATCAGAGCTGACATTTCAGATTCACATTCCACGATTGGTCTGTGTCACTTATATTTAATGTGACATTGATTGAAGAACACATTTCTGGTTATTAATAAAAAAAACATTCACATCGTAACATATGGGTTTAAACAGTATTGTTTTGATCAATAACTCATTCTTTTTAGTTTTGAACGTTTTTCCCTGATTCAAGGTAGTAGCCAGTCACAAATAATTAATGAAACTTATATATATATTTTTTTTGCTTGTCTCAGGCCAGGTGCCAAACTGCGAAAACAGCACATTTCCTTATTTCAAAACATTTTATCTCCAAAATTTATTAACAATTATTAACTCCTCATATTTTGCAAGCGTATTATATTGCTATGTTGCTGTCCTTGGACAAGTATACTATTATAAGATTCAAGCTATTATATAAAAATATGTGTTAGGTGAAATTTACAGGACTTGAATATGGACTTAATCCTATATCAAGTCCTTTAGACTACAAAACCGTTTTAAGCTTTACTCCCTAGAAGACAAGATACTTTATTGAATTTATCAAAAGAGAACTTGTCATGTGGTCTGTTATAAAGGGACAGGCAATTTAGGCAATTCAAAAATAGGCAATCACAGTAAAATAAAGAAGGATATAGCGTACCACTTGTGTTAAAAATGTCATAACCTGATAAAAGTTACAAAATAATTATCAATTTTAAAAGACGACGTGATCACAGTAAAAAACGTTCTTTGGTACCATGCATGGCATGGCATCACTGTCACGGAGTAACCATACATACAATATGCTGTTGCCATAACTTAATTACAAATATCACAGATTATTTAAAGTATTTTGATCCCTGTGCAAGGCAACCAATGGGTATATATTTGGTACATTATTAATAGGTGGTTACTTAAAAAAACTAACGACTCAATTTAATTAAAAAACAAACTAAATCATAAATTGGCTGAGTTCGACATAACAATTCAATCGAAGAATATATCGACTTCTCTATGAATGTTTCAGCTACGCTGCAATTAATGTACGAAGACTAATTGTACACAAATATCCACCACGATCTATGGCCAGGTACTTATTCAAACAGCTGAGTGAACTGGACCAACGCGGAGTGAATGAACTTGCTCAATGAGCTCAAGGACAACGCCCAGGCCGCCATGACCCCACGTCCGGCATATGTGCATAACCCAGTTGTATTCACATCGAGCTGCCTTGACCCTTTCTGAACGTTTCACCTAGACTCTCCTACCGCGAAGTCACGGGGAATTGCTTTCCTACATAGCTTCTAGTCCCTGGTTATATAAATCACAATGCAGACTCCACTATCAGCCGCGTTGCGTAGTTCAACCATACAAAATGATCCCATATAGATATAACACACGTTGTTATTCTGATCTAGCACAATAGTCTTTTTGACTTGACGATTGACGCAGACAGGATGTACTGGTATTGATGTCTAGATAGTCAGACGTTTACGTGATCATTGACAGCTTTCCTTTTTCACTAGCACTGTCGGTATCAGTCTCGGCATCAGTATTGATCAACTAGGCCAGTGTAAGGGGGTAGGTAATACGTACAGCAGATGTTCTAAAGGCAGACATGGAGAACAAGTTTTTCTCGTTTCGGTCATTTAATAATATATTTATAATTGAGCTGACAAAGGGAAGTAGTCTCTTCGTCTACCCGGAATTAGCGGGAGTAGTAATTTCTAACTGGAAGTCTGCTGTGTTGACAGTGGGAAAGTGAGTACCACAAGGTATAGCTAACTCAGCCCGACTCGGCCGTATTGCCAATAAAGCTTGTTTTTAAACTGGATATTTTGTTTAGTATTTGAACATGCACCCGTGGCCTTCAAATTGCGACCGTTGTTACGGGCTTACTAAACACAATTTGACGGGCAGTATACCTTCAATAAGTTACTGTAGTCTTAAGAACATTATATTAATTAAAACATGAAAAACCTGACAGAGACTGCGTCCTTTTAAAATTGTCCTTTTAGACGGCGTGAACCTCAAGCGTGAAGAACAAGACAAGGAAGTTTAGTTTGACCCCGATATACAGTGTGTATAACAATAAAGAGTTAACATAGACAATATGAAGGCACATCTATTCAATATATACAAGTGCCATGTAATGTGTTTTAAAGGGGTCAATGACTCCTACTAAGACTAAAATTCGCTCTCATAGGAGCCACTAAAAATAACTGTTCAATTTAATTATACGAAAGAAGTGCGACGTGCAAAAGAAGAAAGAAAGAAGAGAAAATAGTTTGCACTATATTGCATGCGTACCTATGCATGTGTAGAGTATTTGTGATAACATATTATAATAAATAAATGATAGTTGTTGCACGGATACGTCAATATACTTGCATATTCATATATGCGTATATATGCCGTACATACATAAATACATGTATATTTTTGCATATATACCTACACATATCCATACATGTTACACACATATTACTGATTATGTTGACTTTGGTAGCTTATGTAGCAGTTAAGGATTGTACACGTATCTGCATATTTTTGTAATAGGATTTGTTTGCATAATTTGTGAAACCTCGGAAACTGTGTGTTCCAATCTTCTCTGTGAATAATTTAGGGGTACTGTTAATGGTAAGTGGCAAATTATATGTAACGCATCTTTTACAGATTTATGCTTTGTTCTGAATGAATAACTCTGTTTTCCTCCTAGTGTTGTAATTATGAAACAAAGCATTAGGGCTTAGCTTCTAGTTTAATACGTAGGCAAGTAAATCTTCTGCATATATCTAAAATACAATTTAACTTTATTATGTCATCTACTATTAAAACATTCATTTTTTTTATAAAAGAGGTTCAGTATGAGAATTGCATTTACTTATGGTTAGAGTTCTCATAGCGTTCATTTGTATTTTCAGCATTCGGCTGGTAATCCCACGCCATAATGCAGTCGTTAATATGAGATAATAATAGTGTACTATATAAGAGAATTTAAATTTCTAGAGGAAATACATGTTTTAACCTGTTTAGGATACCGACAGTTTTGGAACAATTGTTTGATATTTTTTCAATATGTTTTTTTAAAATCAAAAGTCATTACTAAAAAATCAAATTATTCCACTCTTTCAATGATTGTTCCATTGATGTTGAGCGACAGGTTCTTAACAAATTAATTTGGCATATGAAAGGTTATAATTATATTTAGATTTATTTATGTTTAGCCATTCTTGTATTTTAGGGGTTCATCATTTATTGCCGATTCAGTATTTTTGTTAGGTAAATTATCATGAAAACAATTGATGGTGCTATATAAGGTGGTACCGTCGGCATACATAATAAAGCTAAATATGTTACTGGCTTTTGGAAAATGATTAATATATATTGTAAATAATAGGGGATCAAAAATACAGCCTTGTGGTACACCAATTGTGATAGGTAAAATATCGGAATTTTCATTTTGAAATTCCGTGAATTGTCTTCGGTTGCTTAAGTAGCTTTCAAATAGATTTAGACTAGAAACTTCTAAGCCATATCTTCGTTTAGTTAGTAGTATTCAGTGACGAATTGTATCGAAGGCCTTGGAGAGGTCAAGAAAAGTACTGAAGGGCACATCATGCTTATCATGTTAGTGACTTGATGATTGAGGGTTCAATTATTTTTCAAAAGTTTTGAACCAATACGGTGTTTTATTAGAAGGCTTTCAATAGTTGTCTTTACTGTTTCTTCATCAACATTGTTTAAATTAAAAACGGAGTGGACATGTTTGTTTGACTAGTGGTTATTCCCATTATAATAATTATCTTGTGCAGTAGACAGACCTATACTTGTAAAATAGTTATTGAATTTATTTGTAATATCAGATTGTTTATTTGTTATAGTTATGCCATTACTTTTAAAAGAAAACGTTTATTTGCAACATTTTTGTAAAGAATTTCGTTTATGGTTTTCCAAGCATTTCTAATGTCATTTTTGTATCGGTTAAAGCGTATTTAGAATTACATTGTTTGGCAACGCGAATGTTTTTTAAAATATTGAATTATATTATGTTTTAAGATTAGTGTGAATGACTTCATAGTGTAGTAATTAGGGGTATGACATCTTCGGTCTCTTATAGAGCGAATCTCGATAGTTGATAGATTTTAAAAGACCCTGTTTAATCCATGTTGAGTGCTTATGTTTGTATTTGTTATGTTTCATGATTTTAACTGGCATATGCTTATTTTTTCTGAAAATCCTCTTCATGCCCATTGGCACATAGTGCGGAAACAAGGGTCCTCCACTTTTTTCTCTGCGGCTATCTTTGCGGCTTGGCCCCAGCTTAGATGTAGTTCTTTGAGTTCCTTTTCTACAGTCTTCCTCCAGGTTTGCTTTGGTCGTCAATGTTTTTCATTTTCCTTCAAGGGTCCATCTAAGTGCTATTTTGGAGATGTTGTCGCCTTTCTTTCTCAGCATATGGCCGATCCATCTCCATCTTCTTGTGGCGAGTATGTTTTTCATATTGTTTTGTCTGGTAATTTTGAGCAGTTGCTTGTTGGAGATTATTATTCTTAGCAATAATTTAATTGTGTAGTGCGTTATAATTGAAATTGGGGTTAGCCGTAGGACATTTATTTAAATTGTTAAACATTTCATACGAATTTATTTCATGTTTAACTTTAAGCATAGCTAATTTGCTTTGTGAATTTACTCTAACGAATTTTGGAGGAAGGTTAATTTCTCTGTTGATATCCATGATTAGGAACTATGGTTGGTGATCAGAAAAAGTGTTGGTAAAGAACTCTGCAGTACTTTCTAATATTGATTATTTAACTAACAGAAAATATGGTCTATTAATGTTCCGTTATATTTTCAAAATACCCACACATATATAAAGATTCTCACATTTTATGTGGTAGATCAGTTGTTCGGAACGTAAAACGTAATGTGTGCTTATTAAATAAAACGTAGCCTAACATTCCAAGGAATCATGCCAGGAATCAAGCCATAATTAATGTGAGGGAAATTAAGAGCATTGTACATAATATATAATGTATTAAGTGATAAAAAGTATTTCCGCTTTTTTAATATGCCTATTGTTTTATATATTTTATTAGCTATTTTGTTTGTATGCCAGTTTAAGTGATTATTTATTGTGACGCCTAAAGTTTTTAATAATTTACACATTCCGATATACATACGATAACTTCTAAATAGTTATATGTAGTTAGTATACTAGTATGGGTTGTGTCGCCAGCAAACGTTATTAATTTGAAAAAGTCACTCACAAGTGCTATGTCTTTTATATATATATATATATATATATATATATAATGAATAAGGGTGGCCCTAAAATTGAAACTTGAGGGACATCAGTGTTGATTACTATTTCCTTACACTTAACATTTTCAATGTCTACGTGCTGCTTACGATTTTGTAAATAACTCTTAAAAGGTCCACAGCCTTGTCATTTAATCCGTAGTAATTTAACTTCTGTACCAATATATTGTTATCAATTGTGTCAAATGCTTTTGATAAATCAAGGTATATATTTATTGGAGTAACCGATTTATCAAGCTTGCCGACAAGAAGTTACTGCTTTACCCGGGAGGTTATGTGAATGGGGTTCTCCCAGAAAACATGTGGCTGACTTGTTCTGTGAATCCTTCTTAAGTATACTTTGGGAACGTCGAGTGGGTGTCACCACGGCTAGCCGTTTTGAGGGTGAACAGGAGGATGACGGTGAGGAGGAGGGAGTTAAGGATGTCATTGTCGTTGTCCTCATCGTCGTAATATTTATAATCATCATCGTCATCATCTTCGTCAACATCATCGTCGTCGTCATCATCATAGTCATAATCGTCATCAACTTCTTCACTTAAAACGTCTTAATTGTCTTCAACGTCCTCCTGACACACTTCATATTCCGTTATCATCCTCATTATCACCGTCTTCATCACCATTTCAAATATCATCAGCAACAAGAACAACAACAACATCATCATCATAACCGTAATCATCATCGTTAGAATCATCACCATCAGCAAAATCATCATCATCATCACTAACATGACCCCCTTAATTTTCTTCAACTTCATTGTCGTCCTCCTCATCATCACCGACCGTCTTAATCATCACTACTAATAACATCGTTACAATTACCTTCATCATCATCTTCATTTTTTTTGCATTACTGGTCGTTATTACATTACTTGTCGATAATTACATTACAGGTTGGAATATAAGCCCTCTATGTAAATATCTTATGCGCGATACCTTGTCAGCAAATACACGTAAAGGTGAGTTCCAAACCTTTATAAGTAGCAATGATATAACAGGCTTACCACAAATGCTGGCGCGAAACTATTATTCCTAGCAAGATTGATAATCCAAAGTAAAATCCTCGGGAAAACGAGCAAGGAAACACGTGTAACTCTTCCAGTGCAGACTACTCACTGCCTGCGTAGACAGTCGTTGCACGGAAGAATAGCAGACTTGTAATACCATAGCTGCAGCAACGTCCTTTGTTATGATGATTGCCGTCATCAAAGAGACAGGTTGTATGCACTTCCCGCCACAGACCAGATCCCGCACCTACACTGCGTCGGTTTACTTGAAAGTGATCTTTCCACTTAAACGAGACACCGACCTCACAACCCCCTCCTTGTGATCATGATGAATAAGCAAGAGCTGTTTGGTAGGGAGGGTATCATCAATCATCACCGGGCACCCTTCTGCGTGTAACACGGGGTAATCATTAATGCATTGTTCAATATTGTTGGTTTGAGTTATGTGTATTTCCCATATTCCCATACCATTTTCATACTACCTAGTGATTTTCACACTTGTTTAAACGGTACATCTAAGTGTCCAGGCGACACACAGTAACTTACTTTGATGGCTGTACAACGAGCCGCGAAACACCAGTGCAACTATCATTTTGTAACTGATAGAAAAAACGGGGGGATACCAGTCACAGTAGTTGTATTCTTACATTTGCCTCCAGCGTACAGCATTAGTTATTTACCACACGACTTAGTTGGAAAAGGGGTAGTATTCATATTTGGAGAGAATTAAATTTGAAAGATCAACGACATGGCAGTATCAATTCCGTATCAAAGACCATCCAAAACTTCAACGTATAATGTATATTTTAGAGCGACTAAAAATGATATTTCATTGAACGGGTGAGTACACTTTATAAGACATATTTTAAAGTTTAATTCTCAAGTATTCATCACGCAAGCTTCATCCGTATATTTGAAAAGATAATTGAGAAACCAATTACACACCCACTAATTCCAATACGCATTATTTTTAAAACATTCCCACAATTCGGATGTCAAGTACCGGTTCAATTGCAACGTAATTGCCCCCAAATCTGCATGAGACGGACATGAAAACTGATTAATAAACTATAAAACGTTATTGATACCAGAAACTACATTTTAACTACGTTGATATTATATAAATATGATTGATATTATCTTGCTCAATGTTGAATTAACAAAACATCCAATGTCTGCTGTACGTTAATACATGGACCCATAGTTCCAGTTGACTTGTAGATAAGACGGCCCCGAGTTTGTTTGTTCGCAAAGTCAGGGCCGTCTTATCTACAAGTCAACTGGAACTATGGGTCCATTAAAGTTTATTAGCGCACAGCAGACATTGGATATTTTGTCAGTTCAACATTGAGCAACATAATATCAATCGGCACTGTTTCGGCAAGAAGTCAGTGCTTCTGACGAAGAAGGCCAATAATATAGCTATGCTCAACGTGAAATCATAAACGTACGAGTTCGCGTGATCATTCCAGCTCGATTGCTGACATTTGACGTCTCCCTTTAGTGGTGAATGGCATTGTAGTGGTTGCCATCATCAATTCCACGCCGTCAGTAGCGTCAAAACCTGTCCAAACCGTCATGCGACATATGTTCCAATTAAAAGCTTCCCCGCGAACAGTAGTGTGTTTGTCGTGTTTAGGCGATCTTTATTTGTATATTTATTTATCTGTACGCTCATGTCAAGATGAATGTGATGCAATGAACGATGGTTGTTGCGTGTCATGACCCAGGGTTACGGTTGATGCCCAGTCACAGTTAATCTTGTCATACAGACTGGTAGACTTAAATTTAACAATTCTAGACCGTGTTATTATGCAGTGAGTTTGTGCTGCAGCATCTATAATGTCTACATACCGGAGCGCTAGCAATTTCTACCAAACAATCAACAAAATAAACAATGTAGAAATAAATATATCCAACTGAATGCATCCGCTACGCCAAACATGCTGATTTCCTAAAATGGTGTGGTTCGTGTGAACGAAAAGCCCACATACGAATATTTTGCCAACGATTTTTGTCATTACACAACATACTCGTTGGACTTTCCTAAAGACAGCATGACACAGCTAGATGTGGTGTAATGATAAAGTCGAAAATTTATCTGTAAGTAGCCTGCTCAGTCTACTTCAACGGTCCAATTGTTTTAGAGATATTGCCTCTAACAAATTAAGAGTACCCTAAAAACGCGTGTCTTTTGCGATTTTTCACTTCTTACATCATTAACTGTAACTATTATTTATGACAACAGAATATTTCTTTTGCGCCTGTGTTTCTATTTATCATACAAGTTGTGTCTAAAATAATAATTGATTTAGTGTCAGTAATTTTTTCTAGCTAAAATATTATTCTTTTCCCAAACATATTGTATAAATGTATATAAATATTTGGTTATTATTTTTAATAATATGCATATATGAGGTACATACACTGTACTAATAAAGTAGAAAAACAATATTAGAATATTGGCATATGGTCCCGTAATGACATGCATAATAGTAGTAATAGTAGTAATATGCCATGAAAATGCTTGTAACAAAACTGGTTGAAATGGTTTTCATGGTAATTTTACCCTATGTGCAACATCGTATTTTCTAACAGAAAAATAAAATATTTGAATGTGATGATATACACGTTATCTTTGGATGATTTTTCACATTTGCTAAATAGTGATTTTGTCCTTCAATAATGGGAATAAAGGAACGTCTCTTTGGGAAGGATAATACCAAAATATTAACAAAAACTAAACTTTTTAAAACAGAATCCTACTGTTGAGATTTAGAAAGTTTTATTATAAAAATTGAAGAATTTCAAGTATATGCAGCCGGGTGTCAGTACAACATGGCGCTCTGTGTTTGGGCCGAAGTAATCCTGGCAGATATTTCAAGCAGGACAGGGAAGGAGTGTTGAAAGAAATCACATTCTTCGGCGCACGTAAATATGTTACTCCGAGTCTACCCATTAAGAAATACACACGTATATTGACTATACAGACTATGGAGAAATCATAATGCATTTGTTGTTGACTTCCACACACTTCGAAGCCCAGTGTTGATGTTAAATAAACCTACAAGAAAATTCAGCAAAATCACATGGTTGACAATAGTTTGATGATATAATGCCAAACGGAAAGTAAAATTACCATGAAAACCACTTCAGCCATCCATTTTTGTTGCAACCATTTTCATGGCATATTTGCATTATTAACCAAACTGTTTATTGTGACATACGTATTTTAATGCATGGGATTTTAATACGGGACCACATGCCAATATTCCAATTGTATTTGACTATTTTATTAGGATAGTGTGTGTACCTCATTCACGCATATTATTTAAAATAACAGCAACATATTTATATGTTCAGTATTTTTTAGAAAAGACACTGATATTTTACTTTTATTTTTTAAGCACAACTACTATGATAAATATTTACAAAAAATCTGATTTCTTTCTAAACCTGTGCATGATGTTTATTACGACATCAGCCACCCTTGGTACCAACGTACGTTGTTTTTCTTACTCCGAGTATGATAGTACATAAACGGAAAGTTTGGAATGTATTTGAATGCTTCCAGTTTACCTTTAATAAAACAATACATAGGGAAGTGATTGTTCTTGCATTCATGATAAATACACTACTCGTAATGATGGCATATTTCCTGCACTGTACATTTTCTCAAACTAGACCTAGATTATTCTTTTCCCAAACATATTGTATAAATGTATATAAATATTTGGTTATTATTTTTTATAATATGCATATATGAGGTACATACACTGTACTAATAAAGTAGAAAAACAATATTAGAATATTGGCATATGGTCCCGTAATGACATGCATAATAGTAGTAATAGTAGTAATATGCCATGGAAATGCTTGTAACAAAACTGGTTGAAATGGTTTTCATGGTAATTTTACCCTATGTGCAACATCGTATTTTCTAACAGTAAAATAAAATATTTGAATGTGATGATATACACGTTATCTTTGGATGATTTTTCACATTTGCTAAATAGTGATTTTGTCCTTCAATAATGGGAATAAAGGAACGTCTCTTTGGGAAGGATAATGCCAAAATATTAACAAAAACTAAACTTTTTAAAACAGAGAATCCTACTGTTGAGATTTAGAAAGTTTTATTATAAAAATTGAAGAATTTCAAGTATATGCAGCCGGGTGTCAGTACAACATGGCGCTCTGTGTTTGGGCCGAAGTAATCCTGGCAGATATTTCAAGCAGGACAGTGAAGGAGTGTTGAAAGAAATCACATTCTTCGGCGCACGTAAATATGTTACTCCGAGTCTACCCATTAAGAAATACACACGTATATTGTCATTCAGTGCGCCGAAGACTTCTTTCTCAAACATTTCACGCTATAATGTGACCCTAAATACAGACTATGGAGAAATCATAATGCATTTGTTGTTGACTTCCACACACTTCGAAGCCCAGTGTTGATGTTAAATAAACCTACAAGAAAATTCAGCAAAATCACATGGTTGACAATAGTTTGATGATATAATGCCAAACGGAAAGTAAAATTACCATGAAAACCACTTCAGCCATCCATTTTTGTTGCAACCATTTTCATGGCATATTTGCATTATTAACCAAACTGTTTATTGTGACATACGTATTTTAATGCATGGGATTTTAATACGGGACCACATGCCAATATTCCAATTGTATTTGACTATTTTATTAGGATAGTGTGTGTACCTCATTCACTCATATTATTTAAAATAACAGCAACATATTTATATGTTCAGTATTTTTTAGAAAAGACACTGATATTTTACTTTTATTTTTTAAGCACAACTACTATGATAAATATTTACACCTAAGAGAAAAATAACTACACCGTAACATCCCGTACTACCACATAAAGGCGTCTTCCACAAGCTCCGGATTTCGTCATAAACGGCGATGTCGTAATAAACATTTTAGTGTTTTTGTTTTATAATGTAATGGGCATTAATTACAATTCTGATGCCGGAAGATTTGTATTATTTGATTTCTTGTAGAATAATCGAACTGATAGTGGTATAATTTACGATAAGTAGTATATAGTATATAGGAGAAACCGAATGTTCTTAAAAGATTTTCATATCAAATGTAGGAAAACAACCACAACTTCAAATTTTTAGTTCTTTGTATTCAAATATTAGTGGAAATATTAAAACGTTGGGTGAATGTTCGTTTTAATAATTAAAATTATCTTAAAAGATTACAATAAATGCAGTGCTTAATTTTGATTTTAAAAATCATATATATATCTCACTTGTGATGAATTTTAAATTTAAAGATCCTTGTACCAACAATATGAGTGAAAATATTAAATAACTTCAGCTGAATATTTGTTTGAATACATTTTGTAATCAAAATTAACTTAAATATAACAAAACATTCAGTCCATAAGTTTAATAAAAAGTCTTATAAATCTCAGTTGTGCTCAAATTTCAAAGAAATATACGGCACTCTGATTGGCAAGAAATGTACGTCTTTCTTGATGGGTTGACTCGGAGTGCCAGTGCGCCAAAAAATCTGATTTCTTTCTAAACCTGTGCATGATGTTTATTACGACATCCGCCACCCTTGGTACCAACGTACGTTGTTTTTCTTACTCCGAGTATGATAGTACATAAACGGAAAGTTTGGAATGTATTTGAATGCTTCCAGTTTACCTTTAATAAAACAATACATAGGGAAGTGATTGTTCTTGCATTCATGATAAATACACTATTCGTAATGATGGCATATTTCCTGCACTGTACATTTTCTCAAACTAGACCTAACATCATTCTCTATATATGGTTAACGGGTAAGGAAAAATACATATTGTTTATCAAACATATTGCCTAATGTATACAAGATAGACTTACAAAGTGAATTGTATTGGTGAATAATTGTGAAAACAATGGAAAATGATGTAAGAGCAAAATGTGGATGTTGTAATAAACATGAATATATGATTATTTCAACAATACCAACAACATACTATTTAATGTATTGCCTTCCGTTTGCTAATATAATCAAAATACCTTCACACTAGTACATTGTTTACTTAGCAAAATACTGCATCTTGAAGCATGTTGGAGATAACACCAACTTCTTCTCGATTTATGTGAAATCGCCATATGCAGGACACGAAATATCTTAAAATGTTGAAGAAAGAGGCATACATATTTAAACAAAGACACACATACAGACATACACAGCAGCGCACGCACACGCGCGCACCGCAAGCGCACACGCATGCATACACGCACGCACGCAAACCAAACACAAATACAGGCACAAAAACAGACACACACATTCATTTTCTCACAGACACATAGGCACAAATACACGATGGTCCCGTAAGACCGCAGAATGTCTACATGTAATGTCCATGGATCATTATCCCCTTTCTTTGATATCAGTTTGGTCACTGGCTGTTTCTAGTGTGCAAGTTGTGATCATGAGCTAAGTATATTTACTGACAGCCGGCCAGGGACAGTCATCACAAGAAAACGTAATACCCAATAAAATAAAGTTAATTGAAAGTAAATTTAGATTTTTCAATTAAACTAAATTAACCTTTTCCAGAAAAGTTAATTACTTAAATTGTGTATATGAAGAAAATGAATTAAACTAAGTTAATTGACTTAACAAACTAACAATTGAAATTAACCCTTGCCTGCCACAGAGTGAGACGAGCCATTTTTGTGAACAGATCTTTCTACCGCAAATTGAATATTTATGTAATTATGTGGTTAGTAATAGTAAGTTAATTTGCCATAAGAGCAAACACCCTGAAGCTTGGGTTATATGGGCAAATTTCCTTGCATTGCCTAGTCCCTCCTAGTCATATATGTAACAAAATCAGCCATATAGACATCTTACCGCGTGCACTGGCACATAATTGCAATGCCGCATACGTAGACTGCTACGGTGAAACATAAAACCACCGATCAACAGTTGGATGAAGGAAACCATTGCCTTAACGCCCAGTGTCCTCGGCTGAGCGTAAATGTGAGAATACACACATGCACGCACACGCATACCAGCAAACGTACATACACACATACATAGACACGCACGCAAGATGCACACACGCACACGCACACGTGTGCATGTGTGCGTGCGTGTGTGCGTGTGTGCGTATGTGCGCGCGTGTGTATAGGTGTGTGTGTCTGTGTGTGTCTGTGTGTGTCTGTGTGTGTCTGTGTGAGTCTGTGTGTGTCTGTGTGTCTGTTTGTTTGTGTGTATATGTGTATGTATGTGTGTAAATGTGTCTGTGTGGCTGTGTTTGTGCCTGCATATGTGTATGCGTGCGTGTGTGCGTTCTATAATTAGTCCGTGATCCTACAACTGAGAACGACCGCTTAGTCCTTTATTGGATGAATAAAACATTCTTCACCATCTACGTTACAATGTTGTATTCAACAAACCATATGCAACAAGTTAAATAAATATTCCTGCACACTTACTAAATATGGAAGCACTGATTTTATATAGACCATGAACACAGCATAAAACGGGTATGTTGCCTCAGGAAAACAACGTGCACTAAATGGTTTACTCGCCAAACTTTGTCAATTCAGCACGAGACAGCTAGTTATGCGGTCGAATATCTGGTGCAGGGCACATTTGCTATGTATGGTCGTGCTAGTTTGGTGCCTGACTTTAAGATTGTCATCACCAAGTCGGCGACACGTCGTTACGCAACTTAATAGTCCAAGAGCCAGCGGTTTTTATTTGCTTGAAAGGATCAGGTGTCCGGTGGGTATTTCTGAATAGCTCTACACCTGCGCTGTTAAAAACACCGCGTCTTAAGATTCCCGAGCGGTGGACTGACGTGCTGAAGGATGATGAAAGCCCCTAGGTGTGAATAGTACAAGTTGGGAAGGGGTAAATTGTAGTAGGCCTACATTTCATCAACACAAATCTTCCAAACTATAGCAAGTGTAGAATTATTGGAAATATATGGGAATGCTCTTTCCAAAGATGTCATAATTAAAGAATAATTATGTTGTAATGACATCATTATGACGTCATTATTTCACCGTTCCATAATAATTGACACTTTTTTTTAACGACAATTAAACTATTTTTCCAACGATCCCTCGTGTGCTATAGTTTGACTGATATTTATTGATGAAGAAGATTAATATCTACCCTCACGCCCTTGTTTCACTAATTACGCTTGTTGAAATAAATTAGTAAAACTTCACGATCGCTTACACTCACAAGTGATAAACAACTGGATTTCACATTTGTATATTGTAAACGTCTAGAAAAACATTGTTGCAGAAATTCACTAGGTAAGAGGATTTTACCTACGTGAACCATGGACTAAAATGTAGAGTAATTTATAGAATAGTACACATATAACGTCATAATGATGTAATTACACCATATTTACACATTAATGATGATATATTTGGAAAGATTATTCCAATACCTTTCCAATGGTATCACATTTACTATAGTTTGGAAGATAGGTGTTGATGAAATGGACTATTATTTATCCCTACCCCCACATTTTATTATTCACAATTTTGGTCATTCATCATCCGCTATCCCGCCAGTCCACCGCTCGGGAACCATCAGACGCGTTGTTTTGAACAGCTCAGCTGCATGGCTATTCAGAAATACCCACCATATACCTGATCATTTCAAGCAAATAAATGACAGCTGGCTCATGGACTATAATGGATCTGCGTTGGTTACGCTGACCCTCCGGGTGGTTGGGAACATTGGTGGTTTCACTGGCATTTTCCATCACACAAACACTATGAATACGACGGTCTAGTCACTCTAGTGGAGTGAGGGAGAATGTGTATAAGAAGAATAAGGAGAGAGAGAATAAGATGGTGATGCAGAGAGAGAAGCAGAGGGAGAGGGAAATGGAGATGTAGAAGGAGAGGGAGAAGGAGTAAGAGCAAGAGAGAGATACAGAGAAATGGGAGAAGACAAGTGAGAGAGAGAGAGAGAGAGAGAGAGAGAGAGAGAGAGGGAGGGAGGGAGGGAGGGAGGGAGGGGGAGGGGGAGAGGGAGAGGGAGAGGGAGAGGGAGAGGGAGAGGGAGAGGGAGAGGGAGAGGGAGAGGGAGAGGGAGAGGGAGAGGGAGAGGGAGAGGGAGAGGGAGAGGGAGAGGGAGAGGGAGAGGGAGAGGGAGAGGGAGAGGGAGAGGGAGAGAGAGTGAGAGAGAGAGAGAGAGAGAGAGAGAGAGGGGGGGGGGTAGAATGAAAAGGTGAGTTATGGACTTTACCCTTTAATAACCAAGCCGAGTAGAATTACCAACATTACGGCTACACTTATTGATAATATTTTTACGAATGAAATGCAGTTTCAAGTAAATAGTGGCCTGCTAATTAATGATATCAGTGATCATCTACCAGTTTTTTTGCAAAGTTGTCCTAAGTAGAGAAGAATTATAAATAACAATACGATTTGCAATCTTAAAAATGACTTAAATAAGCGCATATGGCTAAACGTGGCATACACATTAGATGTTAACGTGGCATACCACAATTTTATGTGATTTTCAAGATCTAATAAACATACATTTCCCTGTAAAACAAATTGTAAACACCGATAATCGTTATGCAAAGAACCTTTGGATTACAAATGCACTGAAAGTGCATGTTAAAAGAAAAAACGTCTCTACAAAATATTCCTGTCATGTAGGATAGTATCCGCAAAAACCCGATGCAAAACATATAACAATAAACTTACCTCAATTTTGAGATCATCAAAACAAATTTATACAGTAAAATATTAGACGAACACCGAAATAATATTTCAGAAACATGGAAAATTCTAAGAACCGTAATGGGGACAAATCTCAAACAATCCAACTATCCTAATCATTTAATTATAGAAGGAGACAAGGTTGAACACAAAACAGAGATAGCTAACTCATTCAACAAATTATTTACAACTATTGGACCTAATTTAGCAAAAAACATAAATGTGCCGCCTACAGTACTGTCGTAGTATTACGCGCTTTAATAGAACCACATTATACTAGAGGTCAGAGTTCAGATGTTCACGTGTTAAGACTTTGATTAAACATTCATTCCTTCTAACGTCTTATAGTAAACTGTCATATAATAGCTATTATCAGTACATCCAAGCAACACAACAACAAGTACCTGCATACGACTATTTAACTTTTAGAAATAACAAAAGTAAGTTCCTGTCACCAGTTGACGAAAATGAAGTTATACATGTTGTAAGCAGTTGTAAAAGCAAATTGTCTTCTGACTGTGATGGCATCAATTTCAGATTTGTTAATGTGCAATTGCTTCTATTATAAAACCAGTAACACACATATCTTTTCAAACTGGATGTTTTCCTGAAAAGATGAAAGTTGCCAAGGTCATACCACTTTTTAAATCAGGAAGCAAAAGCGATATCAATAACTATAGGCCTATGTCCTTCCTCCACAATTTTCCAATAAACGTAAAAAGTTATATAACGATAGGTTTAATACATTTATAAAAATGTGTAATGTATTGAACCCTTGTCAGTATGAGTTTAGGGAAAAAATGTCCTCCACACATGCCCTTGTAGAAGTCGTGTCTGAAATTACCAATTCGTTAAATAAAAGAAAACATGCTATTTGGCTATTGTTCGACCTAAGAAAAGCTTTCTACACTGTAGACCACCAACTACTATGTAAGAAACTGGAATGTTATGGTATTCGTGGTGTTGCTTATCAGTGGATATAAAGGTACTTATCAAACAGAACACAATATGTTAGCTAAGAAGGATATTATGTCTGATCATTTACAGATATCGTGTGGTGTCCCACAAGGTTCTATCTTATGTCCGCAACTGTTTTAATACATGTTAATGACATGAGTAATGTGTCGAAGCTGTTGAAGTTTATCTTATTCGATGACGACACAAATCTATTTCACTCTCATAGCCACTTACCAGATCTGTTAAATGAACTATGTATGGAGCTTAATAATATATATATGTGGTTCTGTGTAAACAAAGCATCACTGAACATTTCTATAACTAATTATATAATATTTGGGAGATACAGACATAAAGAAGATTTTACAATTATTATCAACAATAATGCTATCAAGATAGTTCAGGCTAATAAATTGCAAGGTGTCTTAACTGATGAATCATTAAACTGGAAGAACAATATTAAAGCGGTAAAATCTAAGTTATCAAAAGTAGCATATGTAATGTACAAAGTTAGCCATTGCATAGACCAATCTAGCAGGCGTATTTTGTATTATTCATTGTTCTTACCCCAATTGATATATTGTTCTGAAATATGGGGAAACACCTACGTGACAAACAAACAATATATTATATTGCTACAGAAAAGAGTGGTACGATTGATCCACGGTGCCAGATGATGTGATCATACAAATAACTTGTTTTTATAACTCTCGCATTTTAAAACTTAAGGATTTAGTTGAGCTAAAAATTATTTTATTTATGTTCAACGCATTTCATAAAGTCTTACCAAATGACCTTCAACAGTTATTTGTAATGAGCTCACCATCATACACCATATGTAGAACACATCAGTCTATGGGAGAAAATGTGCGTATCGATATGAGGACCATGTCCCTATCTGTGTTCGGTGTAATATTGTGGAACAAATTAAATACATTGTTTGTTAATATAAAGACAAAACATCAATTTAAGCATCACTACATCGATATGCTGTTCAACAAATATGTTGTATAAATTAACGTAGAGGTATATCCCTGATGCAAGTATTGAAAAGCAGATAACCATTTTCATTATGTATCACTGGAGTGAATCTTTGCATATATACATGTACATTTTAATGTGTATATGTATGGTTATAACTTCTCATTTAGTATGGCTATATGCTGTGTAAAATGTTTTTTGATGATTTTTGGGTAGGCATTTAAGTTTAAAACTTTATATCTACTCCTTTTCAAACAATATTTCTTTACTTTTTATTTATGTCCTTACATATAATTTACTATGCATATTATACGCATGGCTTGATTTTGATTCCTGACTTATCTTGACTTGATCTGTTCTCTATATGTTTGAAATAAATTTATTGATTGATGTGTAGGCCTAAGGCCTACTTGAGCATGGCTCGTGTAATGGCAACTGTTTGTAGTGTTGGCAGGGAAGTAAAGAACGGCTTCCCGACTAGTTCGGTTATGCAGTCGAAGTGTTTACGGTACCTACTGCAAAGTCCACTGTCAGCAGAACAGTATTAGCATTGAGGGCTTTACCACAGGAGCTGTATTCTATTTGACGTCCCCGGAGCCACTGGAAGCGGAGAAAGCAGAGAGGGTCAAATAGAATAGACTTTGGTGCACATCGGGGAGGTTAGCAACCGCCTTGTTATATCGCAGAATCACTAGCCGATTCATTTTGTTAGTTATTTTTTCTTAAACCACGATGATGCTTACGACATTAAATATGTCACATATGTTCACAAGTTCACATCATGTGCTGTTATGTTATTAGTCAATCAGTTTTACTAAAAAAATATGCATTAATATTGTAACAAAAATAAACACTATGTGTAACGCCTGTGCCAGTCACCCAGTGTCGATGAATTCATGTGATGCATGTATGGCACGCACCGCATTGTTGTTGCTTAATTTGCAGTGCCTAATAATGCAAGTATTCACCACATATAGCAAGCAAATAGGGTAGAACAAATGGATACCCCAACAAATAAAAACATTGAGTATTGCAATAATATTTACATTAAAATTTGTATTTATTCGTATAATGTCTATAACTGGAGGTGCTAATTGTAATAATAGTGTGTAGGCCTCGTTCAATTCACTTTTGTTAATTCCAATTCAATTCCAATTCATGTGTATTTACCAAGGATCAATTCCAATTCAATTCAACATATACTCACAAGAAGGATCAATACCAATTAAATTCATTCTATTCAATTTCAATTCAATTTTAATTAAAATCGGCAACATCAGCTGTTTTGTTGTGACTTAATTTCCGCACATTGATGGGCAATGAAGCCCCAGTGAAAATTCACTGAAGCAAACAGCCCTTTAATTTCTTAAATTAAGCATAAGCCAGGAAGCCCATAATAAAATACCTGCCCTGTTCTCAGTAGAGACAGTGCTAAGCAGGCCTTGTGTCAGGTACTGTAATCTGGGTGTTCTGAATGGTTATGTTGACTCAAGTCATACAACCTGCACCAGTATAGTATGGTACCACCTTGCACCCTGGCTAAAGTACAAAGGGGTTGCTGAACTCTAGACAGTGGTAAATTTATGCTAATTTACCCCCTCAGCAAACAGTAATGTTGGTCTCTGGTGGTCTATCTGTGGTGATTCCTATTAACATTGCTGCTAGTAAAACTGGGGAATATAGGGACTGAGAGAGCAGAGAATTGCTAGGCAAAGAATTGCTTCCCATGTGTTGTCTGGTAACAAATCCTTTAGTGTATGTAAATACAGGTAGTTCTGCTGTTGGTTGTTTTATTTTGGTCTTTGACCAAAAAGACACATCTAAAAACAATACAATTTAACATATATTTTGTAGTTTATACGTGTCAATTTGTATAGATAAACATTGAAATTTATTTTCTATTTCAATCAATTCATTCAATTTATCTTACTTTGCGGGATTCAATTCCAATTCAATTCCAATCTGTTTTGGTTTTATTCAATTCCAATTCAAACATTTTGTTGATCAATTCAATTCCAATTCAATTAAGAATTGAACCCAGATCTGCCTACTATACATTGATAGCTGTGTGCACAATATCATATTTAATATGTAACTTGTTAAAATCAAGTTGTTGTGCTGTAGGTACCAGGGCATGTACTTGCATTTCAAATATGGGACAACTGTGGGTTGTGTTTAATGATGTAACTATTAGAAAGAATCAAGAAAGAACATTCTTATCTAATAAAAGTATGCATGGTATTGTGTGATGTAATCCATCATGTTCACATTACATGATTCTACATCTTTTTACAAGACACATTGTATATGTCCCACATCCATTGTATGGTCCTTTAAGAAGCTGCAATGCTGGGTGTACTTAAACAAATCTGTGGTTGTATTTTCATGGCAAACAGTTCCCTTTAACACATTGAACAGCCCACACATGATGAACCAACAACTGACCCTGTGGCTATGCCACTCGGTAGGTCTCCTATGAAAACCAGACAGACAGCAAAATGCCTTTGGGCATTTCCATGAAAACAGGGAAAAAGGTTTTAAAATATTTTTATTGAATTTCCAAAGAATAGTATTTTTTATGGTGGGACATAACTTAAAGTTGTGTATAGAAATCGCAAAATACACTCATCCAACACATCAATAATTAGGTACCCTTTCCAGCCCTATTGTTTAATTCAGTCTGGGTTTGACTCATTTATACTATTTGTCTATGCCTCTCTCATGCATTTTGAAAATAAAAATTGCAAGTCTATTCTGTTTTTTTCGGGAAAGGCTACTAGACTTGAGTGGTGAAATTTATGTAACGAGTCACAAAATTGGGGATATTTCATTTTACACAGATACCCGATAGCTTGAGATTGCCAACTATAAATCTCTTCTTATAGGATAAATAAATAATATCTAGTCTACACGGATTATGATATTGAGCACTGAATATGTGTAACGTGTGTCACATGTAACGTGTGTCACATGTAACGTGAGTCACATGTAACGTGTGTCACATGTAACGTGAGTCATGCAAAATTGGGTAGCGTAACGCGAGTCGCAAAGCTTTTATGGCAAATTTCTTTTTTTATTAAAATTGTGGATAAGTTAGTTGGAAAGACTTCACAGAGCCATTAGTAGTTTTATTATATCCCATAATCATTGTTATTTCCTGTTGGTTGATGAAAAAACATGCTCACGCAAAAACATTTTTTATCCGACATCATCCATCATCAATTCATATATATATACAACCAAAACTCTTGGAAAATGGTACTGTAATACATAACAATACATAGTAATATTTGTGTATGTTGTTGGTAAAATTTCAATTTATTTGTGATTCATTCACTGGTATTCTTTGGTTTCTGTCATTTATACTTTGAGAAGAAATTTGACATGAACCAAGTTACGTTTTTTGTGTTTTCCTTTTGCCGTAACACGAGTCACGATATAACCAGATGCAATTAAAACCATGTTATGTAATCAAATTATTATTTGTTGATATCATTTAATACACTATGCCAATAGGTTCCTATTCATAGAAGATGAAATTTTAAAATGCATTATTATCGCACATATATGCCGAAATATAGTTTCTAAAATGGGCAAAACTGTAACGCGAGTCATGGTGGAAATGACTCTTTCATGTGCCAGATACCATAAATCTCTCTAAAAACCATAAGAGAGAAAATGCTGCAGATGCAAAGGGATAATTTTAAATTGATAAAAAATCTCCAGGTGAAGTAAAATAAGAAAGCAACACTATTACTGGATTTCTTTCAGATTCTAGCTATGAAAGTGGCTAACTTAATCCTGGACGGCTGTAAATTAATGTTATTAACACTAATTAATTAATACTTGTATCTTATATTGCAGTTTCGATTAGATCTTTTGAAAGAACTCATTGCCATATATCTTAATTCCAAATTATATGTAGATATCTTGATTATTAAGGAAGTTACATGCTTTTTTGAGGAAAAGTCACATTTTTTGTCACACAGCTCTAATGCAAATGTATGTATTTAGTAGAACTAAAACAAAGGCCAATTCCTGAAACAAAAAATCAGTAACTCCATTAATATTCAACATAACTGAGTGATTTTTGTATCGTTGTTTAGGGTTTTTAATAATCAGTGTTATTTGTTTAGTCTTTAGACATTGGTTAAGTTTGAAATTTTTGTTCACATAGAGTGCCTAAAAAAATGGGCCAACAGGCCCTAAAGTCCATTGGACTAATACGTCGATATGTGACCCCGGCTGACCAAATGAGTGATAAGTCGGAAAAATTGTAACATTATTTTCTTACATTCTTATAAAGGTTGGGTAGGGTGCTTTACACGGTTTCAAAAATTATGACTGCTACAAAAATTGGCGAAGTTATGGAGCATTGAACATGGTAAGGGTCAAAAAGTGAAAATGAAGAAAACGGCTGTTGAAGTTTTATATTATATATGCAAATGGATTGCATGGAAATATTACATGCTTGACATTCAAATGTGGCACACAGTATGTACGTTATGTTGCAATGATACACTGGAAGTACAAATGTGCTGCTACAAAGACTTAGCAAGTCATGCCAGATTATGTCTTTATGTGTAAAACTAAGAGGTCAGATTATTTGAGAGCAAAAGGTAGACTAAAGAAAATAAAAGTCGGAAAAATTGTAACAATGTTTTCTTACATCCTTGTAAAAGTTTGGTAGGGTGCTTTATACGGTTTCAAAAAATATGACTGCTACAAAAATTGGCGAAGTTATGGAGCATTGAACATGGTAGGGGTCAAAAAGTGAAAATGAAGAAAACGGCTGTTGAAGTTTTATATTATATATGCAAATGGATTGCATGGAAATATTACATGCACAACATTCAAATGTGGCACACAGTATGTAATATGTATGTTATGTTGCAATGATACACTGGAAGTACAAATGTGCTGCTACAAAGACTTATCAAGTTATGCCAGATTATGTATTTATGTGTAAAACTAAGACAGATTATTTGAGAGCAAAAGGTAGACTCACTGTTTGACACAGTTCAAAACCTACAGGCAACTGTCCAATTTAACAGGGGTCTAGTGGCTTAATGCTGTATGTTAACACAAGCTACTGCCAGTGACCAATTACCAAGTGGGTGACATTCTGTACAAATGTTCATTAATCCTTAGTGACTGTTCAGAACACCAGACTGACCACATACCTAAACAAAGCGAATGTAATAGGTGAAGAACAGGCAGTGTTCAGATAGAGGTATTGGTTGAATTGTATTTGTCTCGACGCAAAAGGCTTTATTGTGCCTTCATCGATTACAAGAAAGCATTTGATTTAGTAGTCCGGTCCTCACTGTGGTCTAAGATAATTTCATGCGGTATTAATGGTATTGTGTTGACAGTTGTATACATGTACAAAAATGCTAAATCATGTATAAAACAGGGCCAGACTATGTCAGCCTTCTTCTCATGTGATGTATAGGTATGGCAAGGAGAAAACTTGTCCTTTGTTATTTGCTATTTACCTGAATAATTTTGAACACTGTTAGTCACAACTATAACGGACTTGACATGGCAGCTGGTGAAATTTACAACAACCTTAGGGATGATGATGTAGAAAATGTATGTTCTACTATATGCTGACGACACTAGAATGATTCAATCAAATACAGATTTCTTGCTTGTGTATAGCGGAGCTATGTCAACCCTTCTAATGGTTGACATTTGGTTGTTTCAGGTGTCAACTATATTGTGAATCTGTAATTATTAGTCTACATTGATACAATTGATTTACACAGCACCGTGTCTACACAAGGCATGGCAAGCGTAAACAGAACAGTAGAATGCATTTGATATAAATAAAGTGTAGGATATTTCACTCTATAGTTGTCCAGAATATTAATTTTCTGTTTGTCACCTACAGGTGACAGAATATTAATTTTCTATGTTTGTCACCTACAGGTTTCTACAGACAATACATCTTTAACCAATAGACACCACAGTCACACCATTTTATAATAATTAAATGAACATCAAAATAAACACAACTTGCAATTATAGAAAATCAATAGTTTTTAAGATACAATTTAAAAGTTTTAGGCAACTAACAGGGGTTAAGTGTGTCTACTCTGCCTGGGTGCTGTGACCAATTAAAGATTAGTCAAGGTCTCAATGGACTAGGCTGTAGAGATTAGTGGCAGCTGTTGACTTTGTGGCACAATACACAACATCTACTGTTGGGGGTGGTCTCAAGGGCCCTTCTCAAAACCACATCACTAGATAATGTAAAACTGTTGCACTTTGGGGACTCCTTGGGTGCCCTTAGAATGATTCAATCAAATACATATTTCTTGTATATAGTGGCAGCACCCTAAGATACATATATGCAAAATTAGAAAAAAAGTTGCTGAACAGTTTTTGAAAAAATAGGCCAAATGTTACATTTTACCAGTTTTGGGGTCCTTGGAAGCCCTGGGGAGCCCTTAAAATGATTAAATCAAATACAGATTTATCGTGCATAGTGTCAGTGCCCTAAGATATGTATATGCAAAATTAGAGAAAAAGTTTGCTTAACGGTTTCCGAGATACGGCAGCTAACGGCGGACAGCGGACGGAGAGTGATGGCAATAGTCCCTTGGACCTTCGGCCAAAGGACTAAAAATGGGCCAAGAGGCCCTGATGTCCTTTTGACTATATTGTGAGTTTGTAATTATTAATGAAATGTTTTTTGGTGAATCATAGTTACAGATCATTAAGGGTTATGATGGAAGTAAAATATTGACATGTTTAGTGGAGACTATGCACAAGCCAGTGAAGAAACACCTGGAAATAAAATATTCCAGGTGTATTGGATATATACATGCATTAGTTGTATATATATTAGTTAAGGTGTTATTAAAAATACTATAAAATTTGATCCCGATACTCTGCTATTTAGGCCGAGCTGCAATCTCGCATGTAGCACAGTTAAAGGTTGTTTAAGAAAATGTGCACACACATTTCTTATTTTGCCCCTACCACATCCCCAGAATGGAAAAAAGAAAGAGATGAACTATGATAAAACTTTATTTTTTCACAAGGTACATATACACAGTGTGCATTTTGACTTAAAAACAGTAGCAATTAATAATATAATACTGATTGAATTGGAGTGAAGTAATAGCTGCAACATGTATAGTAAAACATCTTAATAACATTCCTTATAATTTTGGCTAAATATGCTTTAACCTTTTCGAGTATACTTAAGTTATTTTATATATTATTTTATACATAAGTTATTTTAATCCTAGATCATATCGTTACATTGCATTAATAAATATGTCTATTGCTGTTTTAAAGTTTCTCAGGATCTGCCAGTGCAGTAGGGATTCCCATTACACATTATAGTTACAGCCCACATGGAGGCATTCAGTTTGACACTGGAACAATGGCAGACAGTGAGCTGAATGCTAGTCCAATACACAGGTTTACAGCTGGCTGCCCAACTCAGCAACCCCAGTGATTAGGGCAAAGTCAACTATCCAGTTATAAATAGAATTAGCAGGAAAATTTTGCATTTTGGGGGGCCCTGAGGTGCCCTTAGAATGATTCAATCAAATACAGATTTATTGTGTACATTGACACTATCACATGAAATGTATATATATATATATATGCAAAATTAGAGAAAAAGTTAGTGAACAGTTTTTTGAAAAAAAAGGCAAAATGTGAAAAATTACCTGTTTTGGAGGCTCTGGGGGGGCCTTAAGAATGATTCAATCAAATACAGGTTTCTCGTGCATAGTGGCAGTACCATACGATATGTCTCTGCAAAATTAGAGAAAAAGTTGCTGAACGGTTTCTGAGATATGGCAGCTAACGGCGCATGGCAGATGCATTAGTCCATTGGACCTTCAGCCCAAAGGACTAAAAATGCGACAGAGGGACAGCTGAAAACTACCGCCCCCATCTCCCTAACCTCTGTCTTATGCAAACTCCTTGAACACATAGTCCGCTCCCACATCATGACACATTTTGATAACCACAACATCCTCACAAATGCCCAGCATGGCTTCAAATAAATAAATATACTTATATAGCACCAACTGTAGTTAGAAACTATTCAAGGTGCTTTACATGTAAAATAGTAATAAATAAAAAGTTATTAATTAAGTAAAAAAAATTATATAAAAAACTATCTTTAAATATTAGTATTATCGTGTCATATAAACAAAAGATAATTGATAAAAGCTCAATGCCAAGTCTAAAAGTCACAATAGCAGTTAAAATATTGATTAAAAGAGAGTGTTTAAAAGTGCTCTTAAAAGTCTCAGTGTTCAGTACATGCATTGAAAACAAGTAGGTCACTCCGCAGATCCGGGACTGCTGCAGCTACTGGAGTCAAAATATCGATTAAAATAGGAAGAAGCGATCCACAGAGACAGCTTTTAGGAACCCTACACGATCTACCACACACACTCGAGGAGGGAGGACAAATGGACTGCATACTCCTTGATTTCAGCAAGGCATTCGACAAAGTGCCTCATCGCAGACTCATACTAAAACTAAAATACTACAGGGTCCGAGGCAACATCCTAGAATGGATCAAATCATTCCTACATAACCGTACACAGAGAGTCCTAGTGAATGGAAGCTCTTCCAAAGAGACCCCCCGTCCTATCAGGCATCCCGCAGGGCACTGTGTTAGGACCGCTGCTGTTTCTTGTTTATATCAACGATATACCAAACCAGCGATAGAAATAAGCAAGAATATTTACTTGTCTGCCGGACAAGTAAGTTTTGAAATCTATTTGTCCGTCAACATTTTAACTTGTCCGAGTGGTTGTGAAAGGGAATCGAAGCTTCGGAAAAAATGTAAAAAGTCTGTCTTATTTTTGTGACAACAACACAATGTTCTTGCTGTTTCATTGCATGTACATCTGAGTGACTTGTGATCAGACACGATTTTATTTAATCTTCAAATTTTGAAATTGCAAAATTATATTTGCAACTATTTTCTGGTCCATTATTATTCATCACGAATATTAAAAGTAGACACATTACATGATGTATACCAATATTTTAGTGATGCTGATATGAATGCATTTATTAATAACAAATAATTATAACGATGATAGGAATGAGACAATAGTTTTCCTTGCTATTTGTTTTATAATGTTGCAAAAACTATTTATGTTTAATATGCCTTATATATATATAAGTATATATGTATATATATATATATATATAACATCAATTTGCTGTAAAATGTTGCCATCAGTTTGTCATTGAAGATGCCACTCAACCAAGAACACGACCAATGCAAAGCCAGGAAATGTTGTCACAAAAATCATAATAAATTGTATAATCTGATAATATTTTGTTAAACCTCTATGAACTTCAATATCAACAAAGTTTTTTTTAAACATTTTTTCCTAAATGTTATATAACCATTTCAATGATGATAAAACAGTGCCCGAATTACATTTACCAGGCGGAATATAATTTATAGACTTAGTTACATCATAACGTTTCTGCCGCATGTAGACCGCCGTAGTTGGCGGAAGCTGACATGTCAACGACAGTTGGCGCCCCGTCCCCGGATAATTCGGTTTCGAAAACTCGCAATTTATGGTTAAAATAAATCTTACATAGATACAACAACACTTCTGAAATTCCATTAATATTCCGTTGATCAACCAGCACCATAGATTTACCGAAGAGCCAGTTAAAAGTTTTGAAAATGTTCACCGATCTGGATCGGCTAACATTCGATGATTTCGAAGACTACCGAGTCCGCGTGGGTTAGGCGTAATAACGGTTAAAACTACATAACTATTCACATAACAGGCAGCGATACAAAGACTAGTGTACTATTTCCAAAGTTCATCAAATATGATCTGTGAGTGGGAGCAAGTTGTACGTCGGCCAAACTGAACGATTTACGATTGTGTGAAATACAATCTCGATCAATGAAGGCTGATGCGGAATCTGTCCTACGCGTATGACAGAGCTAGGTCGGTGCGCTCAACGGATGACCCTGTTAACGCAGGCACTAAACTCGGTCGAACACTGATGTACAACACACTGGCGGCGGAACAACAAGACGCCAATACACCAACAAAATTAGAATGCATGCGATTGCTAGCGAACTTCATGTACGTTTGAATTTCCTCAAATAAAAAGTTTGCAATGTTGCATGCGTCACTATTTAATGTAAATTTTCACTTGTCCACCAGATAACCATGTAGAGTCAGTTTACTTGTCCTGGCCAAAAATCACTTGTCCTGGACAAATGGACAATTTCGAACGCTGCAAACTACATGACATCAAAATGTATGCAGATGACAGTCTACTGTATTGCAGAATCAGCAGCGTGGAAGACTCAGTGCACCTGCAGGACCTCAATAGGCTCCAGGAATGGGAGAAGACCTGGTTCATGAGCTTCCATCCAGAAAAATGTGAAATCTTAAGAATCACCAACAAAACTAAACCTATTCTCTCAGAATATTTCATTCATGACAACAATTTAGCCTTAGCCATAGACCACATCCCCAAATCAAAACAGCAGAAAGCTAGGCAATTGGCAGTGTCTACAAGGGAACACCTACACAACACAACAAATAGCTATGCATCAACATCAATAGCAAACTGTCCTGGAACCACCACATGGACACCATCATTAAGAAAGCCAATAGCACCCTTGCCTTCCTTAAACGCAACACCAGCAACTGCCTCAGACCAGTTAAATAATACTGCTATCAAACATAAGTCAGACCAAGGATAGAGTAGTAGTACGATTCTGACATTTGGGACCCTGTACCAAGCGAAACATCGACAAACTGGAGATGGTACAGAGGCGTGCTGCCAGATACGTTTATGGTGATTGCCGGCGCCGCAGCAGCCCAACCTCCATGCTTCATCAATTGCAATGGCAGTCCCTAGAACAGCGCAGATGTATTGCGAGGCTCAACATGATGTATCAAATTCAAAACGGCCTCGTCGACATCCATGCCAGCTTATAGACTTATAGTACACAGAGCCAGCCCGTACCCACTGCACCACAGAACTCTTAGCTGAGGGGCGCAGAGGGCATCCGTTCCAATTAATGGTTCAACGTTCCCGAACACAGGCTTTCCAACATTCCTTTTTTTATATCCACAATAGGGTAATCTTTTACTTAACTGGCCTATATTATTAGGACCTTATGAAAACGGTTTTACCTCCTTTTTTTATATGTATGTGTTCGTAATTTAATTCTTAATCACTTCCGGTACAAAGAGGTCAGATATTAAATTTTTTATTGTCTTTTAGAGCAATTTAATCCCGTCGAGTCCATGTAAACCCGGTGCCATACCGGGGCACATACCTGCGAATTGAGAGCATCCCGGGGGCATCAAAACCGCAAAGGCGACTTTCTTGCGATTTTGCGGACATGTCCCCGACCTCAAATCATATTAGATAAACATTTTAAATTATGATTTTTGTTTTTATAAATGGTTAAATAAACAAAATATTCATTCTCTCCACTTTTTCGCAGACTTTCGATGAAGTAAATTCCCATAAGAAACATTACAAATAGGATTTAACCATTTATAAAAACAAAAATCAATTAAAAATGAATGTTTATCTGATATGATTTGAGGTCGGGGACATGTCCGCAAAATCGCAAGAAAGTCGCCTTTGTGGTTTTGATGCCCCCGGGATGCTCTCAATTCGCATGTATGTGCCCCGGTATAGCACCGCGTTTACATTGACTCGACGGGATTAAATTGCTCTAAAAGACAATTACAAAATTAATATCTGACCTCTTTGTACCGGAAGTGATTAAGAATTAAATTACGAACACATACATATCAAAAAAAGGAGGTAAAACCGTTTTCATAAGGTCCTAATAATATAGGCCAGTTAAGTAAAAGATTACCCACAATAGTACCCTAGAATAACCTAACCGCTCAATCAGTTCAATCGCCCTCTCTAGATGCTTTCAAGCAGTGCCTTGCCGACACTGCTGCAAACAAAGTCTAATTTAATTAAGCAAGAGTGACCACTGTTTGTTTTTAACTTGCACGTGCACATGATTTTACAAACAGTTACAACCAGCACTGCACACCCGCACACCTGGCGCACGCAACAGTCGTCAGTAATGACGGTAGTGCATTACTGGAACTAGTGGAAGAAGAGAATCATACTCATAGGCATGGTCATGGCGATAATTAAGAAAAACCCTTATCTCACTTTGTTGAATATTCAAAATACATATTTACACGCTTCATTGTATATTTTGCTCAAGTAAAATGTATATCATTGCGTTATCACATGTACAAAGCAACAAGAAACTACATATTTCAATTTATATGTTGTACAATGCTACTTACCTTGCGTTGACGAGGCTATATTTGGCGGAGATTGATCGTAGAAATTGGTGGTGTAAAAAGTGGATAAACAAGTGGAATTACTGATTGATAAGTATTATTTTTGCCTTAATATCATTCATAAAGTTGCAATAAACATATATTGAGTAGCATTTGTGCTTAAAGTTAGTTAGTTAAAGTATTTTAGAACACCTTAGTATAGTGAGTGATAATAGGGTAACTCAGTTAGGCGGCTTAGTCTTCGATAACTTGTAAACAAGATTTAACAAACCTGATTATGTGGTAGAATATATAGGAGATAAAGTAACAACCATCAAACTACTTACACAAGATAATATCTGTGTAAGCCAGTACTTGCTATATATTTTGGTTAGGTAGCATTGTTGTTAAAATTAAGCAAGGGCGATAGTCGGGCGGCGTAACCTAAATAAATAAAGCAGCCTAACATAACGTAATTGATTGTATTTAAATTAGGTCACTACCGGTGATGTTAGCGTTCGTATTAGGATAAATAGTCGGCTGTGTAATTGAAATTTGTAACCTAAAGTGTGCTGTAGTACACAGGAAACAGTCTTTATAAAGACTAAGTTAGTTAAGTTATTAAATAAATTCTGATCGGGATATGGCGCCTTGCAAGCGGAAAGTCAAGGCAAAGCGACACTTGGTGTGCGATCACTGCTACAGCTGGGTAGATTTTGCATCGTCCGGGTGTGGAAAGTCATGGGCAGAAACCATGGAGGAAGGATTCACCTTTCAGTGCATTGGATGTTGGAAGGTGGAGTGTTTGCAGAAGGAGATAGTTAGGTTGACAGATATTGTGAAGGGAATGGAGATGGGAATTAGCAAGGAGGCAGGTCGAACGGAGAGAGAAGACAGGGAGAGAGGTGAGGATACTGCAAGACTGAAGGAGAATAGCAGTGGCAAGAAAACTGAGGAAAGGAGATTGAGAGGAGAGAAGGTGATTGGAGGGGAAGAAATTGGAAAATCGACAACAGAAAACGTGACAAGCGTGAAGGTGACAGGGAAGAAAGTGACTGTAGAGAAGGAGGGAGGGAAGATGGAACGGGAGAGGAGAGAGGAAAATGAGACGGGACGAAAGAAGAAGGGACGAAGGGAAGTGAGAGCAAATGTGATAGAAGAGAAGTCGATAAAAGGGACGCTGACAGGAGGAAAGGTGACAAGAGAAAAAGCGACAGGAAAGAATGGATCGGAAGAGAATGTGACAGGAGAGAAGACGGCAGGGGGGAAAGACAACAAACAGACAGATGCAAACCGAAGAAGGAGCTATTCTAAGGCAGTGATTGAGGGGGCAATGAGGAAAGAGAGGGTGTTTATGGGTGACTCCATTATGAGAAAGACGGACAAGACACTGAGCGAGGGGGAGGACATCGTTGTTTGTTTACCGGGGGCTAGGATTGAACATGTAACTGACAGGGTAGAGAAGGTATTGGGACATGGCAAGGGGGGGTCTATACTGGTACATGTAGGAACAAATAATGCAGACAGGGAGGGAACAACTGCGATAGTACAGAAGTATAGACAGTTAGTGAGGAAGCTAAAGAAGACGAGAGTCGAACAGGTTATTTTGTCAGGAATTTTGCCAGTAATGGGAGGAAGGGGGGCAACGTATAGAAACTGCAAGAGGATGGCGATCAATGCACTAGCTGAGCAGATGTGTGAAGAAGAGGGGGTGGGATTCACAGATTTATGGGGATACTTTGTTGGGAGGGAAGATATGTACATGAGAGATGGCCTCCATCTTAGTGGAAAGGGGGCAGCAGTTTTCTCAGAGAATCTGCTGCAATCTGTTGACAGTGGGACAGGTTGCATCTATTTAAACTAGATTCGCAGGGGGGACTCACAGAAAAGCCTGAAAATGGAGGCATAGATAAAGACAGCACAAATAAATCAACAAATAACAGTCTGGAAAACTCTTCTGAAGCTGGATATAAATGTGTTTGTTTAAATGCAAGGAGTATAGTAAACAAAAGAAATGAACTAAACATTATGGTAGAAGATATTGACCCTCATATAATAGGTATAACCGAATCCTGGACCACCACCGATATATCAGATGCTGAATTGGGACTGACAGGATATGTAATGTTTAGAAAAGATAGAATAGGAAGAAAGGGAGGTGGAGTTATTTTATATATTAAAGAATCTATTCAGGCTTATGAAATAAAATTAGAAAGAGAAGCAGATTGCGAAGAAGCTGTTTGGTGTAACATAGTTACAGGAAACTCAACGTTGACGGTTGGGTTGGTTTATCGAAGTCCAAACATAAGCATAGAAGAGAATGAAAAAATACAAAACGCTATAAGGGAAGTAAGCAAACGGGACTGTATTATTATGGGGGATTTTAACCATGGGCATATACAATGGAAATCTCTACAGAGTATGGGGAGAGAGGACCACAAGTTTTTAGTTTTAGTTCAAGATACATTCCTTTCTCAACATGTGCTAGAACCAACCAGGGGTGAGAATGTGTTAGACATAGTTTTGTCCTCACAGAATGAATTAGTTGACAATGTCAAGATATGTGAGCCACTGGGGAGTAGCGATCACAACCAGATACATTTTACCATCAAAGTAAAATCAGAAAGGAATAGCAAAAAGCAGTATAGGAGAAATTTCCACAAAGGAAGGTATAAGGACATGAGGAAATATTTAGCAAAGATAGACTGGAATAAGACACTGAAAAATAAGACGGCAACAGAATGCTGGAATATATTAAAGAGTGAAATTAAGTGCATAATCGATAAATTTGTACCCTTAAAAAAACAAGGAAAACGGTCCAAAAAGAAACACTTATCGAAAGAAGCCATTAGAAAAATTAAGTATAAACAAATGATGTGGAAGTCATATAGATGTACTGGAAATGATGAAGACTACAACAATTATAAAGAAGCACTTAACCAAGCTACAGCTGAAATTAGAAATTCAAAGAGAAGCTATGAACAACAATTAGCTAGTAATATAAAACATGACAGCAAGAGTTTTTATGCGTATGTTCGAAGCAAACAGAAAGTTCAAGATAAGGTCGGTCCTCTAGAAGATAGTGCTGGAAATATGATATCAGAGGGATTCATAATGGCAGAAGACCTGAATGAGTACTTTAGTTCAGTGTTTACCAGGGAAGATATTAGTTCACTGCCAATACCAGAGGCTAAGTTCAAGGGGGCAGATTCAGACTATTTAGGACAATTAATTGTAACCCCGGAAATGGTAGCTAAGAAAATAAGGGCTATGAAGGAAAATAAATCACCTGGAGTGGATGGTATTCCACCCAAACTACTATTGGAAATTGTAGAACCAATTAGCATACCACTTGCAACAGTTTTCAACTTGTCATTAGAAGAGGGAGTGGTTCCTTTAGAATGGAAAGAAGCAAACATTATACCGTTATTCAAAAAAGGTTCGAGAAACAAGTCAGAGAACTATAGACCAGTGAGTTTAACATCAGTGATTTGTAAATTATTAGAAAGACTAATTAAAGATCACATGGTGGATTTTCTTGTTAAACAAAACTTGATAAACCCATCTCAACATGGTTTTTTTAAAGCGAGGTCATGCTTAACAAATATGTTATGTTTTTTGGAAGACATCACTAAGTGGGTAGATGAAGGAACACCAGTAGATATCGTCTACTTAGATTTTCAAAAAGCTTTTGACAAAGTACCACATCAAAGATTACTGCTTAAACTAAAGGCCCATGGCATAGGAAATGGTATAATAAACTGGATAGAACAATGGCTGATTGACAGAAGACAACGTGTAGTAGTTGATGGGGAGGCTTCAAACTGGAAATCGGTATTGAGTGGGGTACCACAGGGATCAGTATTAGGTCCTATATTATTCTTAATATACATCAACGATTTGGATGATGAAATAACAAGCAAGGTGTTGAAATTTGCGGATGATACAAAAGTGTTTAGAAGGATTAAAAGTGATGGAGATAGACAGCATTTACAAGATGATCTTGACAGGTTGATGAAATGGTCTGAAAAATGGCAAATGATGTTCAATTTTGGGAAATGTAAATGCCTCCACATAGGACATGGGAACGAAGAGGTAGAATATACAATGGGGGGTACTGTACTAAGTACTACTGTAAAAGAAAAGGACTTAGGGTTAACCGTTAGTGCTGATATGAAGATTTCAGAGCAGTGCGGAATTGCAGCTTCAAAGGGAAATCAAATCCTTGGATTAATTAGGCGAAACATAACGTATAAGGAAAAAGAGCTAATAATACCGCTGTACAAAACAATAGTTAGGCCTCATTTAGAATATTGTATTCAAGCGTGGAGGCCATATCGCAGGAAGGACATAGATATGCTAGAAAGAGTGCAGAGGAGAGCAACTAAAATGATACAAAATCTGAGGGATCTTAGTTATGAAATACGCCTAAAAAAATGCGGTTTAACAACACTAGAGACCAGGAGATTGAGAGGAGATCAGATAGAAGTGTTTAAAATATTGAAGGGTTATGAAAATATTGATAGAAATATGTTTTTCTCAGTTAAGAAAGATAGAAGGACTAGAGGACATGATCTTGCATTAGCAAAGGAGCAGAGTAGATTGGATATAAGAAAGTTTTCATTTTCACAAAGGACTGTAAATGAATGGAACAGATTACCTGCTGATTGTGTGGGTGCTAGTAGCGTGAATATGTTTAAAAATAAAATCGACACATACCTCAGACGGGCGGGATACACATAAATAAAAAGGTCGGACTCTCGAAAAGCCAAGGGCTTCCTTGTCCACCTGCTACCTAGAGTTAATTCTCTGGGTGGCAATCTTGTTAAATCTTGTTAAATCTTGTTTATAATCCGCCATGTTGAAAGTCACGTGACCGATTCAACCGGTGTCGCGCTTACATTTATCCGAGCGTTAAATGTTATCCGGTTGACGTTTCTGCGCAACCGCGTATCTAGGGGAAAATATTTAGCAACATCTACGACTGTCATGCTTATATTTATCAGGGCGTTAACCACTGACAGTAGGCTAGTGATTATCACCAAATAAAACAGAGATAATTGAAAGTTAATTGAGATTTTACCAATTAAATTAAATCAACCTCTTCCAGAAAAAAGTAAATTTTTCTTAAAGTAAGTTAATTGAATTAACAAATTACCAATTAACAATTGAAATTAACCCATGCCTTGTATATTCCATGTACCCTAAATCTTTGTCGCTGTAGTCTTCGTCGCCGTCATCGCCGCGTCTCCCTCTCCGTCGCAGTTTCCTTTGTCGTCACCAGCGTAGTCTACATCACCGAGTCGTCGCCGTTTCCGTATCTCTGTCCCTCGCCGACTACGTCTCAGTCATCGAGCTTTCCAAAACCAAGTTGTTCCATTTTTGCCAAAAAATATATTTGAGCAGTAGATATATCGACTTCTACTGCTTTGTCGGTGTGGCAGTATGTCACCCCCCCCCCCCCCCGCCCCCTGGAATCTTCCCAGTAATCGCCGACGCGTCACCGCCTGTGTTGCCATCGCCGTCGGTGCCTCTGTCGACATTGTCTTCGCCGTCTCCATCTCCGTCTAAAAAAGTGAAGGTAAGTTCTTATATAGCGTAGTATCTGGTCCTCAGGACTGCTAAAAGCGCTTTATAATTTACTCCCTGGCAGACCTGTTCAATCGTACACCATCTCGATTATTCTGGGAAACATGCAGCCATGTTGCAATTAATGCGCGAAGACTATTCGTAGCAACGCAGAGTAAATAGTCTAGTCATTGTACGGCCAAAAAAGGCTCAACCTGCCACTAATTGCAACAGAAAGTACGTCGTGTGGAACATCAGTTATGTATCCACTATGACATATCAAAAATAGAAATGAATCGCATGAGGGCAAACCCCCCAAAACGCCAAAAAATGTAAAGCCCCAAATCGTCAAAATATACTACTAATCATTATAAGGGCACTTGTAGTTTAGATGTACAGATCATCTTACCTGGTTTTCTTACATATTTGACATCTGCTGATCTGTTAGAAACATTATCATGTGCATTGAATCAGCCAGGTATTGCGTAATAGTAGTTTAATATGAATATTTTGAAAATAAATGAAACACAAAATGATCCCTTTGAATGTTAAGATGCCCCCCGGAGCCACGGCCAAATCGTGCTATGCCATATGTAGGTACCTATTCCCGGTGAGGTAAGTTGATAAACTGGTCATATACTGTTATTGAAAGTTGATGTTATATCTTATAAGAACATACATGCTACTGATTTGTAAATATTAAAATCGTCGACGCATGCAAAATTTGAAAAACGTCTAAGAGCTACCGGAAATGGTTTGCATCGTTAGGTCGAGTCGCTTCGCATATGTAGACGAAACTTGAATAAGTTATTACATTAGCCATTCTGTTGGTGATAATATATAATACATATGCTATCTATGTAAACAATAACAAACAAAGCCAAGAAATAAACATTTGTATAATTATCTGAATAATGAGTAGAAAATTGATACCGCTGTATAATGAAGACATTGTTAAATTAAATCATTTAAATGAATGAAGCCGTGACAATGAAAACATAAAGGAAACATAGCAGCAGAATAGTTTTGAAAATGACGTCGGCGCTCGCCTAACAACGTAAACAATAATAGATAATGCTGTGAGCCAAACATTGCATAAACTTATAATAATGACTTAACTAAGGTATGACAATTTGATTATTACCTAAACGTGGGAGCAGTCATTTTTTTTGTTCCGTGCTCTACTGCAGTTGCATTCCTGTTATCATCGGATACCAGGCTGCATTAAATCAAGCCTGGCCATTGATTTTTTAAGAGATGGAAGTAACCCTGACATAGTATTGTGCAATATGTAAAAAAATTGACTGTGACGATTCAGCAAAAGCTACCCTTGATAAAAAGGGAGTGAAAGCATTAATACAGCCAGCGAACAAAGGAAAGATTATATAATCACTGTACCTGGACAACAAGTCCACCGCTATTGCAGACTCAATTACTGTAATAATAATGAAATTCGTCGAGTAACTAAAGTGGATAAAAATGCGGGGATAGACACTAATGCGTGTGTCCTATGATCGGCAGAAGGACAGTTCAGTTTTTACAAAAACTGTGTTTTCTGTGGCCAAGAAGCCAATGGTGGTAGGAAGACAAAACAAAATCTGACATTGTTCCAATACAAACCATCGCCTTCAAAGATAATGTTTTATCGAGATGTCGTGAAAGACATGATGCATGGTCCGACTCCGTGCAAGCAAGGCTGTTACATGTGCATGATTTTCCTGCTGCTGATGCCATGTACCATCAAGCATGCAGCATACATTTCCGGACAATGAAAGACATCCCAAAGAAGTCTGAAAGCGATGTACGTGTTCCGAAGAAGAAGAAAATCGGACGACCAACTGACGAAGACAAAACAAATGCATTCATCAAGGTTGTCAAATTTCTGGAAGAAAATGATGATGAGGAGATAACTATCAATGATCTCATTAGCAAAATGCTGATATTTATGACCGGCTCAGAAAGTGAACCATATGGAAAAACTCTTATGAGAGCAAAGCTCGAGGAATATTTTGGGACCAGGATAATAACCATTCGGATCAATTGAAAGGCAAATGTAGTCACTTTCAATAGCACCGAAGACGCTGTCATTCAGGAATTTCATACACGTGAAAAGGGTGACATTGAAATGGAGAAATAAACATTATAGAAACTGCTGCAAAACTCATTCGGGATGATATCAAATAAATAAAAACGTCGACTGAGTCATATCCATCCTACCATGAAATGGAATCTGATGCGGAATGCATCAGCTTCCTGCCAGGAAGTCTGAAGCGTCTGCTGGAAAGGATAATTGCGGGGAAAGATGTTCGTCTAAAGATAACATACATTGGACAGGCGATTATGCAGGCAACCCGTCCAAGAGTTCTGATTGCGCCACTACAAGTTGGGTTGGGAGTACAAATGTGTGTCCTTGTAGACAGACACACTGAACAGCCATGGATTCTGTTGTCCATATAATGAAGTGCAGAAGTTTGAAAAAATGCGGCATTTGCACAAGGGACCACCATACCCGATTTCACATCGTTGGGGTTTGTTCAATATGCAGCAGACAATGTGGACCACAACATCCGGATATTAGACGACATTTCACGGAATGGGAATAATTGCTACAGTAACTCCTGGTACAAGGACAACCCAATCTAGTCCAAAAAGAAATGTCACTGGCAAAGAAATATGCACTTTGGGATGCATACAAAGCCACTTCCACAGAGAAGAAAGACACGGCCTGTCAGCAGTAGAATACCAGACACTAGTCAGCATGAAACCAAGTGACCCGACAGGCCAGCTGGACATTCTTTGAAAGACATCGCTCCAGTTTGGAGAATTCATCAGTAATGTTCCTTCCGATGACTGACATGCATATTTTCAACATCAGTGTTTGTGTGTGAGCACGCTCGATGCCATGGTGTTACCCCGGTCATCACGTTTGACCAGCCTCTTTGGTGGAAAGCCCTCGTGATTATAATCAGCAAACCTGTAGGAAGTGACCTGCATAGAATTACCTTGCACCTTGGTGGTTTTCACACAAAACTTAGTTTTCTTTGGTGCATTGGACATCTGATGGTTGGGGACTAAAGGAACTAATGGAACTTGAGTACGCCCCTAAAGCAGTTGAACATATCGTGACAGGGAAACCCATATCGCGCGCAGTACGAGCACATCTTCTTGTTGATGCAGCTGACAACACACTTATTGCATCGTAATCATTTGAAGTGTCTGTATGTCGTCAACATGGCCATTCAAATGAAAAATGCCCATATGATGTAACAGAACAAGACTCAGATAATGAAACAATTGGAACAACATCGTCACATGAAGAATTTCATGAAGATGCGAGTTGTGGCGATTTTGTATTATACATGGTGGCCATTTGGTTTTATGCATTTTGGGGGGTTTCCCACCCACGATTTAATTATATTTTTAGTATGTTACACATAATATATTTATGAATATAAAATCGTTGAAAAACTTTCTGTTGCAATTTGTGGCAGGTCATATGCTAAAATGACTGGACTAAAACGAATTTGCCCAAGGTTCAACACCGCTGCAGAGGATTCGAACCCGGGTTCTCTCAGTCGAGAGTGCGAAGCTCTATCCGCTGCGCTACTGCACTCCATAACGGAGCAAACACTTTAATTAATGTATTAGTTAATTCTGGTAGGATCGCTTTGTTGATTGGTGTTTGTGTTTCTCATATCACATTGCCTCTTTTTAAGTGTTTGTTACGTTTAAAAGAGTTAGCATTTATTGATGCACTTATTATATTCGAGAGATATTGGCGTTTTATCTGAATTTCAAAATTTCCGATGGCGTAGTAATCGGAACCACAGATGTTGCTTGTCTCCTGCCTCTTCTGAAATTGTGTTGTTCTTCCCTCTTTTCCCTTCCATCAAAATTGTCTATAGCAAATTCAACCTGACACCTCCGCATTTACCACAGACTATAAACATAGGCCCTGTATTATTCTAAGTCGTCGTAACACAAAGGAAACATGACTTCCACTAACAGGCAATTATCTTTAAAATACGTTATAGTGTTGCGGCTTCCTTCGACGTGATTGTTGCTAAATTGAAGTTGTTGTTCAGGAGATCATCAACGAGACGGCAGAAGAAAGTGGGCGGTTTTGTTTGTTCGACATTTCCATTGGGTTATGTTTTAACGGACGGTATCAGGGTTCATGCTGTACGCTAGACGGGCGTAAATCTATTGGTTGTTACACTACGCGTATTTACTGCGACTGTTCCGACCACGAGCGCTTGAGTCGTTTATGCAATGTGTCTATTGTACAGTAAGTAATATAATATTATATTATTTACTGTACAGTAGACGCATTGCACAAACGACTCAAGCGCCCGTGGTTCCGACGACTGCAGATCGCTAAAGGGCACGTTTTACACAACTTGCATCAACGAGGCGAAAGATTGTTCAAATTTACGTCATAACAAACGTCAAGTGCTACGAATACTCCGGAGATCAAAGTCTGCGTCGGTGTTGATATAGCGCCACCCGGAGATAGGCAGTTTTGTTAGTAATTGTAACACGTTTTGTATGGACATTAATCTAAGTAGTTTAGACAGCCGACGTCTAACAATACTCACACGCACGAATGCATGAAAGCACACACACGCATGCACGCACACACGCACGCACGCACACGCACACGCACGCACGCACACACGCACGCACGCACACACACACACACACACACATATATATATATATTCGTAGGCACTGTACGAATAGGCAGGTGCACAACACATAATCTCGCCAGACATCTGTCAACGTAGCTTGCAGCAGCTCTATTATGTAATCACAATTGTCTCGCAGGGCGCAAGTGCTATGAATGGTCGAGTCCGGGTCATTCGATGCCTGTTTTTCAGCTTGACTTCTTCGGCGCGCGTCGAAGCATCTAAACAGTTAGCAAATAACACTAATTAATACTAATTAACTAATTAATACTACTTAATTAATACTAATTAACACAATTTTTGTATCATCTGTTCCATTTGTTGCTACGTCGTCGTCGTCGTCGTCGGTGGAGAGTGGCATGCCGAAAGACGTGAGCCAGATTGGATTCAAAGACGTCAGGGACAAAGTGTATATTCAAATCTGATTAGAAAACTAAACGCTGAGGATCCCGAAACGTTTCGGCAGTTTCAAAAAAGTACGTCGTTCACGATTTCGCTGGTAGTCGCCATTTCTGAAATGACGTAAACGCTACGGATTTTCATCGGCCAGTTGATTTTTGCAGACGATGAGACTTTGGCCTCGCGAGGCGAAACATATTAAACACGATAGATATTTTGCTCACCGCCTGGCGTGGCGCATTGCTCACAATAAACGCAGTGCACACGAGAGCAATCTGCTGAGCCAACAGTCACGCGTAGCTGTTGGCTCAGCAGATAGCTGTCGTGTGCGCCGGCCTTTAGAGAACTTAATGGGTCTGTTTTGGTTTCCGATGACGCTCCGGGTAGTTGGGTTCATATGTGGTTTCAGTGCCGCAATTTCCCATCATATCAATGCGATTAATACGATTAATAGACGGTCTAGTGAAGTGAGCTAGAAGGAATGTTACCGGTAACTGTTCGAAGGCATGGGTCGCCAAGCAAGTCCAGCGACCGGAATTTGGATCGCAGCCAACATACAAAGAATATATATATATATATATATAAGGTTGATGTAATCCATCTATTACTACCTACCCGTCTCTTTCTATAGACAAATTAGCATAACTTTGAAAGTGTCGTCGCCCTGATCGTCTCTCTACAACCGACAGTAACGTCGCCTCCCACAACCAAGCCACTTGGCAGAATGGGTAGAATCATATTATGTTATACACAACGAAGATAAGCGGAAAAGAGACAGGGAGAAGACAGTGGGAGAAATGGAAGGACGGCAGGGAAGTAGGGTGGGAGTGGGGAGAAGGGGATCGGAGGGAGAGAGATATAGAGGGAGAGAGATATATGGGTCAGAGGAACAGAGGAGCAGATGTGTAAAGGGGAGAGAGAAGGAGAGAAAGTAGTGAGTGAAGGAGAGAGATTTAGAGGAAGATATGGGAGACGGACAGGGGAGAGAGGGCGAGCGGAGAGAGGAAAAGGGGAGAGAACGAGAAAGGGACAGAGGGGTAGAGGGGGGGTGTGTGAAGAGAAGCTGAGGTATTAGGTGGGAGAAAGGAGAGGGAGATATAGAGAAAGGGAGACGGAAATAGGAAAAAAATCGAATACATGGACGGACAGAGGGGAAGACAGGAGAACAGAGGGGCAGGGAAGATAAGGATGGAGATCGGAATAGGGAGATATAGTGAAGTTAACATATAGGGGGAGATGGAGGAAGGGAGAGAGGTAAATGAGGAATGTAGGTGAGCGGAAGAGAGGGGACAGGAGGGACAGGGTTGAGTGTAGCAAGATATATAGGGAAGGAGAGGCGAGACATGGAGCGGGCAGTTATGGAAGGATCAAGGGGACAGGGAAGAAATCAGTAGGCATGGAAGGACAGAGAGGGCGAGGGAGAAAACTGGGGAAGGATGGACAGATCTCAATCGAGAGTACGAAGCTCTTTCCGCTGTGCCACTGCGCTCCACAAAGGTGCGCATTTACGTGTGTGTGCGCATGTGCGACAGCGTGTGTGTGTGTGTGTGTGTGTGTGTGTGTGTGTGTGTGTGTGTGTGTGTGTGTGTGTGTGTGTGTGTGTGAGTGTGTGTGTGTGTGTGTGTGAATGCGTGTGTGTGTGTGTGGTGCGTGTGCGTGTGTGCGTGTGCGTTGTGTGTGTGTTCAACTGTTGACTTGTGCTGTGTGGACCAGACGTCATAAACTGTTTCCCAACTTCGTGCGGCAAATCATGTCTTTTCAATAAGAGGCCGTTCATAATTGTCTACATTTACCTATTCTCACAGAGCGTAGTAATTCTCAGACTCCCTGCTTCATCCTCAATTAGTATTTTAAAATGTCGATAACCCGCATCTTAACAGTAACACCCAGACAGTCATAATAATGAATCTGTGGCATATGCTGGTCAGCCATGTGGTTGAATTCCTCTTGGTAGTGACACACAGAAAGGTGCATTTCAGTACAAAGAAATCCTTCCGCCACGTTTTGTCAAATAGCGGAATTCTAATCGAGGTGGAAGGGTAAGGTCCAGTTTTGAAATGTAGTCATTTATTTTGTCTCGCAATTTTAAGTCTTTCCGCAGACCTGGTCGATAATTAGGGTGTAATATGTTCAAAGACGTATTACGAGTAGTGCACATAATGTATGAATGTGGTATGTTGTAAGTTACGTAGGGTGCCAGCGCGCGCGCGTGTGTTTGCGTTTGTGTGTTTGAGTGCGCGCATATGCGCGTGTGGGTTTGCGTGTGGGCAAGTGCGCAAGTGCATGTGTGCATGTCTGTGCGTGCGCGCGCGTGCGTGTATGTGCGTGCGTGCGTGCGAGCGAGCCAGCGAGCATGCGGGAGTGCGTGTTTGCGTGTGTGTGTGTGTTGTTGTTGGAGGCAGATGAATGTGGAGTTGTGTGCTGTCATCTAGCGACTATTTCGAGAACAAACTATTTTGCGTTGGTTATCCTTGTATTACACCCGAGACGATAGAAAACAACGGGACACAATGGCGTGTTTATGGGGAGATTGTGCCGTGAGCTCCCTATAGTGCCAGTAATTGTTAGCGTGGAAAACTAATGTATGGCTAAACTCATCCCGGGCTACCACCGATATCTTAGATATGCCAACAACGGGACAAGCACTTTTGAACATTTCAACTTTCAATATTTGTGTAAATGTAGCACGGTACACAAACATATACAAATCCGTCTCTATATTCGGTTTGCCTATAGTCTTATTGTGTTACACAATATTGTTTCGTCCACATTTTCTCTTCAGATGTTCACTATTTAATTGTTTTTACAATCCACCCATCTCAGTTTGGTCGTCCTCTTCTCATTTGACCTTTCACTTTGATGGCATCCGCATTGTTCGCTGACTGTTATTATCACATTCGCTCCACGTGTCCATCCCACTTTATCCGATTTCGTCTCCGTCGCCATCGCCGGTCAGAAGGAGAGGGAGATGTGATACACGAAGAGAGGGGAAATACGGAGGGAGAGGGAAAGAAGGAGAGGGGGAGAGGGAGAGGAAAACAGGGAGAGAGGGTGAGAAGGAACGACAGGGAGGTATAGAGGGAAAGGGGGAGATATAGGGAGGACACCACGTAGGGAATAAAGGAATGGAGGGAGATTTGGCGAGGCGGGAAATGGAGCGTGACGGTAAGGGAAAGAGAGTGGTGAAAGAGAAAGAGAGAGAGAGAGAGTGAGAGGGGGGAGAGGGAGAGAGATGTATTGATAGGAAGAGAGAGGGTTGGAGAGACGGGAGAGACAGAGAGAGAGAGGGAGAGGGAGAGGGAGAGGGAGAGGGAGAGGGAGAGGGAGAGGGAGAGGGAGAGGGAGAGGGAGAGAGCGGAGACACGGAAGAGTTTAGGGGAGGAAGATGAAGGGGAGACAGGGGGTGACTCCGACGGAAATGTGGTGAGGGGTGAGCGGAGAAAACAATGACGGGAAAACAGAGAGAAAGAGAGAGGTAGAAATGGAGGACTAGAGAGAAGAAAGGGAGAGAGCGCGAGAGAGGAAGATGTGGAATGAGTGAGAGAGGAGGAAAGGAAGATAGGTAAATAGGGGGCTAGGGAGGGAGAGATGGATGTTTGTATTTATAACAAAATCACTCAAAAAGCGGTGTTTCCACCATGGTAATCGATATCCTACACAACTGGTACAATTTGGTAAAACAGATTGAGCAACTTCGAAAAGTGTTAGAAAATACGACACACCGACCACTGTTCAACAACATATGACATGTTGCTGACTAAGCAAACAACTAATGTAGAAGGCAATCTTATAACAGGCGGCTCCGTATCACCAAGGACACTATATATCTGTCAACGTTTGTGAATTTTGGGAGATTCATCAGCGGTTTAGCACGCTTCCCGTGTCGCAATGTCTCGTCGCGCTGTCACGGATTTTGACATCGGAAGACGAGGCGGGGTGCTGTGGGGGACTTCTCGCTGGAACTACAGCGCTTCAGTACGTCTTAACACGTCTCGGATGACATTGGAAGCCGGGACGGGGGTTTGTTGTTGCAGATTTTAAGCGAAATTCCGGGAGAATTGCCTGTACTCTGGCAGATCAGGAAATACACCCATAGTCAAGGAGACTGCCGGGTATTCCTGGAAAGTTGGCAGGTATAACACTATTTGCACCACACATAGTCTGACCCGGGCAAAATATATTGTAGTATACATGGACGGAGAGACGGGTAAAACATAGTGATGATGGAAAGACGGAGAGAGAAAGAAGGGAGGAGGAAGAGAGAGGGAAATAGGTTGGGAGAGAGGGTGAAAGGGTGTGAAAGATGGGAGAGAGGTGAAGGTCTGAAGAGAGAAGTGGGATAGGTAGAGAGGGTAAAGAGGGAAAGAAGAAGGGAGAGAGAGGGAGAAAGGAGAGGAAGATATAGAGGAAGAGAGACGGAATTAGGGAAAAAATCGAATACATGGACGGAGAGAGGGGAAGACAGGAGAACAGAGGGGCAGAGGAAGATAAAGATGGAGATCGGAATAGGGAGATGTAGTGAAATCGACATGCAAGGGGAGATGGAGGAATATAGGTGGGCGGAAAAGAGGGGACAGGAGGAACACGGTTGAATGTAGAAAGATATGTAGGGACGGAGAGGCGAGACATGGGGCGGGGAGTTATGAAAGGATAACGGGGACAGGGAAGAAAGCAATAGGCATGGAAGGACAGAGACGGCGAGGGAGAAAACTGGGGAAGGATGGACAGATCTCAATCGAGAGTCCGAAGCTCTTACCGCTATGCCACTGCGCTCCACAAAGGTGCGCATTTACGTGCGTGTGCGCATGTGCGACAGCGTGTGTGTGTGTGTGTGTGTGTGTGTGTGTGTGTGTGTGTGTGAGTGTGCGTGTGTGTGTGGGTGCGCGCGCGAGCGCATCAGTATGTGTACGTGTGTGTTTATTTGTGCGTATCTGCACATGGGCGCATCTGCGTTCGTGTGCGTATGTGTGTGGGCGATTGTGCGGATACGAGCGGACTTGCGTGTGCGTGCAGATGCGCGCGTGGGGGAGCGCGTTCGCGTGAGGTACGCATCAACGTGTGTGTGTGTGTGTGCGTGCGTGCGTGTGTGCGTGTGTGCGTGTGTGTGTGTGTGTTCAACTGTTGACTTGTGCTGTGTGGACCAGACGTCATAAACTGTTTCCCAACTTCGTGCGGCAAATCATATCTTTTCAATAAGAGGCCGTTCATAATTGTCTACATTTACCTATTCTCACAGAGCGTAATAATTCTCAGACTTCCTCCTTCCTCCTCAATTAGTGTTTTAAAATGTCAATAACCCGCACCTTAACAGTAACACCCATATAGTCATAGTTATGAATCCTTGGCATATGTTGGTCAGCCATATGGTTGAATTCCTCTTGGTAGTGACGCACAGAACGGTGCATTTCAGTACAAATAAATCCTTTCGCCAGGTTTTGTCAAATAGCGGAGTTATAATCGAGGTTGAAGAGTAAGGTCCAATTTTGAAATGTTATAATTTATTTCGTCTCGCAACAAGTCTTTCCGCAGACCTGGTCGATTAGGGTGTAATATGTTCAAAGACGTATTAACAATAGTATACTAATATACAGCCGTATGTCTGTAGTATGTTGTAAGCTAGGTAGCGTGCGTGCGTGCGTGCGTGTGTGTGTGTGTTGGAGGGGTTGCGCGCGTGGGGGAGCGCGTATGCGTACATGTGCGCATATACTTGCAAGTGTGCCTTGACGTGCTTGTTCGCGAGTGCGTAGGTGCGCGGGTACGTGTGTGCGTGTCTGTGCGTGCGTGCGAGCGAACATGCGTGCGTGCTTGCGTGCGTGCATGTGTTGTGTTGGAGACACATGAATGTGGAGTTGTGTGCTGTCATCTAGCGACTATTTCGAGAACAAACTATTTTGCGTTGATTATCCTTGTATTACAGCTGAGACGAAAGAAAACAACGGGACACAATGGCGTGTTTATGGGGAGATTGGGCCGTGAGCTCCCTATAGTGCCAGTAAATGTTAACGTGGAAAACTAATGTATGGCTAAACTCATCCCGGGCTACCACCGATATCTTAAATATGCCAACAACGGGACAAGCACTTTTGAACATTTCAACATTCAATATTTGTGTAAATGTAACACGGTACACAAACATATACAAATCCGTCACTATATTCGGTTTGCCTATAGTCTTATTGTGTTACACAATATTGTTTCGTCCACATTTTCTCTTCAGATGTTCACTATTTCATTGTTTTTACAATCCACCCATCTCAGTTTGGTTGTCCTCTTCTCATTTGACCTTTCACTTTAATGGCATCCGCATTGTTCGCTGACTGTTATTATCACATTCGCTCCACGTGTCCATCCCACTTTATCCGATTTCGTCTCCGTCGCCATCGCCGGTCAGAAGGAGAGGGAGACGTGATACACGAAGAGAGGGGAAATACGGAGGGAGAGGGAAAGAAGGAGGGGGGGGGAGAGGGAGAGGAAAACAGGGAGAGAGGGTGAGAGGGAACGACAGGGAGGTATAGAGGGAAAGGGGGAGATATAGGGAGGACACCACGTAGGGAATAAAGGAATGGAGGGAGATTTGGCGAGGCGGGAAATGGAGTGTAACGGTAAGGGAAAGAGAGGGGTGAAAGAAAAAGAGAGAGAAGAGAGGGGGGGGGGAGAGAGAGGTATTGATAGGAAGAGAGAGGGTTGGAGAGACGGGGTCAGAAAGACAGAGAAAGGGAGAGAGAAAAAGAAATAGAGAGAGAGAGGGGGAGAGGGAGAGAGGGAGAGAGAGAAGAGAGAGAGAGAGAGAGAGAGGAGAGAGAGAGAGAGAGAGAGAGAGAGAGAGAGAGAGACAGAGAGAGAGGGAGAGAGGGAGAGAGAGATAGATAGATAGAGCGAGAACGAGAGCGAAAGCTAGCAAGCGAGAGAGAGAGAGAGAGAAAGAGAGAGAGAGAGAGAGAGAGAGAGAGAGAGAGAGAGAGAGAGAGAGAGAGAGAGAGAGAGGGAGAGAGAGAGGAGAGAGAGAGAGAGAGAGAGAGAGAGAGAGAGAGAGAGAGAGAGAGAGAGAGAGAGAGAGAGAGAGAGAGAGAGAGAGGAGAGAGGAGAAGATAGAAGGAGAGAGCGAGACCGCACGAATGCGAGCAAGCGAGAAAGAGGGAGACAGAGAAGAGAGGAGAGAGCGAAAAGAGACCGACAGCGAGCCAAGCGAGCAAGCGAGAGAGAGAGAGAGAGAGAGAGAGAGAGAGAGAGAGAGAGAGAGAGAGAGAGAGAGAGAGAGAGAGAGAGAGAGAGAGAGAGAGAGAGAGAGAGAGAGAGAGAGAGAGAGAGAGAGAGAGAGAGAGAGAGAGAGAGAGAGAGAGGAGAGAGAGAGAGAGAGAGAGAGAGCGGAGACACGGAAGAGTTTAGGGAGGAAGATGAAGGGGGGAACAGGGGGTGACTCCGACGGAAATGTGGTGAGGGGGGTGAGCGGAGAAAACAATGACGGGAAAAAAGAGAAAGGTAGAAATGGAGGACTAGAGAGAAGAAAGGGAGAGAGCGCGAGAGAGGAAGATGTGGAATGAATGAGGAGGGAGGAGAGGAAGATAGGTAAATAGGGGGCTAGGGAGGGAGAGATGGATGTTTGTATTTAATAACAAAATCACTAAAAAAGCGGTGTTTCCACCATGGTAATCGATATCCTACACAACTGGTACAATTTGGTAAAAACAGATTGAGCAACTTCGAAAAGTGTTAGAAAATACGACACACCGACCACTTTTCAACAACATATGACATGTTGCTGACTAAGCAAACAACTAATGTAGAAGGCAATCTTATAACAGGCGGCTCCGTATCACCAAGGACACTATATATCTGTCAACGTTTGTGAATTTTGGGAGATTCATCAGCGGTTTAGCACGCTTCCCGTGTCGCAATGTCTCGTCGGCGCTGTCACGGATCTTGACATCGGAAGACGAGGCGGGTGCTGTGGGGGACTTCTCGCTGGAACTACAGCGCTTCAGTACGTCTTAAACACGTCTCGGATGACATTGGAAGCCGGGAAGGGGTTTGTTGTTGCAGATTTTAAGCGAAATTCCGGGAGAATTGCCTGTACTCTGGCAGACCAGGAAATACACCCATAGTCAAGGAGACTGCCGGGTATTCCTGGAAAGTTGGCAGGTATAACACTATTTTGCCCCACACATAGTCTGACCCGGGCAAAATATATTGTAGTATACATGGACGGAGAGACGGGTAAAACATAGTGATGATGGAAAGACGGAGAGAGAAAGAAGGGAGGAGGAAGAGAGAGGGAAATAGGTTGGGAGAGAGGGTGAAAGGGTGTGAAAGATGGGAGAGAGGTGAAGGTCTGAAGAGAGAAGTGGGATAGGTAGAGAGGGTAAAGAGGGAAAGAAGAAGGGAGAGAGAGGGAGAAAGGAGAGGAAGATATAGAGGAAGAGAGACGGAATTAGGGAAAAAATCGAATACATGGACGGAGAGAGGGGAACAGAGGGGCAGAGGAAGAGTAAAGATGGAGATCGGAATAGGGAGATGTTGTGAACATCAACCATGCAAGGGGATGGAGGAATGTAGTGTGGGCGGAAAAAGAGGGGACAGG
>OZ023209.1:19943230-20212697 GCA_963995525.1 Escarpia spicata | reverse complement strand
GAAACAGTATCAATAAATACATTGTGTAATAATTCAGTTAATAATGATTCGATAGAAATGTTATTTGTTAAAGCTTTGCGTAAATGCAAAATGGCTTTTTTGAATATAATGACAAATGTACCTGTGTATTTTCCAGATTGTTCTGCCATGACGAATTGCATTGAATGCAGCTCTGCTTCGGAATGCACAAAGTGCTCTACTGGAAAATACCCCAGCGGCAATACCTGTGCAGGTAAATTCCTATTCTCCTCTCTCTTCTCTCTCTCTCTCTCTCTCTCTCTCTCTCTCTCTCTCTCTCTCTCTCTCCTCTCTCTCTCTCTCTCTCTCTACTACCACCTCCTGCTGAACTCCTACAGTGTAATGGTATGCTCATTATTATACATATGTACAGAATGGTTAATGAAACAGTATCAATAAATACTTGTGTAATAATTCAGTTAATAATGATTGTATAGAATGTTATTTGTTAAAGCTTTGCGTAAATGCAAAATGGCTTTTTTGAATATAATGACAAATGTACCTGTGTATTTTCCAGATTGTTCTGCCATGACGGATTGCATTGAATGCAGCTCTGCTTCGGAATGCACAAAGTGCTCTACTGGAAAATACCCCAGCGGCAATACCTGTGCATCCTATTGATCAATACTATAAATAGTCTTTTTGTTTCTGTCTTTGAGTCTTTCTTTCTGTTTGCCTGTATATATATATATATATCTCTCTCTCTCTCTCCTCTCTCTCTCTCTCACTCTCTCTCTCTCTCTCTCTCTCTCTCTCTCTCTCTCTCTCTCCTCTCTCTCTCTCTTTCTCTCTCTCTCTCTCTACTACCACCTCCTTCTGAACCACTACACAGTAATGGTATGGTCATTATTTTACATATGTACAGAAAGTTAATGAAACAGTACCAATAAATAATGGTGTAATATTTCAGTTACTATTGATTGCATAAGATCTTATTCATTAAAGCATTGCGTAAATGCAAAATGTCTTTTTTGAATATAATGACAAATGTACCTGTATTTTGCAGATTGTTCTACCATGACGGATTGCATTGAATGCAGCTCTGCTTCGGAATGCACAAAGTGCTCTACTGGAAAATACCCCAGCGGCAATACCTGTGCAGGTAAATTCCTATTGATCAATACTATAAATAGTCTTTTTGTTTCTGTCTTTGAGTCTGTATTTCTGTTTGCCTGTATATATATATATATCTCTCTCTCTCCTCTCTCACTCTCTCTCTCTCTCTCTCTCTCTCTCTCTCTCTCTCTCTCTCTCTCTCTCTCTCTCTCTCTCTCTCTCTCTCTCTCTCTCTCTCTCTCTCTTTCTCTCTCTCTCTCTCTAATACCACCTCCTTCTGAACTACTACACAGTAATGGTATGGTCATTATTTTACATATGTACAGAAAGTTAATGAAACAGTAACAATAAATAATGGTGTAATATTTCAGTTACTAATGATTGCATAAGATGTTATTCATTAAAGCATTGCTTAAATGCAAAATGTCTTTTTTGAATATAATTACAAATGTACCTGTGTATTTTTCCAGATTGTTCTTCCATGGCGGGTTGTATTGAATGCAGCTCTTTTTCGGAATGCACAAAGTGTTCCTCTGGAAAATATATCGATGGCAGTACCTGTAAAGGTAAATTCGTATTGATGAATACTATAAATACTGTTTGTCTGTCTGTGAGTCTGTCAATCTGTCTGTGTGTCTGTCTGTCTGTGAGTCTGTATCTCTATCACTCTCTATTTCTCTCTGTCTAACTCTTATGTTACTACTGCAAATAAAAAAAAACACTACTACAATTATTATTGCTACTACTATTACTACAACTACTACTACTGTTAGTACTACTATTCTACAACTACTACTATTGCTAATACTACTACTATTACTAGTAGATTTACTAGCACTTCTACTAGTTCTAGTACTTCTACTACTTTTACTACTACTAGTACTACTAACACTACTACTACTACTACTACTATAGTCCGGGTGAAACGTGCATTAGGGTCCACCCAGGCATCCTTGAGCGTTTTTGTATAAACCCATTAATATGCAAATTAGCCATTACAATAAATACTGTTTTCCTGAATATATCGAATAGTAAACATCTAAAACAATCAAAATAAGGTGTCCAAGCGAATGTTTTATGGTCTCTTTTTATTACTACATTAATGAACAAATAATAGTATGCAAATTTGTACCATAAATATACAAATTAACTCGGATCAGTTACCTTACCCATTATCATTGGAGTCGTCGTCACAAGTAAATGCTGCTACTGCCAGTGTTTGTTAATTCCTGCAGCACGTTTCTCCCCGACAAGCACAGAAACCTGTGCATGGTAATTTGGTTAATGTACACCGACATTGCATTGTGTAGCACGGCTTGTTCAAGGAACTTCCACACTAAATCATCTCTAAGATTTCAGATGGTTCAAGGGCAACATCGGGCAAAAACATAACTGAAATTAGTGATTTTGATGCTTCATCGCGTGCCCAGCCATACTTTGTTGGATCCAAAGTCGGTGGTTCCGACTTGACTGCTTGATTTCCATATTGCTCTCTGAATATGGGCGTGTCGCACGTTTTGTTCAAAGGCTTCGGTAGTAATTGGCAGAACCTTCAGGTCTGGCGTTGCTCTGACCTTTGGCTTCCCCATCTTTGTAGCCCACACGTCTCTGCGAACATCTGACGTGCTGTTTGTTGGCTTGCTTCCATAACATGCAGTGATAAACCCAGTGGCCCTCAGCAACCACCTCACTGAAACACATGTCAACGTCACCAAGTTTGTGAAGAGAATGGCCACCTTCTAGCGCCTTTATAGATGTGCCTTTCCCTCTGCCCCACAGCTGTGCAAATGTGTCACATCCGGAGAGAGTGTGCAACTCGTAGTTGTCTGACGATCCTTTCATGTTTTGTTGCAGTGGCCCCAATATCTATCACGGCTCGCCCTGAACTGGTGCTTTTCATTGTGAGACTGCATTTAAGTTGAAGTTCAGTGAAGTGATACACAAGCAAGACAAATACATATATAACATCACAAAGGACTTTGATGCTTTCCGCTCCGTGTTTGGCAACTTTAGCCACTTGCTGAATCATGATGACATCTGCTTCCTCGTGTGTCGTCTTCAGATCATCACAACGTCTTTGTAACCCTCCATGAATCTCCGTCGGGGAAGATTCCTGGCCTGTAATGACGAGACTCTGGTTGTTCGGCTTCCCTTGTTGTCTTGCCACGATCAAACGATGAAAAACTATTTCAATCAGCTGTAACTTGTTTTCGGTCACAGTAAGAAGAACCTTCTGGGGTGGCAGCGGGGTCTGCAGACTCAGCTTGTGGCGTCTGCTAGCTTGTTGTCCAGCTCTTGCTAATCGTGTTCCGCTCTTGATGCTAAAATCATAATATCTGTCGAATATCAACTATACATCACACTTCTCTGCCTTCCCAAAGACATAGCTAGAGAAACTGTCCACAAAGTCTCACACAGTTCCCCTGTTAGACCGGTGAATGACCCAGAGGATCGCACAACCGTCAATGATAGTAACGTAAGGCTGGGGAGCCAGTCTCGATGAGGTTTCTACCTGCAGATTCTTCTTTAGTGTCGCCTTTGTCTTTGCTATTCACATATCTCCATTCTCTGTGAACATTGTGCAAGCTCATACTGTAGAATGTCACTGAGTTTGATGTCGCGAGATTGTTGCATTCCTATCACCCTCGAGTAGAGTATGTTTACATCGCATACTGCAGTAGTTTCATTGTCCTGCCAGAGATTCCATGTGGGCCATGACCGTAGAGCATGAAGGTTGACTCGATATACTTTGTACATATCCGACCAGATGATGTTCCATAAACCTTTCTTGTGATGCTTCCCCTTCATGAACCATTCCAGAATGTCGCCATGAAGCTTTTCCCTTGAGCGAAGGTAGTACAGCCCATACGTTGGTATATAGTTTTGGTGTCCAGTGGTGAAGAAGTATGGGAGCATTTCTGTCACAGCCCAAAGATGCAACGGCCAGTCACCTTTGCGTTCAGCCCGGACGAACACCATTATGATGAATACCGGCTTCATTAAGTTCTCAACCCATAGCTTTGTGGTCGAGCTCTTTGTTGCATTAGACTCAAGAGTTTATCAATTTTTCCAGGGTCTTTGCTTGCGCCAAGTCTGAACGAAGAACCTTCTCAGTCACAACTCGTTGGGCCCTAAAATTCTATGGAAACGTTTTTTCACCAAGCATATGTTTGACAAAGTTTGTGAAGATCGTAATGGTCTGTCCACACTCTTGTGTCAAACGTTGTCCCTCCTCCATTGCTGTCAACATTGTGTCGGGATCAGCAGGATCCATGCATGAGTGAGTGACGTATAAATGACCCTCGTTGCAGGCTGGATACTTTGTCCGGTTTCTCTGCAGAGCTTGGTATTAATGTTCGCCCCTATAAAATAGCGTCTGCTGAGTTGCATTGCTATGCGCTAAATTTATATAAAATATTATATGAAGAATAGTTAAAGTTAGCGATCCCGAAAACATGGATTAAGACACTCATTTTGAGAGATTGTCATGACTTTTTGATGAGATATAAAGAAAATCGTGTTATTGTTCTAGTGATCATATCTAATTTGCATATTCATGAGACAAATATGCAAACTATAATTTGCTCATTAGTATAATAATAACTAGACACCATGAAAACATTCACTTGGACACATTAGTTTGATTGTTTGGGTGTTTACAATTCAATATATTCAGGAAAGCAGCATTTATTTTAATGGCGATGACAAATTTGCATATTAGTGGGTTAATACAAAGACGCTCAAGGGTGCCTGAGTGGCACCTGTTGGATTATTGACCTAGAAGGTTAGAAGGTCAAACAAATGCAAGAAAAAATTGTGCAGACCCTAATGCACGGTCCACCTTCAAAAGAGCGTTTGACTGCCGGACTACTACTAAGTAGTTACTTTAGGACCAGCGGCTACTCTTAATGCTCCTACATTTAATTATTGTGTTCTTTTCACATCTATTATGTACTCAATGTAAATGTGATTGTGTATGTATGTATGTATGTATGTATGTATATATGTATATATGTATATACATACATAGAGTTCTCCTCTTGTTTCTTGTTTCCCTTGTCTGTAAGGGGTGAGGCTGGCCTTGATTTCTGGTATCTTTTTTTCTGATCTTAGACTGCTCTCTCACAACCATGTCCATTTCCCTGCATCTTTAGCACTCGTTCTCCACTTCTCTCCCAATCCTTCCAAATATATCTTTACACAGTCTTCCCATCGCAGTCTACTCAGTCCTTCCCTCCTTTTACTCTCCGGGCATCTGCTTTCTTTGCCAACCGTATTACTCACATTCTCTCCACATGTCCAGCCCACCTTAACCGACTCCTCACCAGCTTCTTAAAACTATCTTTTATGCCAACCTCCTCTCTCAGCTCCTGGATTCTTCGCTGATCACTTCTTTTCACATCAAGAATTCAGATCCACACACCATTCTGCACTTTGTTTTCTCATATGTCCCCTCTACCATCCTGACCTCTGCCTCTGTGACCCCCATCCACCTCAGTGTCGTCATCTCCATCTTTCTTTGGTACGGTAGTGCCTCTGTTTTTCCAGGTTCATGCACGTCTCCCTTTCTTTTCCATACCAATATTATAAACCACGTTCTCCACTCTTTTCAGCGATCTTCTGTGTATATGACGTTTTTCTATTAGTATGTTGACCGTGTCAGTCGTGTAAGATGTAGATATGTTGCTGTCTCATCTGCACAAACCTTTAAATTGTAACAGGTGATAATTTCCTATGAAATATGTGTTTAATGGGTATGTTTCCCAGACGTGAACGAGTGTGCCAGCAACCCTTGCTCTAATGGTGCGACATGTAAAGATGAAGTGAACGCATACAGCTGTGAATGCGCAAAGGGTTTCCATGGCAAGCAATGTGATGGAGGTATGGATAATTTTTATGTCATCATGCACCCATTGATTGACATGCAGATATCATGTCTAACATTTGAGTTTTGCTAAATGTTGGGCATTGATGAACTGTGTTCACTCTTTAACCAAAACCATACGGTTGTGTTGATTTCACAAGATAATAACTATCTATGGTTTACTTTAGGATAGGTAATGTAGTTGTGCAGCTAACATGTCACCTAATTATGGATTCGTTGGTGTGGGTGCGTGTGAGTGTGTGCCTGTCATTAAGAAACGTATGAAAATTATTTGATTTTAAATTTCACTGGCTGCCCATGGCACGCAGTCATTTTCAAGATACTAATGCTTACATACAAAGCGATAGGCGAATGCACCCATGTATCTGTGTTAACTCGTCCATCCATATCAACCGGCAAGGGCACTGTTCTCTGCTAGCAGTAACAGTTTGGAAGTGTATCGTCCACGGATCAAAACTGGGGGTGGCTCTTTGGCAGTGGGTGCTGCGTCCCTATGAAACACTGCCTAACGTTTTCAAACTTGATACACTCTCGCAAGCTTCACATGTCGACTAATGACACTTTTTTCGGACTGCTTATTAATGTGTATTCCTGATGAGCATTGTCCTCTACATTATAACTAGCCAAGACATGTTTCATGATATTTTACACTATTTTACCAATAATTCTATCACTTAATTGTTATAAAAAAAATTACTAAATTATAAAATAATTTAGTATTATTATCAATAATCATATACAATCTCACACTCACGTGTTTATATATTAGTATTATTGTTACATTATTACTGGGCTGTATTAATGTTTTAAATAATTCTTACTACTATAACCTAATATATTGATTTTGCTATTTCATTATTTACAAATTATACACCATTGAATTGCAATATTTAAAAAAATATTCTTATTACTAGTAGTATTTTCAAATGCATTTGGTATTCTACACTATTGTATGTATTATTGTAACTACCATGCATTTTAATATGTTGTGAAGCGTCTTGAACACATTTGGATCTGGAGCTATATGAGATATAATATATTATTATTGTTATTATTATTATCATTTAACGATGACCTGTGTAAAAACAATCCTTACTGTACTTACGAAGATGATGACCAGTGTGAAAGCAATCCATGTCAAAATGACGCAACTTGCCAAGACAGCTTCCAACAGTACAAATGTCGATGTAAGGCCGGTTACATTGGTACACTCTGTGAAACAGGTATGTTCAACAAAATCTTGTTTGATGGGATTGTTAGAGAAACTTAAATATATACTTACAAGTGTTGGTGGGTGGGTGCTACGATATTCAAATTTAAATATACTGAAAACAAAGTAATACAGATGCTTGCCTCTAAAGTTGCATAAGACGTCCTACTGAAAGGAGTGCCAGACAGCCTATTAGACAATACTATATACTGTGAAAACAGTATTCCCGTTCGGCGTCACAGTGTAACACTAATATAATTTTATTTGCAAGTCATGCTGTAATGAGTGATGATGGATAATAGGAGTTTCTGGGGACACACATAACGTCTGAATAATATTAGAAATAAAAAGCTAATATAATTAATCTGGACGTTTTGCTATTGATAATAAGCTGTGTATTTTTATTATAATGTATTATGTAAATAATAACAGAAATATACAAATATTTTTCCACATATATATATATATATCTCTCTGACATATATATCGCTCATGCTGTTTACTGCAACACTCGAAAGCATATTCCGAAGACTGACTTGGGAAGCCAGAGGCTTGAGGATAGACTGAGAATAACTCAGTCATCTTCGCTACGCCGACGAAATACTCATATGCGCTACTATGCTACAACAGCTAGCTGATCAAAGTAAAAATCAAAGTTTGAAGATGAACATTTTGAAAACAAAAGTGATGCTAGAAAATGACACACCAGTATATATCAACTCCACGCAGTTAGAGAACGTTGAAAGCTACGTCTATCTGGGACAGAGATACAGTATTAGAGACAAAAACCAAGACAAGGAGATTCAAAGACGAATTATCGCCGCCTGGACATCATTCGCGATATCTTCAAGGGTAACTTTGGAACCTGCTTTAAGAGACAAGTCTGCAACTCATGCGTACTTCGAGCGATGACGGCACGGAAACAGGGGCACTCATCCATCCAGGCAAAGAACAAGCTAGCAGCCGTACAAACAAAGATGAAAAGAAGTATGTTAAACATCATATATCGGGAGAGAAAAACAAACATCTGGGTAAGACAGAAGACAAAGGTCATAGACGTGATAGAACAAATCAGATGCGGATCTGGGCAGGGCACATCAGCAGACTACGAGATAACCGATGGACATCACGTATCACAACCTGGAGATCTTACAAAGGGAAACGATCTAGAGGAAGATTGGCGAGACGGTGGAGGGACGAACTAGATGACTATTGGAAGGGCACCATCTGGCAGAATATCTTTAGCCAGATGGGGCCCTTCCAGTAATCATCTATATATTATATATATATATATTTTTTTTATCTTGACACTTTTGCGCTTTGCACGTACACACACATATAATCAGAATGGACCAAAGTGAAGATCAAATAGCAGCACCTTTACCTGATGACTCTGAAGAACTGTCTGGGTTAATCTTCCTACTTTAACCAATTACATATATTTCACATATTTGTGAACTTTGTTCAGTGATTCCAAACTGAGATAATTCATTTAACACCAACCTGCATTATTGCCTCTAGATATGAAACTTAATGGAAGCGAATGGATGTTAGATGTAACTTTCTTAACTTTTGTCTGGAACCAGACCTTTTCTTCCCAAAATATAATGCATTTTATACATGTATTCTGTGTACTAACATTGATTCGCTCGTGTTAAATATTGAGCGATCTCGTTTTGCCTTTTTTTACCCGTTTTTCATATCTATTTCATCAAAGTCTTAAAACACAAGTCCTTCAACCATAAAAGTATGTCTCTGTTTCAGTGTTCATCTACACAGTTTGTCGAAAACGTGCACATATATATATGTTGAAGCGATGTCAAAATATACATGTCCTCAATTACAACAACCCGTAATTTTATATTTTCTAACTATTTGCTTTCCTTACAGATATAAACGAATGTGCAAATGACCCGTGCAAGAATGGTGCAAAGTGCAAGGACAAAGTCAACCATTACAGCTGTGAATGTATCAAAGGCTTTGAGGGCAAGAACTGTGAAACAAGTATGTCGTATTACATGTATGAACAACCTGTGGTATATCAGAGTTTTTTGGGAACGTTTTGGCAATGTATGCAATAGTTTAATTGCACCACTGCAACAGCATAGGCCAAACTGTCCTCCTGAATGTTCCATTCTTCCATCTTATTCTAGCAAGGGCATGCCATTCAGTTAATAGTGAAGGACCTTTGTCATGTTAGATTTTGGTCGCTTCAGCTCTTCCGTATCTGTCCATTTTGTTGTTGTCCTTGTTTGGCTTGAATGAACAGCATGCTCAGTATAAGACAAGCATGCACAAACCGCTGGATAACATCACAAGAGATGGATTCAGGGATAAATCAGATCTGATTATTCTGTAGTTTACGATAGTGGTGCATTCATTTGTTAAGCAATGTCTTGCATTAACTATAGGAAAATGTATTCCATTTAAAATCCTTTTATGTAATCAACGTCAAAGTTGTAATATTGTTTTAATAACGTGGCCACATATCTTGCTAAAACAGCGTGTTCTAGAGAGACAGCCTCTAGACATGACTCAGTATCAAACATGATTGTTTGCGTTACTCATCTAACATTAATATATAATATTGTATCTGTTGATGATACGTTCATTGAAATTGCATTCACCATTTGGCTAATGTTGCCATGATTTGTCGAAATGCATTTGCTGCAATTTTCATATGTTGTGATTGTAATATTATAACCGTGAATAGATCAATCAATCATGTTTGTATGTAAACGTTAGTCCTTTGCAAGAGCAAATATAGCAGAACATTTGCTATTATAAATGTAGTATGTCATATGCTAAGCCTTCATGCACTCTGCTTGTGTTCGCTTTTTGTGATTTCAATGTATAGTTTTCTTTGCTTACAGATATAGACGATTGTGAGATTAAACCGTGTAAGAATGGTGCTACATGCAAGGACAAACTCAACGACTACAACTGTGACTGTGTCGAAGGTTATGATGGCAAGAACTGCGAAATAAGTATGTCAGTTTATATTTCTTAAATTATAATGATAAGTATCCAGCTATTTGGGGTGACAATAACCGTGATATATACTAGTTTATAATACTAGTTGGTGTGTGTGTTGCTCACACAAAATATAAAAAGAGGTGAGCTATTATCCAGAGGGTGCCACTGTGGCGTTAACAGTAATTAACAAAGATATGTAATCGTGACAACATCTGCGCTTGGTTTGTTGCTCAATGTTTTGGTGTAAGCTAATATGAAACATAACAAAATGAGTCTGATGTCAGTTTTTACATTGCACAGTAAATTATGAAATTTTGTCTCCAAATGATACTTTAATGTATTTTCTTGCGATTAATTTAATGTATTTTCTATTGATTGTCAATGTGTTTTCTCAATTATATAAGTACCTATTAGAAACTTTTTTCAAAAATTACATAATATTTCATGCTTGAATTCAATTTTTAAAAACGATAAATAACATTTGCGTCGCATTTTTTTGGGATATCCCTTAACGGAAGGCAGACATATTTGGTACTATGCGAAAGCCCAGAGTATGTAATTTCCATATGTAACATGGGAATTCCTCGGTAGTTTCAACTTTAGCCAATAGTAGCACCTTGCACAGAGGCCTATCTGTAAACAAAAGTCGGCTGCCACTGGCCGCGTGATGAAACAGATCCCCTCATTGGCTATCTCTACGTGCGCAGGGCAGAGCGCCCTTTCTAGACCTAGCTAACTGTAAACAACTTACGGTGGTGATGTGTTTATCGTTAGGAAACATTCCTAATTACTCGGATACTGTTATAATAATCTCAGTAAACAGTTTACAAAATATATCTTCAACAATGAGTGTCACTTGCGAGTATATTTCGAATATTTTTATATATTCCTTACTGTATATTTGTGGATTACTAGTCCAAGCAGGGGACCTTCATCCAAACTTTGGCCCCATGTCAACCGTCACTCCAGACTTCCCATGTGGCACCTGCAGTCATGAGGTACATGATTATCACCATGCCATCCAATGTGATGAATGTGACTGCTGGTACCACACCTCGTGTGTCCAAATAAATTATACCACATATGAACAATTAAAACACAACAGTGTCCCATGGTTTTGCTCTTGCTGTGGGCTCCCAAACTATTCTAGATATTCTTAAGCAACATAACCACATCAAACCAATACTCAGTTCTGCAGTCTTTTCCAGACAGCAGTAACTACACAATTAGCTTGGATGACAAAAACCCTACATTTGCACCTAATCCAGCAAATACATCTACCCCCGACCGAGCAAACGCTAAAACAAAATCTAAACTAAAAGTCATGCTGATCAACCTCAACAGTGTCAAGAGCACAGCCAAAGTATCCCAACTTCAGGCAACAGTAAATTCAACAAACCCTGACATAATATTCCTAGTGGAAACCAAACTTGATTCAAGCATCCATACATATTCTTTTCTCCCGACAAACTATGAAGCAATCAGAACGGACCGCAACACTCATGGAGGTGGTGTTCTAATAGCACTGAGAAATGACATAATTGCAGACCCCCAAGATAAACTGAATACTACATGTGAAATAGTCTGGACTAAACTACACTTTTTTCATAACAAAGCCATCTATTTGGCATCCTACTACAGACCCCCAAATGATCATACAACATCCTTGGAAGCCTTACATGAATCCCTGGCTATCCTCTACCGTGGCTGCAAACTTCCTCCATCAGTTATAATCACCGGGGACCTAAACCTACCAGACATCAACTGGGAAAACCTATGTACAACAAACCAACACACAGCAACAAAACACAACAAACTACTTGAAATAGTCAGTGAATATGTTTTAACAAATATGGTAAATGAACCGACCCGACCCGACCCGACTAGACTCTAGAAATATCCTTGACCTTGTACTTACATCAAACCCCGCCCTTATCTCAGCATAAACATAGTGACAGGCATGAACGATCACGAAGCTGTTCTCTTTCACATTAATATGAACCCAATGAAGAAAACCAAACATCCACACAAAGTGTACAACTTTAAGTCTGCTAACTGAGAAGCCCTCAGATCAAACTGTGTCCTTCTTGCTCAAAAGTACTTTGCCCGAAATCCTGATAATCTAGACATTATCAAATCAAATTTGAACTTTTTTCACCAAAACTACACTCAACTGATAGAACAATCTATCCCTAGCCGCATCCCAACACTAAAAGCAAATGGCAAGATGCAAACAACTGATCACGACAAAGCAAACACTCTAAATGACCACTTCAAACCAGTTTTCACCAAAGAATAACTTCCTATCTCAACTAAAGGCCCATCACCATTCCTTTCAATCCAAACACTTAATATTGGAGTAAATGGCATCATAAAATAGCTTGAAGCTCTAAAACCAAACAAGGCATCAGGACCAGATGAAATCCCAACAAAAGTATTAAAGGAGACTGCCAGCAATCATACACCTCCAGCAAACTCCCACAAGCCTGGACCACAGCTCTTGTCACGCCAGTATACAAGAAAGGCAGCAAAAGTGATCCTGTAAATTATTATAGACCAATTTCCCTGACATGCATTATGGGCAAGGTGATGGAGCATATCGTTCTTAGTCACATGTGGAAACACCTCAGTGTTAACAACGTTATATTCCATTACCATCATGGATTCCGAAGTGGACTATTCTGCCAAACACAGCTTGTGGAAGCAGTCCATGACTGGGCTTCCTCTATGAACGACCAGAAACAAATAGACGTCATCCTCCTCGATTTTTCCAAAGCTTTCGACGAGGTTCCCCACAAAAGACTTCTCAATAAATTAAACTACTATGGTATCACATGTCACACACTACAATGGATAAAGTCATTTATATCAAACCGCACCCAGATTGTATCAGTAAATGGTTCCCACTCAGCTCTGCAAATATCATCTCCGGTGTACCCCAAGGCTCAGTCCTTGGCCCTGTCCTTTTCCTACTGTACATAAATGACATCACCAATTCATTCAACTCAACTATCAGACTCTTCGCCGATGAGTCGATCCTGTATAGAGAAATCCAAACACCTGCAGACAATAACTTCCTTCAAACAGACCTAAACAAACTAGCCGATTGGACAGACAAGTGGCAAATGAACATCAATATCCCAAAGTGTCAACTTCTCAGAATTACCCATAAACGCAAACCAAGCCACTTCACTTACACCATCTCAAACCAACCAGTTTCCCAAGTCGATTCACACCCCTATCTTGGCATCACAATATATTCCAAACTATCGTGGACAAAGCATGTTAACACCACTGCATCTCAATCCGCTAGAACACTTGGCTTCCTTAAACGCTCTCTCCACGCTGAAACATCTAAAGTTAAGGAAACAGCCTATAATATGTTAGTTAGGCCAAAACTAGAGCGGAGCTGTAGCCTGGAATCCCTATACACAAAATAACATTGATACCCTTGAAAAAATCCAAAGAAACGCAGCTAGATTGACTTTAAATTACCACCGCCGCACAACAAGCATAACCAGCCTCATAATTAAACTTGGTTGGCACACTCTAGAAAGAAGACGATTACAACACCAACTTACCTTCTTCTACAACATAAAATGCAACCTCCTGAACATTACCCTACCACAACATCTTATAGTCCCATGCTCCCGTACACGAAACAGCGATCCAAACAAATACATACAAATACATGCACGCATAAATACATATGCATACTCATTCTATCCTAGAGTTATAGGAGCTTGGGATTTACCCCCCCCCCAGAAACAATAAGCCTAACCACACTACACCCATTCCAACAAGCTCTGAGTACCATCCACCTTATTGCTCCAGTCCACTTTACCAGACTATAGATAAAGACAGAGACTGTGTTTTTAATCTGCAAAAATTATTCCACTTGTTTTACATAATTATTTGTTTTCTTTTTCGTTAAAAATGATTTGTCAAACTCAGTTTCACGCACCCTTTGCAATGCGCACTGCACCACTTCTAGGTTAGCTCCAGAAAGGGGCTGTATGGAGAAACAACACCTAAGACCTAAGAATGCATCAAATAGTGGAATAGAAGCAAACGGCTGAATTTGGAATGACAACACAGGCGAAGTGATGTTCAGTCACTCGCTGTAGCCTTCGCCGTCGGGGCCTGGCCTTGTAGACGGACAATTAATTTCATAAAGCCACAAAGCTTAGGTGTTATAATTATCTGTATACTCATTACTGCATGGCATTTGCAACTTATTTTCACTATCGTTATATATGGTGTTTTGGTCATGATATTAGTAGGTCATATATTTGGTTCATATTTACACTATGTACAGAAAATACCGTTAGACAACACTGCAAAATTTCAGAGAAATCTATTATGTATAACTAAGGTAATTTGAAGAAAACATGTGTGAACATGTATATGAACTTCAAGTGCGTTTTTCTTAATAAAAAAATTTCTACCCCAGTCATGTTCATTGTAGCACAACTTTGGCTCTGAGTGAGTTTGGCCCCTGTTTTATGCACCATTGAAAAGCTAAACTTCTTCCTAACAATATGGATAACGCTTTTTTTGTTTGACATGTGACTCATTTTGTGGAGAATCGACACATAATTATTATTGTAAAAAATATAAATCAAAATAGTTTCTATTGTGTCATTAGATTGACTGTGACGGAGAAATGCATCGGACAATTATTACTTTAAATTATTACGGTATTGTGTAGTCACTAATGTGTAATAAACTATTAAGTCAATAAAATAATTGTCTGTGTTACCACATGTGGGGGAAAGCAGCATAGTCCAAACCAAGTTATGGAATGTAAACGATAATATAGTGATGATATAGTGTTTAACCAAATGGCAATTTCGATTTTACAATCAACAACGAAACAAGATTATACTTGGTTTGTTTAATGTTATTCTATGAAGTTTTTATTTGGCAGTTTACGATAGATCATGGGGTGGACTCATGTTCCTGTGTACGTGTTGGCTCTGTAACTAAAACAATGCTTAACTAAAATAGGCTAGAACAATTATTATCAATTGTACTAAAGTTATTTTAGGTTTTTGTTCACACATGTCATATGTTAGTGTCCCATGTCTTCACGGTGAGACGTCGACAGTTGCTAGGTTTTTATGCAGTAGCCTGGTTGCACACATTATACATTGCGTTCATGTATAGTTAGTCTCCTACTTGGTTCCATAACAAAGCATTAATTGGTTGTTTTGCAATATCGTATATTTTCCATAATAATGCTCTAACAGGAGTTGTTGTTATGGACTAGTTGGCCAACGTTGTAAATGTTGATGAGCAGTAGTGCTTAGTCATTCGTTTTGGCCTATCCAATGTTGCTACAATGCGGATTCATAGTTTCATGCTAGACGTAATGCTTGTCTGGCATTTGTTATATATCATCTTATACATAACCAACATAGTTCACTATTACCACACATTGTATACGAGAGATGAGAAAGTCATTATTCTCACTGATTGTCTTTGCATATGGTTAATGTGGAGTCTATTCGCCATCTACAAATAAAGCATTTTGGTTAAATTCTACTATTTTATATTAATGTATTGTTTAGCTAATATAGCAGAAGGGTCCGAATATCATATTTTAAATTAACTAATTTACCTTATTTGTGTTGGAAAGACAAGCATGCTTAGGATTACAAGGTTAAATAAGTTGTTTTCGGTAAGCAACTCGGAAGATTGTAAATAGTTCACACTGGAAGGTTACAGTCTGGTGATGCCAGTTACATGTTGTTGTCTTTATATTTTAGACATCGACGAGTGCACTAGCAGTCCTTGCCAGAATTATGGAACATGCATGGATGGAATTAGTGGATATTCGTGCAAATGTACCACATATATATACTCTGGCACACACTGCGAAGAACGTGAGTGAATATCATTCTTTGCTATACACCCACATATTCGATGACGTTATGCTTTAAACATGCTAACCTTAAGTGTAATGTGCTTCTTTTGTGTTACTTTCCAATTAAATTGTATACTTGATTGTTACGTTTCAGTCATTTATATATTTTGTAAGTTGAGTTTTGTACCATGTGAAGCATAACCATATCGATATATTATGCTGAATAAACTTGAATATATGTATGTTTCTTGACGCACTTATTCACGCATAGATACATGTATTTAACAGTGTGTCCATTTTTACAATTGATGTTTTTTGGCAAATATATTGTTCAGGAATGTTTTCAGAAATTTATAATAAGTAAACACCATATGTTGTACCGTAAACAATTAAATACCTTGGTGGGTTAAAGCGTGTTCATAAAATATAAAGGTACACAGAGTATCTGTGCTACATTGAACTTAAACAGGTAGAAAAACATGGATCTCGTATAGTTGTACTGCATCGATTGTGCATACAATTGTGTTTGTATGTGCCTTTGAAGGTATTGGCACTATTCGGGAGAATCCGGTTTTAAATCTTCTTGCTGCTGTTATGAAGCTTGGGCAATTTATTGTAACCATCATTGCCATAGTTCATTCAGCCTTATGAACTAGTACTTGGCTCTTGCGAGTGTGGATATGTGTGAATGAATAGTATTCCCACTGTAACTGTGGTATGGCTGAGTGCTTCCCATTGACAGAGTTAGAATGAACAGGTTTATGAGTGAATGGAGCGCTCTGTCTAGTCCTATGTAGTCGACCATAAGCTCTCCTTTGTGTGCTTATCTTTGAATGTGCGTTATTTCAGCGATACGGCAACGACTCTACCAGTATGGCGCTGCCCACGACGACAAGACTCTGAGGAATAGCAATGATGTGTCGTGTGACAAGGCAAAGAAGTTCTGCTCTACTGACTTCATTAAGACACCGCTATTGCAGGTGTTCGACTCACAGTTCAAGGCAATCAAGGTGATTAGATATTAATACAGTCCGCATAATTGTGACTTATCCGTGCGTTTTTGTGCATTAGTTTTTGTTTGAAAGCCATACTTTGTGACACATTTTAAATTATAACAATTATGGCAGCTTTAGCGAGTTATGCTTTAATGCGTCGTGCTGAATTCAGCCAAACTATCGTTTTTTTATAATGGGAAGGTAACAATTTATAATTATAATTATGATATAAAACTGTGTTTTCTACAATGATCAAGTGTTGTGGACGGTATAACCATTGAGTAGTATTAAACTGGTAACACATTAATCAATATACAAAAATTTCAAATATGTTGTACTAACAAATAGCGATAACAACAATAATCTTTTCAAGATGTGAACATTGTTAGCTACTAGTAACTTATCAGTGTTGACGTTAAATACATTGAATAATATTGCAATAATTACATTGTTTTCTGAGGTATTGGATTTGTATAGATGTGAAGAATAGTATTAATGACACATAAATTATATTGTCTTTACCAGATCACCTCCAATGGCTATGTCACAATGGGTGCATCTTACAAAAGCAGAACGCCGACAAAGTTTGAAGACATGTTGAGTGCCTCAAAGAAAACAGCCGTAGCAAAATCAGGATTTGCTCTGTTCGCTCCGATGTGGACAGATTCCGATGCACATAAAGGTGATGTGTTTTACCACGTGTATAGCCGAGCGACTGGTGCATTGTCTGGCGACAACAAGGCAAGGGCAAGACATGCTATGACGCTGGCTGCAGAAGACGTAAAGAAGTTTGGAGGCCTCTCGGATGTAGATCCATCCTGGGTTATGGTGATCACGTGGGCAGATCAGTTACCTCGTAGGTCATACAACCCATCAAATGACAGGGTAAATATTACATATACCATGTTTACTGGTTTCATATACGCAGTATTGGTATTGATTGAGTGGTTATGATAATATAATTTGGGTTTGTAAATCTGATAACACTTGATCATTATATTGTTATCGTCATAAGATGATATTGTCGCCATCATAATGATCTCATCATTTCGTTTTATTTCATCATCATCATCTATGCCAGCTTGGTGGTACCACTCGTTTTTCATAAATCAGTTATACCATCAGCACTGGTTGCATGTCAGTTATGCTTTTAAAGAGAACACTGGATATTTGATGTGTACTCCTATTATCACTGTGGTTTTTATTATGTTTCCAGACCAACACATTCCAACTTGTGATCGCCTACGATGCTTCTCGCTGGTCGACATTTGTCATATTCTCGTACGAGAAGTCAGGCTGGGACACAGTGCTCACAACACGGGGAAACAGGATTGGATACTATGTCACCCAGTATGATACAACTAAGACTAAGACAAATGGTTTCTCAGGAAAACCACTCTCATTTAGAATGGCTTCCCTCGATGGAAATACTGGTGAGTGTATTTGAATTGCAACAAAGATATCACAAAACTAAAGTTCTCTCACCTTTGTCAACGTGTCTTACTTTGCTGGCATATGTGACATTTAAATACTGAATACTGTTGAGATTTTGTAATGTTTGGGTTTAGATACACTGCATTAGTGTGTTTGCCATGCGGCATACTATACATCAGGGTTAAACTGTAATTGAAGCTAGTTTTGCCGAGATAGCAATGCGCTACTGTTACGTATGTGTCATGTTATGATTGTGTGTGCGTGCGTGCGTGCGTGCGTGCGTGCCTGCTTACGAGCATGCATGTATGTATGTATGTCCGTATATATGTGTGGATGCAGTATTTATCTTCATATGTATACACACATATATATATATATGTACATATGACTTATTGTATCTTCAGGTGAGATAGGACGTTATTTGTACCGTGTGGCTTCTGGAAAAAACACTATCAACTACAACCAGAAATGTGAAGATTGGTTCTACAGCCAGAACCTGCTATCACTGGTTCTCCAAATGACGACCACATTGTCATGTCCCTGTGACCGAAGGCTGGCAAGACATGACAAACGATGGAAAAGGGACAAAAACTCTGCTTTTGCAAAGTCACAAATGACATGCTTTTATCAAAGAACTTTACGTTTCACAACAGCAACTCAGGTCTGTATGTATATGGATTTATCCAGATTTACGACGCTATGTAAATGTACTCTTCTTCTTCTTCTGCATGTTTTGTGAAATTACGCTCTCTTAACCAGATGCAGCAGCTAAATCAAGTTTATGCAATTACTTCTTCAAAGGAAATACAATGGAAATCCACTGTGTATTAATCTGTTTACCATTTCTATATTGTATTATTCAAATTGTATATATGTAATACTAAATTCACGTATTAGCCTCTCTTTGCTTCTATAAATTGGTAATTTGCATTTTTTTTATTGTTTTCTGGTAACATCATCCTATCTATTTTAAACACAAAGCTAGCATTATGTTAATAAAAGACGAGCAGTGTGTTTAAAAATACAGGTACATTGTCGCACATGGTGACGTCTCTGTTGAAGTGTCAACATAATAAATAACACCTTCTGGAGCTCAGTAAGAAACATCGACATTCGCACGCACGCAAAGACACACACACACACACACACACACACACACACACACACACACACACACACACACACACACACTAATTACCACTGTAATGTCACTACAATCACATCTTACACCCAATTATTAAGTATCATCCCCAAATTACAGCAAATGTGATATATTCCCCTGTAGTACTGCTGCTATGATCAACGAGGTGCACTTGTCAGTAGTGAAGACGGAGCCGCCGGCCACATGTTCTCCTACCATCCTAAGTTCTTTAAGAAGAAGCACAAGAAATACGACCTGGAGCCACAGCAATGGTGTTGTTCCTACACTGATATGTGCTACTTGTATCTGGCCGCGAGACCTCTTGACTACTGCTACAACTACTTACCTCCATTTATTGGTGCGTAATGTGTTTCAAGCGTACTTGCTGGTTTGGAATTATCAAACATAGTATGTCTTTCTCCTCGTTTTAAGTATATAATTCCACCCTGGAGTATTGTCACACTAATGTGATTATATACGGTGTAGATGAAGTACATGCATATGACATAAATGTGGTGCTTGCTAAAATAATTAAAAACAGGTTTAGACCACAATAAAACGGTGTTGTGTGGTGCTGACTAAAAGAGAAGAAAGCGCTCTCTGCGAAAACATCCAGAGTGGCCAATTTTCCTTGAAGGTGTCTAGGGAATACGGGATGTGACTATGCCCTCAGGCGGCTGGTTCCACAGGCAGATACCATCTGGAAAGAAGGAGTATTTAAAGTGTCAGTCCTGCAATAGGGCATGTCTTAAGGCAGGTTGTGGCCTCTTGTTGCTGGAGGTAGATGGACGAAGAAACTTGTCTACTGATATGCCTATCAGGTGGTGTGGCCCACGGTATATCATGGTTATCTTCACGATTTTCCTTCAGTGTTAACAGCCCAGCTTCTTAATGTCGATCGATCTCTTAATGAAATAGCACATTATTTTAAATGTGGAAAGATACAGTGTGACTTACAGTTAAACGTGTGTGTGCACGTTTGTGGATGTGTATGTGCATGCGTGCATGTGTGTGAAGCGTGCGTGCATGAATGTATAATATAACACATGATGTATCAGGTAGCATACATCATGTGTAATGTATAAATGTATAATATACATTATTATTTGAAAATTAATGTACTCGTATTTTTTTTATGAATGTGTATGACATTGATGTTGTTGAATACTTTCTGACCTATGTTATATAATAAACATATTTACATAAACTAATTAATACTGCAGTGTTTCACACTACAACTTGTATTAATATTATTTATTAACATTAAAACTAGGGATTTTTTGTTGCTGCACCAATTCTTTGGAATATGCTCCCTCTTAGTATTAGATCAGTTGAAAATATTAGAAAATTCCGTCATCATTTAAAAACACAATCTTTACAACCTTGCTTATCCACCGTAGCTCCCTAGCGCCTTGACCCATCTGTTGACAACTGGAATACTACTTATGGATTTTGATGCGCCTCTGAGCTTGGTTTCCAATGATTTAGGTGCAATAGAAGTTATCTTATTATTATTATTATAATTATCTCACCAACGTTTTTCATTTCTGTGCACAGGTTGGTTCTACGGTGACCCTCACATCCGCACGTTGGATGGACTCGACTACACTTTCAATGGACTTGGCGAATACACACTCATTGCAACAACAGACACAAACTTCACCCTGCAAGGACGCACAGCACGGGCTCTTGATAAGGACAGAAAGGAGATGCAGGCGACAGTGTTCAGTGCATTTGCCGCACAGGATTCAGACTCGGACAGGTTCCACGTACAAATGAACACGGATAGAAATGGTAAGAACCAATAGTTTTGACAATAAACTCAGCAGTCAGCTAGTAGGACTAGCAAAACAACACTATAACAGCATTTTGTTGTCGGTGTTTACTTACTGATTATATAAATAACGGTACTGGTATACTAATTGTTCAGACATGATGTTAACGTAGCTGTATTTACAACACTTCCAATCGGATGAGTTGAGTATAATACTGTCTATGCAACACTGTTGTATGTGCCATATGTTCATATAATGCTTGGTTATATATTTATGTAGGATTGATTATGTACGTTGATGAAGAACACATCACACCCTGGTTCAGTGCAGCTCACGACGATGAGGACATATCTCGCGACAAGGTTTCCGTGTCACGAAAATCTGCTACTTCAGTTGAGGTCTCTTTTTCGTCAGGTAAAACAGTTACAGTGCTATTCTACATATTCAAATTATACAACTAATGATGGTGTCCCGTTATCAACTATCTTATATCAGTATAATAACTTAGAGGGATTTAATAACGACTACATGCACCGGCTGTTTTAAACTTAATATCAAACGTGAGCTTTGTAATTATTATAATCCACCTGTCTTGTGGAACTATGTGGCGTTATGATGGATAGGTAGGTAATCAAATTGTTGTAAATATAATGGTATCTTAATAATAATTGTTTCTACAGTTTAACATTATAGGAACACAATCCCCATTTTTTTTTACTATTATAGGCCTACATACTGTACATGTTATGTATATTGATGAAATACACTGCTTAAATATAATGTCAACCGCTGACTATGTGTGTCATGTTGTAGGTTTCGCTCTGGCCATCGGCGTAAAGGCAGAACAGCTCGACATCACTGTTGCTGCACCTTCTGAGTTCCAGGGCAAAACAATGGGTCTGATGGGTGTATTTAACAATGACCGAGACGATGACTTGCAACCATCCAATGGTGGAGCACCACTAAATGCAAGTGCGTCATCCGAGAGAGACATCTTCTCTAACTTTGGACAGACATGTAAGTACACTGTACAGTTATGTTAGTAATAGAGATAGTGTTCGTTTATTGGTAGGGTAGGTTGAGGTAAGTAGTAGTAATAGTAGTAGTTGTAGTAGTAACAATACTAGTGATTGTAGTAGTAGTAGAAGTAGTAACTGTAGTAATAGTTGTATCGTATTATGTGAATCTACTGACATCATTGAAATATGTCCAAACTTCGTTCATATATTAATAATGTTAAACAATAAGATATATGCGTCACCTAGAAGTGTACTTTGTCACAGGGCGCACTCAGAGGGCCGACTCGATCTTCAAATATATTGAAGGAACAACTTTTGAAACTTTCGACAAACGTGATTTTGAACCACTTTTCGTGCAAGAGGTCCTCGACAAAATGACTCCCGAACAGCAACTGTTGGCAAAGGACACATGCAAAGGCAACAATGAGTGCATCTTTGATTACATTGTTACAGGTAAGAAGGCAATCACATTGGAATGTTGTTTTCTTGTACACTGTATTATAGGTTGCAGTAGCGAAATTGATGGCATTTGTTTGAATTTGTGAGCAGCCAATTGTCACCAGAAATGTATCAGTGCATTATGTGTATGGTGACATTAATGCATTTATGTTTGCCTTAAGTAGCTGTATTTGTATTTATATTTACATTATCTAGATTTATGAAAATGCTTCCAAAGGTGTTGTTATCAACCAAATCTGTTTTTGTGCAACATTTATTTGTGGTTGACTGACGTGTGCAGGAGTGGTGTTAAAAATAATGCTAGGCAATTTCCTAGGCACCATCTCACTGTTCTCTTATAGCATGTTGATTTATCGAAATTATTTCATTTTCAATCAAGAGAATCCATGTTTGAAACCTTTTGTTGCCATTACAAATCTTGGGAGTTTCGTTCATTCCATGTTGCTTCAGTTCAATCAGCTGTAAAATGATTATTTACTTAGCTATTACCTGTTGACGGATACATGTGAACAATTAGTTTTCACGCAATAATTGCATTAATCATGGCTGAATGTTTCCCGCGGTGGTTAAGTTTTTGTTTGAATTAGTAAGGTGTGAAGTGTAAAGCGTGTTTAGCAGTTTAGAGGCTATATGAAAACTTTTCTGTATATAAACCTTGATATAACAGGCAAACAAGAAGCAGCTGCAGCAACTTTGGAAACGAACACCAAAAATACAGAAGATGCCGAAACATTAGGTAAGAAAACGCAGACATATTATATATATATATATTATATATATATATGTGTGTGTGTGACATATAAATATATATATATTGTGTGTGTGTGTGGTGCGTTTGGGTGTTGGTGTGGATGCGTTTGTGGACGCGGGTGGGTGGGTGTGGGTGGATGTTGGGGTATCATAATTCAGGATATGCTGTGTGTATGACACGTACATGTGAACAAAACATACACAGATATATCACTGCATATAAACACGTTGGTAATGTATATGCTCTATTCTTCTAATGATCCATGTTTCTCTGGAATATTTCAGCTAACACTAGTCCAGTGATCACAGTAACCAAACAGCTAAATGCGACGATTGGCGAGGAAGTTAAATTAAACGTGACTACATATGATAAAGATGGCGACAAAGTCACTCTGAGTCTGGAGTCTGCGCTTCCTTCCGGCGCGGAGTTCAACGCAACGACTGGAACCTTTACCTGGACACCAAACAGCATGGAGCCCATGAACATATCGTAATTAAGCTGATCATTTGCACATTATATTGCAACAAAGCACTGCCATTGACATCCACGAACTGCCAACAAACCTAATGTGTGATATTGTAGAAAACACTGCACTGCTCAATGCCACGCCTGAGGTGCACGACTAATAACAATATATTTGGAGAAAATCCTCTGCACCCACGAATACTCACCAATGCGTTAATATGTGGTCATATACAGGGAATTGGTTGTGTTGTACTGACTGTGAGTGAATTAAGACCACAGTCTAGAGAAAATGTTGCTTAATAGTCTAACTAATGTTATTTTTCCTCATCAATCCTTACCAAACACACTAATAGAAACAACTAAAATTCCACAATAATAACACTAATATAACACTATACCCAACAAGTGGAATTAAGGTATATTTGAACTAGCATTAAATTATGATAAAATTATTATAAATTAAATTAATATTGATTGCACTAACACCAGCATAATGATGGCACATCAAGGCAAATCAAAACGTATTATGTACACATGAAGTGTCTCCACAAAGAAAATGACAACGAGTAGGAATTTGTCACAATTTCAAGGACACAGAAGCAGTCATTTTGAAATTAGTAATTAAAGGACACATTGAGGATACAACAATCGCTAATGTCACTAGATCAACACTCGACAAAGAGTAATATATTAATTAGTCAACCAGTAACTGATGTTATTGTTTTATTGCTGCACCATCCACAGTTGTGCTACTTCAGCCGGTGTTATCTAAACATGTTAGTTTTTGATATCCTGATTAGTGATATTTTCGTTTGGTTGTCATCTCAGTAGTGATGACGAATTATGCCGGCATTTTTCAGGCTCAGCGCTAGTGATCCTAAAGGAGGTGTTGCACCAACAGCAGTCGTCACTGTCAACTTGTGTAACTGCTCTGGTCATGGTGAATGTCTCTTCGGCGAACTGGCAGAAGGCCAGATGACAGCATCGACATTTAGAATTGTTGCATGCAAATGCAACGTTGGGTACACAGGTATGGCAGATGACTCTTAAAAGAGTCCAAACTTATCAATGAAATATAGTCAGGTTATTTATGTAGCAGTTTCGTATATATAGGTCCCACTGTTAATAATAATGTAAGCAATCCACAAGCGTTTTCATAATGGATTGCTCAATGATGTATAATGATTAACTAATAAAAAATATATTGACGTATTATAAATTGTTGTAACGTCTCCCCATTTCTTGATAGTGTTATAGATTGTAAATGTTATTATTGTTTAAACAATTAATTGGATTGCTATGTATGAATTCTGCCAAATTATTCTCTCATGAACTACAAGCATATTATGTGTTTGTGTGTGTGTGTGTGTGTGTGTGTGTGTGTTTGTGTGTGTGTGTGTGTGTGTGTGTGTGTGTGTGTGTGTGTGTGTGTGTGTGTGTGTGTGTGTGTGTGTGTGTGTGTGTGTGTGTGTGTGTGTGTGTGTGTGTGTGTGTGTGTGTGTGTGTGTGTGTGCAACATGCACACGTCGATTAATGAGCGTACAGCCTGTTTACTGTGTATGAAAATATATGAAATACAATACCAGTCTATATTTGCAGGCAGTAGTTGTGATGAGGACATCGACGGTTGTCAGGACAAACCCTGCACAGTGGGCACCAACTGTACCGACCTGACACCGACTGAACAAGAGAGTCAGGGCAAGGCCTACGAATGTAGCGAGTGTCCCGATGGCTACGTTGATGATGATGGAACCTGTGTTGGTATGTGTATCAATACAGCGCATTGAAATGGCTTTTTGTAGGAACTTTGTAACATAAGATATAAGGAGAAAATTAATTGTTATAACATATATGAATATGTTAGAAAGGTTGTCACTACAGGCATCCGCATAACCATAGAGAATAAACAATGACAAAATACTAGCATTGCGGTTTTTTTAATATAACCGTCTGGACATTCACATACAAAGATTTTCGTTTCTTGTTTATTTTAATGTACTCTCTACCAAAGGTAATACATTATTTTGAATTGTATTAAACTAAACTCAGTTGACGTCATCAGTGTAATTTCTGTAATGTATTCCTGCGTAATGTGCAATGTGTACGTGTCTTGATGTGTTGCAGACATCGATGACTGCGACCAGGCCACACCTGCACATACGTGCACTAATATACAGCAGTGCATCAACATGCCCGGTTCGTTCAAGTGTATATGCAAGACAGGATACAGGATGACAGATGCAACATGCAAAGGTAATTATATTACAAAATTAATACTGTCTTATGAAGGTAATCATTAATACAAGTACCAATATATTATGATATTAACTTCAGCTGTCTTGTACGGACCAAGCTGAGAGGCCATGCTCAATAGTAGGAAACCTTGTCTATTGAAACAGCCAGAAAGGGATGTTATGATACCATAATTAACCATTAAACGAGTTGATTAATATTTTGACCGGAAACACATTGAATACGTTAATAAACTTAAATATCTAGTGGAAATGCACAATGTGGTATGAGTAAAGTTACTTTTGTGAAGGTAATAATGCATATGCAACGACGCATATCAAATAATGAACATTAGAAAAACTCCTCAGGAACACTCTTGTATCCTATATCAGATCATTGTACACTACATGTAGGAAGATATATTGCATATCTTTGTGTACGCTTATACAGATGAAACAACATGCACTCTATATAATATGTTAATGTGCACTTATCACGTTATTGTGACTTGGTTCTTCTACAGACATTGACGAGTGCGCTGAGAAATCATCTGGCTGCCAGCAGAACTGTGCAAACAACGAAGGCAGGTTCATATGCTCTTGTAGTGAAGGATACTCTTCGAAAGACAACGGTGTAACTTGCAAACAAGGTAAGCCCGATTAAGTATGTGTATTTGCATGCAATCTACTCTTTCTTCATAAGCATGTGTTTTGTGTTGTAGTCATACCATAGACTAGAAATATACGTATCCTCCGGAAGTGGAAACTTGGTAGTTCAAAAGGTCAAAAATTTTGAAAAAGTGAATGCACTATGGATCCTTCCTTTGGTCATAGATGAACGCCTGAGCGTTAGACGTCCAATATGCTAAGCATCTAAGAGGAGTACTATAACAAACAATACATAGATCCAAATGTCACCTCTGCTGTTGTTGCACGTCTACATGTGTCTAACAGTTTCCACGTAATATGTCATATACGAATTGTGTGTGCGTGCGTGCGTGCGTGCGAGCGGGCGGGCGGGCGGGCGGGCGGGCGGGCGGGCGGGCGGGCGAGAGAGAGAGAGAGATACAGAACGTGAGTCTATGTTTGTTTTTTATTTGTTTGTTTGTGTGTGTGTCTGTCCATCCGTCTGTCTGTCTGTCTGTCTGTACGTATTGCATTTCTCCGTCAATGTTGCATGTATGGGGCTGAAATTTTGCAAGCATACTAGTCGATGCTTTCGGATGGTACATATATTTATACTTTTACCAATTTCCCTACGGGGACTTGATGATGGTGATCTTGGGGCTGTATATAAGACTTTGTACGTGGACAGTTAGTCATATTAATCTTGGTGGGTTCAACATCATTACACAATTTGTATTTGCATACAATGACATTGTTACAACAATGATGCAGACATTGTGATTATTTTTAGATAATTGCAGTTTGTACGTTAATAGTATCGCAACTTCCAGGCAAATCCAAAACACTGCTTTGAACAAAGTTTAACATAAATAGTCACAAAACGATAAAATAATATAAAATGACATTGTGAGTAGATCAAAGACTTGAATTTTAGAAACTTGACCAAATGAGCCATGCTGATGCCTTCAAAGTTATCAAGGGGTGGGCCAGAAGAATTTAGAATGGGCTCAGTCTGGTTGGTCAACTTTCAATGTTAAGAATTTCCCTAAAGAATATTGTTTACAAAATGTGTTAAATTGCAGTGCGATTGAATAGATGGTCAGTCACATTTCGGTGCACAGGGTGTGGGACTGCTTCCTAAGATTGATTTTAGCGTATCCATTAACATATAGAGGCGGTTATTCTCCTTGCAAAGCTGGGTAATTAATATATATATATATATATATACATACACATATAGTGTGTGTGTGTTGTGTGTGCGTGTGTGTGTGTGTGTGTGTGTGTGTGTGTGTGTGTGTGTGTGTGTGTGTGTGTGTGTGTGTGTGTGTGTGTGTGTGTGTGTGTGTGTGTGTGTGTGTGTGTGTGTGTGTGTGTGTGTGTGTGTGTGTGTGTGTGTGTGTGTGTGTGTGTGTGTGTGTGTAAAATAAGATATAAAAAAAACTATGTTGACAATTGTCATGGATCATTGTGTCGATAACATATGTTTCGTGTTTTAGATGCTACAGTTGAGACCAAATGCAAGAACGCCAAGTTAGAATGTAATCACGGGTGTCGTTTGAAGTCTGGACAACCTGACCAAGTTGAATGTTTCTGTAATGTTGGGTACCGGCTGAACACGACAGATAATATATCATGCAACGGTAAGCAGAAAATAAAATATTAAGCAGTTTTAGAAAATAAAATATTAAGCAGTTTTAGAAAATAAAATATTAAGCAGTTTTAGAAACAAAACAAAATGCAACATACAAGAGGTGTAACTGTGTGTGTGTGTGTGTGTGCGCGCGCGCGTGTGTTTGATAACTGCAATTATCCATAAATAACGCACATCGGAACTCACAATATGTTTATTTGATCTAGATATCAATGAGTGTACCGAGAACACCGAACATTGCGAGACAAAATGTATCAACACGGACGGCAGCTACAATTGTTCGTGCAATGACGGCTACTTGTTGAATGATGATCAGCGAACATGCAGACGTGAGTACTTGAACTATTACGGTTTTTAAATATGCCTTTTCTATGTCACTTGCATATTATAGTAATATTACCGTATTAGCTACAAAATCAATATGAGTGCAGTTTCTACTTATATTCGAGCATGCGTATGTATTCATAATTCGGGTAGTTTAACATTTTCCGCTTAGACGGCTTGAACCTCTAGCGCAAAACTTTCAGGGATTAATCTTCGACCCATAGAATAGTACGTGAGACGTAAATCTTATCAAAATGTCACATATATGTCAAGATTATAACCTGTTATGTGATAAATCAATTGTTCGGTATGTAAAACGTAATTTACGCGTAATACGTAAAACGTAACATAACAATCGTAGGATCCAAGCGCACGGGGCAAATGTTTTTTGAAAACGGCCCCTGCGTCATTGACTAGGCAACATGAAGTAGACACTAACACAATAATGCTTATGTATATGATCATTCCAGTAGTATAGCAATACGAATATTATTTGACAATTCTACACTATCTCAACTACGGTGTATCTGTGGACGTGAACTTCACTTTCTATCCGACGACCTTCGTCATTTTGAACATACAACGAGTATCTGCGAGCGCGTGATGGTGTTTGTGTAATGATGCTGTGTGTTTTGTAACATTTGTTAAATATTACTATAACGACTGTCAACTACCAATGCTCCCGTCGGGAGACGGACGTTTTTGCTAGCATAATTAATCTTGCCACAAGTTACCAACCAATTTACGTTTGTTATAGATACGACATGCTGCTGATGCCACGATCTCAGGCATATTAGTTGATATTGTGATACTTTACCATTTCCCTGCCCATCGTGATGTAAAACCATTATGTAGAGCGGGAAGGTGTAGACTAGTAGTAATTCCTGATATCACGTATTCGATTGTAGGATGTCCGGCTGGCCAGTGGGGAGCAGACTGTTTGAAGCTATGCAACTGTAAGACACCAGAAACGACTTGTAACTCTTCTACTGGATGTGAAGAGTGTCCAAATGGATACAAAGGACGAGAATGTTCCATTGACATTAATGAATGCGACAATAACCCATGTGACTCTCGCGGCACCTGTGTCAACACCCCGGGAACATTCAGATGTGACTGCAAAGAAGGATACACACAAATGAACGCCACTACATGCAAGGGTAGATGTCAAGCCATCTGTTCTGATGAATACTGAAACATGTATTTTTGGATGAACATAGCAATCTTTTGCATAATGATATGCACTGAACTGTGAAGTATTACAGTATTTTCTTTCATGTCAGTTGCATTCATGTGTGTCGACAACTAAATTAATACAGTCACACCAATCTAATGTATATCTTTATAGATGTATCCCACTGGATATTAATTTTTTTATTAGAAACAGATAGCAAAACTACAAAATGAGAGGATCCGGCAATACCTCCATGACGAGGAGTCACAGATTTGTTTTTAGGAGAGTAAGAGATGATTGTATTTCTTAAGATGCTTAATAATTATAAAAAATATTGATATACATATTTATCTGACGTATGAAAAGTATAAATAGGGGAATATTAGTAAGGGAACAGTGTATATTAAATATTTAATCTTGTCATGTTCCAGAATTTGATGAGTGCGAGAGTGACCCGTGCCAAAACGGAGGAAACTGTACAGATGAAAGCAAGAAATACATGTGTACTTGTATTGATGGATACAGCGGCGACAACTGTGAGACAGGTGTGCGACATGTGTCCTAAGAATGTTATTGTTGTTAAACGAATCCGTTTCATTAAACATCTACGTTCATTTCCATGGTATGTTTGTTGGTTTGTTAAAATGTTTAGCAGTGTGTGCGTGCATGTACCTTGCACCATTGGCCTCTGATCTACCAGTTACCTGTGTATTTTATAATTAATCTGACTTACTTACATGTTTTTGATATGCTATGCTTTTGTCGAGTGCCCTTGTCCGACCTGAAAGAATTGAGTGGTGAACCACTGTTATCCAAAGGCCGCCACTGTATAACACGTTTTAAAGTATCAAAAAATGTAATGGTGATCAATGCTGCCTTTTGTGTGATGCTCCGTGTGTGGTTGTACGCCAGTATATATGTAATAGGTTCAGCGATATAGATGTTTCCCTGACCAATTGTCAGATATATTTGCACACGATAAGTTGACAATTACGTATGGTCGTTTCAGATATCAACGAATGTGGAAGTTCGCCGTGTCAAAATGGTGGCAACTGCATTGACTTGGAAGACAGATATCGTTGCAGATGCGAACGCGGGTTTACTGGCGTCACCTGCGAGAAGGGTGAGACTCTAACTATAATCAAGCAAGCCTATGCATGTATATATTTTGTATGTTAATGGTTTCCACTTAGGCGGCTTACACCTCGGCCACCAAATTTTCAGACATTAATCTACGACCCCAGGGGTGTAACATAACACCTTTATTGTTTATAAAACACGTATAAAGGTTTCTCCCACTTTATGTGGTAAAGCCATTTTTTCGGAACGTAAAATGCGCATGTAAAACGTAAGTTAACAATCGCAGGAACAATACTTTGAGAAAGCGGCCCTTGCATCATGGATGCTTGGCAACATGTTTGTGAACGTAGACACTGACAAACTAGGCTTACAACTACTGTCATGGCAGTACCATAGCAATGCGAGTAGTATTTAAAAATTCTACACTATCACGACTAGGGCGTGGATATGGACTCCCCCGTCTCTCTGACCTTCATCACGTTGAACATACAACGAGTATTGCAACACGTGCGTGACACTGTTGTGTACGTTTGACGTGAGCTGATAGCATCGCGTATCTATGCTAGCGTATAATGATGTAACGATGCTGTGTGTTTTCGAATATTTGGTAAATATTGCTATCACAACTGTCACATATGAACTACCAAGTTTTCTCGTTAGAGGACGGATTTATTTGTTAGTAATAATAATAATATTAATGTATTTATTATATAGCGGCTCATTTAAATAATTGTTCTTGGATGTTATACTATTTGTTGTCAAATAAAACACATTATTAATATTATATACAATGATTGTTTAATAAAAAAATAAAAATAAAATGATGCACATATAATTATATATATATATATCACGTACATTGGGTATTACTGGATAATGCAATTACTAGTAGTGTGTTAATTTTGGCTTTGTTGTTTCCTTGCATTTAATGTTTAGTATTAGTGTCAAAGAGACTGGTAAGAATCAAATAAGCCGTGAACTTGCTATTTCATAAAAGTAGTCAGTCAGTTCCTTTCAACGAACTACAGTATTTTAAATCATAACTGATATGTATCGGAAGCACTGTTATACTAGTTAAAGATGAATTTGGTTAAACTGTAAAGGCGTGTTAAATGTGTGACAGATTACGATGACTGCAGCAGTAACCCATGTGCGAATGGTGCGACCTGTCAGGACGGAAGAGACAGCTACACATGCAACTGTGTGCCTGGCTACAACAGCACCAACTGTGAAAAAGGTACACTATGATTGAAACTGTAATATGTTTTCATGTTCCGTAAATTTTCAGTTAGGGTTTTGCTCAATTACAATGCTTAATGCCTATGTATTTTAATTGACAATCTACTTGTTATGTATCTCTCTATTTTATTTCTCTATATCCATGTGACATGGGCAACGTCACGTGATACAAGTGGGATCATAAACTTCTCCTTCAATGGATGTGTAATTGCATCATCGGGTTTTCTCTTTACTTACGCTGTACTGTGAAGTCGACCAGGAGCTTCCATAAATAATTTGATCATGTGACATGCCAGGCTATTCCAAGATATGTCCGGTGACAAATGTCAATTGAGTCGGCTGAAAAAAATAAAAATAAAAGAGTTTCTTTGAACGTAACATAGTAAGCCTAATCCATTTTGCAGATACAGTGTAGCTGTGTTCTAGATGTTCAATACATAGACACAGTGTGTTATAAACGTTTTAGAGCCTCTTTGTTTTACAGAAATCGACGAGTGCAACAACAACCCCTGCAAGAACGGTGCCACGTGCACTGACGAATTGAATGGCTACACGTGCAACTGCACGTCTGGATTCGAAGGAGACAACTGTGAAATTGGTCAGCATCTGTGTTATTACTAGTCGCAGGAAAACGTTCACTTTTGAAACGTCCTGTCAGTATCTAAGCATTCCATAAGTGCACGATACGTGTTGTAACTTGATCAGCTCATGCGAAAGCATTGTGCAAAGTTATTTAGGTCATATAGTTTGCATTAAGAGGAATTTCTCAGAATGTTTAGTATTTCTCATGGACGCTCAGCAAAAGATGCATAGACCAGTCACCAATCAACACTTGACTCAAATATGTCTACTTAGATTAAATTAATATAGCATATTGAATATTAATGTATGTTACAGATTACAAACGATGCAACAGCAAGCCGTGTATAAACGGAGCGACCTGCCAGGATGGTACAGACATCTACACCTGCAATTGTCCGTCTGGATACAACGGCACCAACTGTGAGACAGGTAGACTATATTGGAGAATATTTTATACAATTTTGCAAACTAATTATTTGTTTAATTTTACTTATTCACTTGATCAGTTGGTGCCTGTTCATCGTTTCTTTTATATTTGTTAATAAAATGTTCCTAAGGGTAAAACACATATGTTATTATATTTATTAAAGGCCAGTTGGCGGGCACTGCATAATCCAGTGCCCGCCAACTGGCCTTTAATAAATATGAAATACTCTTCGTGATTTTTTCGTGAAATCAAACTCTGCTGTTCAGCGCGGTTGCTATGTTCCCACATTCAAAACAACCAAGCTGCAAATGTCCTGTTAATATTACCAATCGGACTGATTCTAGATGACGGAACTGTCAGAAAAACAACCTCCATTTAATGTTTTGTTTGCGCAATTTGCTGATAGTTGCAACATAGATATAATAGATGAATATATTTCTAATGTATTTCTGTAATAGAAATTGACGAATGTAGCAGCAAACCCTGCCAGAACGGTGCCACGTGCTCAGACAAAGTGAATGGCTACATGTGCAACTGCACAGCTGGATTCGATGGAGACAATTGTGAAACTGGTCAGTATACAGCCTGTATGTGTCATTATGTGCCCTTTTCTGCAGTTTACAAAGTATATTCTTATCAAAACCCCATGACAAAATGCTCTAGTATACATTGACATATAACAGGGTTGGCAAGTCAAAACAACCTATTTTAAAACCATATGAAAACCCATGTACAAGATACAAATTATTTGATCATTACCACTCAGGCTGATTCCGGGTCATAGAACTTCAGAAGAGACAACTTCTCTTTATTGTTTTGTTTCGCAAACTGATGATAGTCGCCGCTATATACACGCTCAATGGATAAATGTATTTGTAATGTCCTCTTGTAATAGATATTGACGAGTGTAGCAGCACACCCTGCCAGAACGGTGCCACGTGCTCAGACAAAGTGAATGGCTACAAGTGCGAGTGCCCAGCTGGATTCAGAGGAAGTCACTGTGAAACTGGTCAGCATCTATGTTATTGTGTCACAGTTAACACTCAGTTTCCTTGTTGCCAACACAGATTTTAAATGGTGAATGAATATGGTAGGCAATATTAATATTGCCGTCATGATGAATTCATCCACCATCTATGTGTTATTACGCTAATTTGGATGCACTGCATATACATCTTATGTCCACTGGCCTTTGTTCCACACATTGGTTACGCATTTAGACAGCAGAAAACAGAACGGTATTTATTAGAGTGACGGTTATTTTCCATGTGGCGCATCTGTGTATTTATGTCCGAGTTATCAGCTGCGTGCAATGCATTCGTAGGCGACAGAAGAAATATTCAATTCAAAATATGGTAATGATGATAATGATTACATGTGGCTTATTGCTTCATGGGTAATTTTCAGCTAATAGTGGTTCATTTTGAAAACAATGTCCGATTAGTAATATGATGATTAATCGGTGAGCGACATATATATTTTCCGTTCAACATCCTTTTATCTTTTTAAGTGGAGTTAAAGAAAAGAAGCCGTTTGCGCGATGGCCAGACTCACCACTGTCTCCGTGAGCTCAGGGAGGGAATTATGTTACGCGTTGTGTGAACAATTCAAGTAATATATGTGTTGTTGATGTTTCGAATGATCGTAAAACACCCTGTTATACCCTTTTATATTGTCTAATTCATTTGTCATGTTAACATCGTGAATTTGTAGTTGGTTTATTCTGTTATTGTGATTATTGGTGACAAAACTAATGAAACTGTTATCATACAATTAGTTAATCATTCGTAGTCATGTCAAGGCCGTTTCGTATATCACTCGATATGGCAACTAAATAGAACAAATTATATTCCATGCGACGTCGCTTCAAAATAGGATGAGTTGTATTTCATGTGACATCATTGCAATGTGTTGCGGTGATGAACAGTTTACTCATGACGATCATACCACGACAATATCGGACTGTGGCACCAGGCTCACAATATTTCAAAACATTAAGGCCTGTTTTGATGAGAAATGCATGTGTTCTGCCAGAAACCACAACAACACCGAACACACCACAGATTCCGCTTGCTGACCAGGTTCGAGTCACAATCAAACTAAAGTTGACAAGTGAAACCTACAAGAAAGAACTGGAAGACAAAGAGTCAGATGCGTACAAGAGCTTGAAGACAGAAGTTATGCAAACGGTAATAAATACTTATTACAATTCCTAACCTCAACTACATATTAGTAACAGGGTTGTGGACATAGCTACAATATCTATGCATATATTTGCACATGTGTGTATATGAGTTCTAGGAAATTACCCCACTGGGGATATCACCTCGGGCATTGTACCGAGACAATGTCGCCCATTGGTAATGCCCTTGGAAGTTATACGCAAATTATCACCTGTAAATACCGTAATGTTCAATGCAAAACCGTCAGATTAAAGAATAAATATTATGAACATCACAAATACAAATCGAATTTTCAACTACCGATGTGTTCAGCCTGTCATATACATTGTGAACATAATCCCTACGTCAAAATACCGGTTGTGTCTCTGATTCTAGACTTAATGCGTGTATTTTCCTGACATGAATGACGTGTATGAGTGTGTGCTTATGTGCGTGCGTGTGTGTGTGTGTGTGTGTGTGTGTGTGTGTGTGTGTGTGTGTGTGTGTGTGTGTGTGTGTGTGTGTGTGTGTGTGTGTGTGTGTTTGAGTAGATATGTGTACGTGTGTTTGTAAAAACATTGTGTATATGCATGCATGTACATGCAGGTAAACATGAGAACTTACCAGCAACATTTTCTTTGTTGTGGTGTTTATGCTTTATATAATATCAGTGAAATTATTAGATATCTAGAAAGTATCAAATATAATGTTAATGTTCATGCGAGTTATTATGTACAATATGTATCAGTGTAATAACATTGGTAGAACCTATTCACGGTATGGCTAAGTTGATGAACAAGATATTAATTTGTCAAACATGTTTTTAAACAATATTTGTCAAAACATATTTGTCAAAACATGCACATTAACATGTGAAGTCATGTACACATGTACACACTTACAGTATTGCCCATATTATTCTTAACAAATATGTATTAACATAATACTATCTTATCTACAGTTGACTGCGGTTCTCACACAGAAATTGGGAAAAGACAATTTCGAAATAGTCGACGTCACTTTCAGGTAATATTATTGTGCACACCTATGTACAGATGCACGTAAGATGACAATGGCCATATGCTGCAAGACCTGCTACGTGCATTCAATGGATATGCACGTTGGAAATGGACCCATTCATGATTGAGTGATTGATTGGTTGGTTGGTTGGTTGGTTGGATGGTTGATTGATTGATTGATTGAGTTTATTCGGTGAAATTATATACATGGTGAACAAATAACAACAGTGTCTTGTATATAATACTACCACACACAAAAGTACATTAATGTCCAATGTGATCGTCATAAAGAATAATAAATAATGATACTGAAAATAAATAAAATAGGTGTATAAATTATACAATAAGATGAGACAACATAAAAAGGTAAGCCAATAACATTGTGTAAACTATTTACACAAGATCTACACCCATAACAAAATTGGTAATATTACGTTTTTAGAAAACTACTCTAAGACGTTAAAACGATAGCGATTTACGTCATGAGCAAGCAGACGAGTATATTAATGAGACTTCACCTGATTTTTAAAACCAGTTTTGGACTGACATTGTTTTGTTACAATTGGTAAGTTATTGCAATGGTGGATGGCTGTATACATAAACGACGTTTGTCCATAACCCTTTACCCTAGGAATAAATACACGACAATTCACTTCCTCTTGTGTTATTTCTGTGATGAACCATACCAATAAATTATTGTCAAAGGATCTGCAAATTGCAAATGGACCTATTCAGTCATCAATATAGTAATGACTCCTAACTAGACCTATCACATCGCCATAATCGTATTCGACGGCGAGCTACTCCAAACGAGGATGCATGTGTGTTTTGTATGAACATAATGATGTATATGTATATATATCAAACATGGGTTAATTTCAGTTGTTAATTTGTTAAATCAATTAACTTAATTTAATTAATTTAATAAATTAACTTTCTCAAAATGCACAAATTAATTTAATTTAATTAATAACGTTCTCAATATGTGCAATTTAATTTAATTAATTAACTTTTCTGGAAGAGGTAAATTTAATTAACAAAATCGCAGTTAACTTTCAATTAACGTTGTTTTATTTGACATTATTTTATGTGTTGCTTTGGTAATAGTAACTGGCCTGCTGTCAGTGGTTAGTGTTTTAAGACCATTCTGCACAGTGACCAAAGTTCACTCAATTGATATCAAAGACAGTTACAGGCACAGGTAATTCTTTGAACAGTATCACTGTCCAGCCAGTGTCAATCAGTGAATAAGCTTCACTGTGAGTGAGGTAGTTGACCCACCTGGCAGTGTACTGTTTTATGTAATAGTACTGACATTTATTACTTTTATCACCCATACAAGTACATGCAATACAAATGGTAATTGTAGTCTGGAGATGTTTGTAGCTGGAAAGGTCTTCAGTGCTGAAAAATGCTGGTTAAGTGATAACTGGGATTATCCGTTTGAACTGCTCTTGTTCTTGAAATGTATTAATTATTTTTTGACGCTGGTTAACAACAGCTTGATGAACTAATACTAGTTACAGTACTTGTGGTACCATGTATAATTATATTTGTGTGTTCTTAGAAAACACTTATTACATTTGTCAACACTGTCAATCAATGAATTGCTATGTTTGCCTGTTTTTACCACATAAAGTTAATTGAAGTTAAGTTAATTATTAAATTAATGTAATACAGAGAAATAAGACGTTAATTTAATTTAAATGACTTGACAAATATGTGAGGTTAATTTAATTTGGAATTTTTTAGTTAATTGAAATTTAATTAATTAATCTTTCAAGTTAACCGCTCCATGCCTGGTATACACCCAACACACATACACACACACACACACACACACACACACACACACACACACACACACACACACACACACACACACACACAAACACACACACACACACACACACACACAAACACAAACACATGCGCACGTCATTCATCTGAGAATAACCATCACACATTAATGTAACTTCCATCTTATGTTGTAGCGAGGGCAGTGTAGTGGTTAAGTATGAGCTGGCTCTGTACAAAGCAGAGGCCACGAAGACTCTGCAGACCATCGTTGACACAGTTAAGGATGCCACACAGAATGGTTCTTTCGGGAATTTCACCGTTGATCCTCAGTCCGTCACAGGAAACAGTGAGTTTTGTAATAATAATTACATTTGTTCTAGTTTGTTTGCCCAAATGTTCATCGGCGTAACTCAACATAGAAAATGCAGTATGTATTGTATGTTAGTGCATTGTTGATTAGGTACAGTTTTAAGTTGATGATTGATGTTTTTCTTGCACACATCAAACTGGTGAATTACAATAATACTAATCACAGCAATTAAACCTACATTAATGAAAACCTAACAGCAGATAAGGTTGCTTTTAAAAAGAGAACCATCAGAAAAAGAAAAATATGTAACCAGTTGTTGAGAGACATGTAGGGAAATGTCTCTTAAAATCAAGCAGTTATTTAAAATCCACCAGGACTCATGCTGCATGTATGCGTGCGCGGGCGTATATGTGAGTGAGGGTGCGCATTTAGTTTGTGAAAAACTAAACTCAGTATGCATCAATACTTATGTATATGAGTCATTCTCCAGTAATGTAACTACGTTGCATGGCTGATTGTGTTTGACTGATTCACAATAATAAATGGTAAAATCCCATTTTCTGTGTTATCATTATTCTACTCACTGTTAGCTGTTTCGTGAAAGTTGTTGGGTAATAAATACTTTGGTTTATGTGCAAAGAGTGCACATGGTTCATATGTCTGCCACGAATAACTTATTAAATGTTTTTCCTCTCCAGACATACCTTCTTAGTTTTAGTTAACTATATTATGCTTTCAGCCATAATGTAAAGTAATTAAGGTGATGTGTGCTATTGCATCAGTGTTTGGAAAGTACCTAAATCATGGACATCCTATTGCAACATTTAAGACAATACTGTACATTTCTAGGTGACAATCGTTAAAGGAATAATTATTCATTTTTCAGTTGTTTACTCTAAATTTACTCTAAACTTGAAATCGAATTGATTTAATTTGACTATATTGTGATTATACTGGATAATATGTATGTCTCGTACCTGCACAATGGGATAAGACCAAACAACGGAATGTACACAAACATATCAACAATGACTTCCCACTATGGGTGTACAAGCTAGCTGTAAATATGTTAACTTTGGTATTGAAATTATAAATATGATAACGAAGCCGTATGATTCCCAAAGGACACACAAATCAGAAATCAGTAAGTTGTAATGCATAAATTGTTGTACGGTAATTATATATAAATGTTATTGTTGCCAGTGCTCCACTCAGTTGGACCTCCATGGTTGCCGATCGTCATTGGCTCTGTGCTTGGTGTCGTGTTCCTTGTCTTGGTCGTCATTCTCGTCTTCCACATTGTGAGGACAGTGAGGAAGAACCGCGTCATGGACGAGTCTCCCGAAGGCAGTGAAGCCGGCTTGCCTAACTACATGGTGCGTCATCCGGTCAACCGAAGGTTCTGGCAGGATCGCGGCAACTCCATGCAGGAGCCTCGCGAAACTCCAATGCAAGATGCGTACAATCATCAAAGAATGAACGTCATCAGCAAGGCAATGGACCGGTTCGCCAACATTGTGAGCATTTGTGTGTCCAAATTCAGCTCAACAAGTACAGGCAACCTCACCATTATCGACATATTATTATTATTGATAGTAGTAATAGTAGTATGACGTTATAGATGATCGTTTGTTTACATTGATGGCATTTTTCAAATATACTTATTATTCTTAGTAGTAATAATAGTAGCAGTAGTAATAATTTTAGTATAATATAATTCAAAGGGTCAGCTATTTATGTAATCAATTATACATTCCTCTAGAAAAGAAATTAAATATCTGCCAAATATTCCAGATCATGCCATCTCCAAACGTGTTAACACAATGTTATGAGACCCAACATAATAAAATTGAGGCAATCATGTTTCCGAATGACTGTGTACACCTAAAATGGATTTATCAGTTTCTTGTGCCAGACCTGTCATGAATAATGACACAAGTTTTAGATAAATAACAACAGCTGCAGCCAACAGTTGTGACTAATTTACAGTAGCAGTAGTTATATAAAAAGGTGTTATTTATGTCACGACACAAGCGCGTATGGATACATGTTTGCAAGTATGCATGTGGGTATGTACATACAGAGTTTGTGTATATACGTGCATTTGTGTATGTGTGTATGCATTCACGCACGGACATATGTACGATTGCGTGACTGATACAATCATATAAATCAAGTATTCATATTAATTTTGCAGAATTGGGGCGTTGTCCGGAACTTCGCCGGCCAGAACGGGCCTCACCAACAGCAGAAACTTCACCGACGTCCAGAGGCCAACGAATGGGTGAGCGTCGATACCCCTGCAGTGTGCAACAACACATATGTAACATTTACAAAATACTCTAATTACGTATTCAGTTTGTTAATTACAGCCACACCAGGTGATTTGCAGCATGTTTAGCTTGAATAGTAAGAAATTAATTATTAAAATAATTGATAATGATTCACAGTTCGTTGGTTAGTTCTTATTTAGAAATGTCCGCATATTCGTTAACGGAAACAACCTGCATGAAAATCAATATCAACATCACGCATATAATACATGTAATATTGCAGACATTTCGATATACTTTTGAAAAGAGCTTTTTTATAATAATATTCAGTTATACTAGACAACCCTTTCAGTCTCTATCTTCATGGCCTGTTGACTGTTTTAGTATTTATCAATGAAGTTAACTACAAAGCACTACAAAGCCATTGTTTTGTTGTAAATGACAATCGGAAACTGGATAAATATATACTACAAATAAATGCAAAACATGCTTTATATGCATTATTCCTTTACAGTCATGGGCTGCAGCGGAATAAGAAGAGTTCACCTGAAAAGACACATCCCGGACAACTACAATGACTGACCCGACCACGGTTTCTCAACCAACGACGTAGTGACTAACTAAGCACCTTCACCTAACTAGGCAACGTTTGCTTTGACAAATATCTCTTTATAATATTTAATAATGAAATATGCATTTAGTCAGAAACACATGCGTATAATGATGAACATTATACGCATATTATACACCTGTCCCACGGACACTAATTTAAGTATAAATAACACTGTCTTTTCCGTGTGTAAGGGTTCACACGGATGTGAAATCATTGATACTAAAATGGCTGATTGTTTGATGTTGAGAGATGGGTACAATGGGAAACTGTGAGATAACATTATGCATTATCGATGATAATAGGATATTATTTTGGAAGTTGCTCTTCTCAACTTTCAGCTCAACATCTCTTAAATGTTGGATTTAGTCATGAAATGTATTTTCACATATCCTGTATAAAACCCATGGTATATATACATATGTACGTACGTGCGTGTGTGCGTGCGTGCGTGCGTACATGCATGCGTGCGTACGTGCGTGTGTGTGTATGTATGTTTAAATGTAATAACTGTTAATGTTAACATTTAGTAGTAGTTCTGTGTGTCACGAACAAAGGTATGATCGAGTGTGCAATACGAATACGATAATCAATAGTTGAAGCATATTAAGATTACATTGCATAGCATCAGTGTTACTTTCGAAACATGATGGGTGCGTGGAATATTGCAAAGATACCTGCTTTCCAATGTGACTATCCATACACAGATTTGTCCTATTTTTATTGTTGCTGATTTAAAATAACTTACTATACTGCTTGTTTACATAACACACGTTGCACTATTATATAATAATTCATGTTCGTTGGTTGTTACGTTAGATATAATTCTGTAGCAAGCAAATACAAAAGTTTCGATGTTGAATCTTCTAAGTTCCATTTCTTACAAACTGTTTTATACATGTTATACCCATATTACAATATTTGTCTTTTTTCCATAAGTAAACAAAACTAGTTCAATATTTTTATTGTAATAATTGTTTTTGTGTGAAAAAAATGCATATATATAATTGTCTGATTCAAGATTTTTGAAATAATGATGGTTTCCTGTATACTGTAGCATTGAACATGTGGGTACACATGTTACATTACCAATAAATCCGTTACATCGAACAATATGGTTGGTTTGACTGATGTTGCCAATTATAAACTTGTTTGCAGTCCATACAAAATAAAAGGTTAGTTCTTATATAGCGCAGTATCCAATCCTTAGGACTGTTGAAAGCACTTTACTCCCTGGCAGACCTGTTCAACCATTTCGACTTCTCTGGTTGCATTCGTACACAAGTATACATCACTATTTATAGCCAGTTACTCATAAGTAACATACGTAGCACTTGATTGGATGCATGTGTTTACACATGTGAACATATGACACGGGTTGTATTGCCTGATTATTGACCTAGTGGCATGCAGAACACTCAGCAACATAGAACACAACTGATTAATTAAAATGCTTAACGAAGGCAAATAGCAACAGGTTCTTTGTTTAACTTCAGTAGTATAATGTGTGTGCGCGCGTGCGCGCATGCGTACGTGAGTGTCGACCATGAGAACTCCGTCAGAATCGGCAAGGCTGCGGGTGCAAAGTGCCTAACACGAAGAACTAAAATGACGATGTTCAACGCGCTCGTTATGTAAATCTTTCTTTATGACTCCGAGATCTGGCAACTAAGCGTCCTGCATTCTAAACATCTAGATGCTTTCACCATGAAGTGCCTCCGCCGCCTCGAGGACATCAAGTGGTTTAAATACATTTGAAATGATCCGATCCTCGAACGTACCTTACCGACAAACACCTTCCATCTGTCCTCGTCGCTTTGCGACGCCTCCGATGATTTAGTCACCTTCAACGAATGGCACCAGATTACCTAGCATCACGGGTGTACCCTCTTAACGCCGGCTGGAAAAAGCCCCGTGGTTGCCCTCGCCGAAGATGACTTGACTGCTTCAAGCAGGATCTGGACGGCCTGGGACGTACGCTTGAGGAGGCCGAGCGGGTGACAGTTTACCACCTTATTAGACAGGAGTTATCGTGGGCTCAAACAGGGTTACGGATAGCATAAGCAGTGGCAAACAACTCGCAAAGAAACCGCCGGCATATCCGCTGTTACATGTTAAACGGAACAATTGATGTGAATCTGCGGGGACATTGCTCGGAAACGTACATCAAAATGCATCCTTCAAAACGCATTCACTCACTGCCAGTTGCCGGTCTCTGGATGTCATGTGCATGCTAAATACAAGTTTTGTTTGGGATATGTAATTGTCATCAAAAACTTGACGAGTAATCTCAAGAAGCACAGTTAAACAATTTGTTTTAGAAACGCCATTCACTTAATGTGTCGCTCGCTTCCAGCGACATTCTTTTATCATGGTGGTGCTGCAATCATGCATAACCGTTTGTGTGGCCAAGTTTGGTATTTTAGTGTTGTCAATAATCGTTGGTACTAGTAATAGTAGCATTAAGTATACATTAGAAATTGGATATGTTCCAAGTGTGCAGTTAACCTCACGATCCACACAGTCAGATATTCAGATTAGTTTGCCCTAGTTGAACATCAACGGCTGTGTGTGGTGACCGCTCACGCGTGACGGTTGCGCCTGGCTGCCACTGCAGCGTGGATAGACGGCGCGTGCCGTGGTGAAAGAGAAGCTACTATTGATCAATGGGCGTGTTTTAGCCTGAAGGTTCACGTGTCAGTTAACACTAACAAGCGTTCAGTAGATCAGCGTGCGGCAACTTTGTTTGGCAAACGCTTCTTCAATCATCACGAAGTTCTTCGTTTGTCAGCCTATTGCTCCAGTGGACATTAAGATGCTCCATATTAGCTTTCTGGGGACCGTTTCACTGTAATATTAAAGAGGAAAAGGGAATGATTTGTTGTTGTGCACCTAAGTGTTAATACAAACTAACCATTTGCAACTATAATGGAAAATTTCATTTTATTAGAAAACCTTGTTGAACACACAACTACTCTATTTCATGGGCAGCGCCAGTGTTGTTTATAAACCTACGTAATGTGTTCTTACGTCGTTCTCGCGTATTTTACAGCTAGTTTTGCACAACTCCAACATATGGCGCTGCTAAGCCATGCACCTATATACGCATCCGCTAGCTGTGTTGCGTGTTTACATAAAATGGTACGACGTTAGGTTACACTTTCTCAGATGAAAATGATATTAGTTTATAGTTCGCTGGATGTTTAACGAATACAGGCACCAGTAGTTTTGTAAGATATACCAGCGCGTGTCGGTGAGCATATGAAAGACCCTCGGGAAATCGAACTACAGACGAGACTAGGGCGATTTTTTACTTTCTGAACTAACTATTAAAACGACAACCTACACCCGCCAAACTTCTCCTCACATATCTTACATACATATACACACATTACGTTAAAAAAAAATATTTTACATTCCTACCACGATCAAATTTCACAAAATAAGCTCAAGTAAAACTACGGCGGCAACTACCCGTTGCTCCACGGTTACCATAAAATCGATATTGTTTCGGCCCGCCTCACAGAAATTCCGTATAATGGTGATATCACTAATAATAATATATTTAATTTGTTATAGCGCCAGATCCACAATTGTTCGTGGCGCTTTACAATATATCATGCGTCATGATCATTAAACTAAAATATTAGTACTAATACAGTCATTTAAACAAAAAATTGTGTCATACAATAGTAATAAAATTATTAATAAATAAATTAAGTAAAATGCAACAACATATTTGGAATATGGTAGTAAGATGTTAACTTAAAATAAACACAGTACAATATAATTAATTAATTACAATGCATAAGTTAATCAGCTAAGTTAAAATATAGCAGTATAAAATCAAATAAATAAATAAATAGTTGTAAAATATCATTAATATAATTTAGTCCACTGGATCAATGAGGACAGTCACAAACAAGCTACTAACGTTCGTCTAGAATGATATTCTAAATCAATGTATTTTTAGTTGACATTTAAAACTGCCAAGAATGTCCGAAAATTTAATGTAATTGGGTAACCGTCTCACGCAAGTAGACGGGCGCATTTTTATGCATTGCCTTGTAGGTAAACACCAATATTTTGACTTCGATTTTGCGAGCAACTGGTAGCCAGGGCAGACCATGCAACAGCGGAGCAGCACTACCACTCCGCGGGCGATGCAATATCAGACAAGCGGCCGAGTTGTGAATTCGTTGCAGACGAGCGATGTTGTTTGCAGGGGTTTCGTATATTATTGAGTTGCAGTGGTCCAGTCGCGGTGTTATTATGGCGTTGACTATGCGTTTTTTCGTTGTTTTAGGCAAAAATCGACTGATTTGATTAATGTGGCGTAGGTGGGATGCGCACACACTAACGGTTTGTGACACCTGTCTGTTCATGTTAAGGTGTCTGTCCACATAGACGCCGAGATTCCGGACACATCGTGAAGCTGCAATCGTACAGTCACTAACACGTATTACGCTGCCATACACAAGTGCAGCAGCCGACTTTGGCAGCACCGGAATGTATTCGGTCTTGCTGTCATTCATGCACATGTAATTCTGCGCCATCCAATGCTTTATGTCATCCAGGCTGCTTCCATTCGACGTAAAACAGCAGCGTCAGCTGTTGTACTGAGATCAAAGTGGGAGTAGAGTTGTAAGTCATCAGCGTAGTGGTGGTAGCAAAGGCCATGTTTTCTGATGATATCGCCAATTGGTTGCATATACAACGAGAAGAGCAATGGGCCTGACGTCAGAGGAGTTGTACCCGAAAATGAGTCACCAATTACGACGCGCTGAATCCGTCCCTGCAGGTACGAGACCACCCAGTCTAATGCTTTGTTAACAAAGCCGTAGCGCAATCGTAGTCGTCGAATTAAGATGGCATGGTTAATTGTCTCAAAAGCTGCACTAAAATCGATGAGAACCAGTGATATGCCTTGTTTATTGTCCATGACTGATATCATGGCATTGGTAACGTGTAGTAATGCCGTTTCCGTCGAATGGTGTTTCCGATACGCCGATTGGTAGCTGTCACTCATTCCCTGATCAGAGACGTGTGTGGATATTCTAAGAGCCATTATTTGCTCAACTACTTTAGACAAATGTGTGAGATTGCTCACTGGACGAGAGTTATTCACGACGTCTTTGTTAAGCGATGGATTCTTCAACAAAGGACGTACAATAGCCTGCTTAAGCAGTGTAGGCATGACCGCATCTTCAAAAGATGCATTCGTATTCAGTGTCACAATGGACACAAGACTGGAGGCATTGTCTTTCAGCTGGTTGGCATGTAGAGGATCTAGCACACAAGTTTTGTTCATGGTAGCACAAATTATTGTGATTTCTTCGGCTGTTGTAGGACGAAAGACATGTATAGGATCTGCGAAACATTGCTTTTCATCACATGTAGCCAGATCAGTTGATGTACAAAGTTGTAAGTTTGACAACATTTTATCGATTTTGTCACTAAAGAAATGCGAAAATAGTTCGCATCCTTCCACTGCCGAGTTGAATTCCGGATGTAGCTGAGAATTGTGACCACCAAGAGATCTCACCAGACGAAAAATAGTGTTGTTCTTAGCGTTTTCTAAACGATCTTGAAAATATAATGTTTTTCTCTCCAGTATCAAGGCATTGCATTCATCACGTGACGTGACGTACAACCGGCGATGAATTTCAAGTTTGGTTTTCCTCCAAAGATTTTCAATTTCCGTTTCTTCTCACGGGCATCGTCAATGTCTGCGTCGTACCACGGGTGTGTCAAGTTGTTTCGTGTGCGTACAGTGCGACACGGAGCGTGTTTATCCAGACACTTCGTTAAGTTGGTACTGTACGTAGCGATTAATCCACCCACTTGCATATCTTTACAGCACAATGTCATATCGGTACAAACAGATTTTATTTCGCCTCTCAGTGTACAGTTATCAGTGTCCTGACAATTACGTTTTGCAGTCGTCGATACCATAGAAGGTGGCCCCAGTGCATTTACTGCAATTTCAATACGATGATGATCAAAAATTTAGTCTGGAAGAACTGTGACAGCAGAGATGAGGTTGTTGTTACTATTACTGACGACAAGATCCAGGATATGTCCACTAGTGTGCGTAGGTGAAAGTACATGTTGAGTTAGGTTGAACAACTCAAGAAGATCACGTAGAGATTCAGATTTACTTTCGCTATCAAAGTGGATATTGAAATCCCCAACAATGATGGTGGGTATGACAGATATAGACGCTTCGCTGAATAAGTGTTCGAGTTCGATATAAAAGTCCGATGTTAACCCGGATGTCTTACTTGATGCCGTTGAATTTCATACAATGCGGGATGACGAACTGCAAACGGAGTAGTTCAATGGTTGTTAAATATAACGTTGGTTGCAATTTTGTTTTGTATGTAGCGTGATGCACAATTGCCACCCCACCGCCACGACCAGAAGCACGAGCGACATGTTGGAGTGTATATCAGGGCGGGGTTACTTCAGCTATTATCGCATCGTCTCCGTTCTTCTTAAGCCACGTCTCTGTGATTGCCAGCACATCCCATTTATGCTCAATAATATATTCGCTTATAGCCGTCGCTTTATTGCGTAGGGATCTAGCGTTAGAGCCACATTTGGAGTATAATGACTGACGATGCAGCTTTCAAGTGTTACCTGGATGATATTTGCTTGGTTGACACCGCGCTGTTTACAAATATCAGGTCTCACATTCAACGGCCCAAGCGTGGTTATTGGCCAAATACGCCTCGTTCCGGCTGATGTCCCGCGCCTGGTCGGTGATCGGCACAAGTTCAGCGTCCGTATTGTTGTTGTCCACGGTTGGCTAGGCGGTTGTGGGCAGTGTGGTAGGCCGAGAAGAAACGTCCTGGACAACTACGTGCTTCACCGGTCGCTGGCAGACTGAACGTAGACGTCCAGGTAATGTAGGTTGCAAACCGGTTCCGGTTGGTTAATCACAGCTGCCACGCCTCAAGAGTAAAAGTCAATATAAAAGTCGATAAAAACTGAAGATCCACGGCACGAACGATTCGCAAATGTTCCGCCTATATTCCTTGGATATCATAATTCAGTATATAGATACACGAACACTTTATAAAATTATAAACAATGATTTTTTGACTACTTTACACGCTGCTCCAGGACTTTACACCGAGTCCGGGAGCAACCACACTGCGGCGCATCAACCGTAAACTGTACGCATGTTCGTGCGATATATATACATTTTCTCACCATGTCATATATATATATATATATATATATATTTGACATGGTGAGAATTAAAAAAAATACATGCATATGGGCTAAAAATGTGAGGTTGGGTGAGAAAACAACTGTGGTAAAATGTCAGAAAAATCCATTTAGAGGAAGAGACCTCTCAAAGCAATCGAAGTTTTTGTAAAAGCACGATATAAGGACACATTTTAAAACGCGATATATTAATATCTACTTAATATATTTTAATTACATTTTACTGTGTTCTAATTTTTATTCCTAATAATTATGTCAACACGATAGAACAATCAATCAGGTTTTATAACTCACCTACAATTGTGAAAATTAAAAAAATTAAAGATTTTTTTCATTTTAGAAAACACAGTAATTCATCATAATTGATTACATTATGATTGACTACATTATATAGATAATTTACATTGATTGTAAATCACGTAATATTTTGTTATATTGCACTTAGGCCATTTGGTAATATGTAGCAAGTTACCCACCACAATTTAAGCAGGCAGATTTGTTGAAAGTAAGCTCTGTTTATCGTCGCGTAAGCAGTAACTGTTGTCGTTCATTGCACTGGTGCTGCTGTAGCCATGTCGGATGGGCCGCTTCGTACTAGATCTGCAACAAACGTGTGGTTAGTTGGGTAACCGCTTCCTTGTATCGAGAACTTGAACCAACTGCCTACACTTGGTGAAGTTCTGCGGCGAGTTTTCTACGACTTGAAAGTGAAGAAGCTGGCGCTGCCTGCAAGCTGCAACAATGCGGTAGGTGAAAGACAAACACAGGCGCAGTAAGAGGCAAGCTGAGCTGGAAACTGGGTTTGACAGTCGATTGCTGGAACTGTTTGTTGTGGCACATGCAGAGTGTGATTAACTGATCCGCATTGCTCGTGATGTGAAGTTTCTGCAAGATCAACGAAGTGAACGGAAGATGTGATGGCTGGGGAGGACAAGCCTTTCAGAGTGAAAGAGCTGAAACGACAAAAGCGAAACTACGGCAACTGATGAGACCGAGCCGACAACCGATCCACTCACAGAGTCATCACAGGATGAACAGTCGGATTCTGATGGCACACTGGACGTTGATGTGGCTATCTCTATGAACAAATATCATCACAAACATCTATATGTATCGGATCATCGCAGTCTTCTGAGCGGGCCGAACCAGTTCCCCAAACCAAGAAGGTAGCACGGCGCTGTCTTGTTGATGACACGTTGTTTGTCGCTAGCTTGGACAGAACACAAACAACATCACGTCATGCGATGCATATTGTGATACCTGCATTGATGGCTGCTGGCGTTGATGTATCAAAACTCGCTGTGTGTAGAATTAGCAATTAGACAGAATTTCTGCCCGGATGTACATCTTGTCGCACATTTCGATGGAAAACTATTATCTAACAGGCAAGGTGGAAAATCAGATCGCATGCCCATCGTAGTGTCGGGGAAAGGGGTCGAGAAGTTGCACGGCATTCCATGAATTCATCTGGCGCCGGAGCGAAGATGGGCAAAGCTGTCATCCAGTTTCTGCTGGATTGGAATGGCGTTGGCGATCACGTGACAGGACTATGCTTTGACATAACACCAAGCAACACTGGAGATCATTGCCGCTGCTGTTATCGAACTATTCTTTGTGTCGAAGGGTCCGTCTATCCCGCTCTTCAGTCGGTTCAAGGAGAACTGGCCATTCATTGATCAAAGAAAGTACAACTCTCTGGACAGTGAGACAACTAGATCATCTGGGTGTGCCTTGACTACACAAGAGAAGCAATGGCTGGAGAGGCAAAAAGTTACAGCAAGCGAGTTCCTAACAGAACAACTTAGCAATAAGCACCCACGACAGGACTACCTCGAGGTCATCCAGCTGGCCATCATCTTGTTCGGTGGTGCACGTGACTCGAGACACCAGTTCAGCCCACCAGTGATCGCTGGATGGCGAAAGGGATCTACTGTTTGAAGATGTTCGCCTTCCGTGAGCAGTTTGAGCTTACTAGTCACGAACTACTGGCTCTACAGCGCATCTGCCTGTTCACGATCACCATCTACATCAGAGCATGGGTAGATGCAGCCAACAGCAGACATGCGCCTATCACTATCAACTGCCTCCTTCGTGACTTGGAGAACTTCGATGAAGTGGATGGTGTGATTGCACAGACAGCAGCAATGAAGATGAGGGGCCATCTTTGGTATCACAGTGAAGACCTAATCTCTCTGGCGCTCTTCTCTGACCGTGTCTCTGCAGACGAGAAGGCAGCAATTGTAGCCGCCTTCAGTGAAGTACACCTCGCCAATTTTGGAACGGAACGTTCGCTCAACTTCTTTACTGCTCTCAACATTCAACGCAGCTTTCTCAACAGCAAGCATGAGACGTGGCCCAGCCGCCAATACTATCTTAACGCAAGGAAGACTGTTTGCACAAAGTGCGTGTGTGCCTTTGTTGTAAACGACTGTGCAGAGAGAGCCGTCAAACTGGCGACGGATTTCAACCTGGCTCTCACAGATGACGAAGAGCAGCACCAGCCCATCTTCCAAATCGTAGAATCGCATCGTGGGCTGATGCCTCATGCTACAAAAACGAGGATGATGGATCTTTAATAAGGCAAAACAGCTGTTCTGCTATGCACTTTTCATAGGTGGGATTGTGTGTATGTTTACCTTATTTCAAATGCTCTGCCCGGAAATTTCAAATGTTCATCCCGGGGTGCAATAAATCTGTTTCACTAAAAAGGTATGTATTGAGCTAATTTTTATTAGGGGTGATACTTGTGTGATTCATAGGTCACAGTGATAATTATAGTAAAATAGGTTCAGTAGATTTTGAGATATTGTGTCCTTAAATTTATCCTTATATTGCGATTTTACAAAAACTTTGGGTGCTTTGAGAAGTCATTTCCTCTCAATGGTTTTCTCTGAAATGTTAACACAGTTGTTTCTCACCCAACGTCACCTTTTTAGCCCATATGCATGGTTGATTAAACAAACATTTTGCCACCCTAATATATATATACATATCGTTAACATATAAGTGAGTATGTGTGCGTGTGTTAGTTATAATATTGGTATTGTTTCTGTTAGAAAGTAGCTCGATTAATAAATCTTATGATGCACACATTATGTCACGTTTTAGTTAATGTTATATCCTTTTACCACATATCTTATAGCCTATGCATTATGCATCACGGTTTTAGCAATTTATTTAATTAATTAATTTTATTATCATTTATTTAACTAGCTAGTTTTAACATTCATGTATTAATCTATTTTAACGCCTCTGAATGGACTTTTGTCTACATTTATGGCGCTCTACAAGTTCACTCATTACTATCATTATAAGGCATAATTATTATCGTCAGTATGGTTTGCAGGTAATGAAAGGTTTCTACTTGGTGTAGAAGATAAAATAAGTCTTACGAATAGCCAATAATTGTGTTGGTATGTATATGTGTGCGTGCGTGCGTGCGTGCGTGTGTGCCTTTGTACGTACATTAATACGTTCTTTTGATAAGAAAATTAATACAAATTAGTATTATATTAATGAAATATAATGCTACCATCAGATATGCATTAATAATATTAATACATTTGCTTGAATTAGTTCTACCGATATAATATCATGACCTACGAAGCTGTATGTGACCCTATCCAAATTGCGCACGAGAAGACGTTCGGAAAAAAACCAAATCATTGCATTTTGCGTTGATGTGGCAAGTCCTCGGATAAACTAGTGGTCGAAATGACACATCATCTAAATGTAATTTTATTCCGCTAACTTCAATTCAGAGCGCAATGCAATTGCTCCCACATGGAGCAATTGCATTGCGCTCTGACATCATGGAGCCGACAAATTGTGTTTCAACTGAAATAACCGCGAAATATACAAAAACGTGAAAATTGACACACCGTTCGTCCACCTATTCGACTGCCTACATATTGAAACAACAATCGCCATGTTACCATTAATTATTACTATGGTCTTATTTAATTGTTCCACAAGTCCACGACTAGCTACCATTAAGTGCCGAACATTGCCGTCAGTGTTGTGTTGTAGCATAACATCTTGCAGTTCCGACCCTTAGTGCGCATGTCTGGAAATGAAAGTTTGCTGTATAAGGATATATTCTACTGTGAAACATCAATTATTTTAGCACCAAATATGTGTTTTGGTAGTTTGTAGATAATTTGTGCTGAATACGACTTACAACACCTTAGTTGCCTAGCATTAATATTTCCACATAATTATTCTTCCAAATGTTTCAGATGAGCAACATTCTAACAATTTTACACCCATCGCTGCGACATATTCATAATAATTCTTAGACTTATATTTTGGCAATATTTCCATTAACTGGCCTACATTATTAGCAGTATCCGCCGAGTTTTGGAAATTAGGGTTATTAGGATGAACCTAGTTTGTGCCATTTAAATACAATATTACGCAATTTTTTTAGAATAGGGCAGATTATTCCCTTACACAGCGAACTTCTATTTCCGGACAAGCACATTTAAGGGCTGGAACTGCGTTATTTAATAACTGCAACAACTTTTGCGGTTCATTCTCAACTCAGCACGAACATAAATGTTTCACGTACAATGTTCTAAGTACAAATGCGTGCACAACTATTTAGTATCGTGGAAACGTAGTTTTGTAATCTAATACATGAACCTTTCAGAAATGCATGCATGACAACAACGATGAGTTTAAAATGTCCGCCGACAACCTGGGCGATTTTGAAAAGACACTAGGCCTAAATTTGCTTGCATGTATACAGCTGAGAGCGTGACGCGCCTGAACGTTAGGCCTTATGTTCTCTCTATGTACGCTCTACTCCTTAGAACAAATTGTTTGCATAGCTTGCCAGATATATTTTATACCACAATAACGGACTTTTATCTAATGAATACTGAATTATATGTAACCGGTTTTTTTTTTTTTATAGTTTGCAATATGTGATGACCAGTAGAACATGACTTGTACAAAGCGGACTTGAATTTTACAATTTGGTGGTAAAGCGACTGGTAGTGTTCATCCATTTGACGACAAGGCATGGGGGAAATTACAGATCGCAATAACACAAGGCAGCTTAAACAATACGTTCAAGTATTTTGCCATAAAACTACCAAATCAGTATGACTTAACCATGGATTACTACACACAGTCAGCCAACAGAATGCTGAGGAAGATGGTCTTCGTAGATCTACAAAACCAAACTTACGGTTCTTTGTCGACATCCCCAAAAAACAAGCTCTAACGGCGTGTTTGCAAACGAATGTGTGTTCTGTATGACTGCATCTAAATCTCTTAGAGAGGCCAAACAAGAATATCTGGGAAGCTGTGAGATGGAAAACGCAGAGGACAGTATCAATATTCCAGTAAATATGTTACACTATGAAGTTACACTTACACGAATAGCAGAATTAGAAGTCGACGTAAACGAAGTTAAGTGTCACCGTTCAATTAGAAGAGCATACACTAATAGGCACTAGCCGTAACCGAAAAACTGTCATGTAAGGCAAAGTGACACACTGCAGCATTCCCAAACCGCATAAACACCACATTTATTGAACACCAAGGGGCTGAACTGCTGATTTCTCTGTAGAGCCAATAATTTCCAGTGAGTCGTCTTCTAGCGAACGAATTGAAGAACCTGTAATGTCAACGTCAGATGTTCTGTTAGCAATACGAGGGATCGAACAAAAGCGTCCAAACACCTATATATGAGACTGGCAATCAGGAGAATGACAGGTAACAATACATTACTGGAAGTCATCAACTGCTTCGGCCATTCCATCAGTCATAACGTGGTAGAAGCGTTTGAATCTGACTTGATCACATATATCACATAAAAGAACTGTACTACGCCAAGTATGTGCACAGGATTAGCATGGGATAACTACGATGGGAGTAACCAGACATTGTCTGGCGGTGGTACTTCCCATGATTCTGTAGACATATCTTACCAAAATATCGAAGGAGAGACAAATTTGACCCTTCTCCCGGAGACTCTGCTTCCCTACACAAAAACATATATAAGATGATTGTGTATGAAAGAGAACACTTTGGTGCCTTATTGGAATACATCAAATATCACAGTATTCCATTGTGAAGTTCTCGATAGGTCAAGACCATTACAAATTACCAGATTGGAGTACTGGGGCTTGTTATGGTTGAGGTGTGTTGGTGAAACGCCTATGTGAGCGGGTTGGAACTCGTCGGTATCGGATGATCCATTGCCAATATAGAGAATGGCCTACATGGATTAACTCAACCTACCTCCATCCCCGACTAGGCTGGATATTGTGGCAGATACCCTCAGAATTTCACAAAAGGTAGCACATGAATACCTGTTGACTTGACGTTGGAACCGACTGTTTACACCAATGATGCTTCCAGGTTGACAGGATCGCATCATGCAACCATATGTACACAGCTATAATTCGTTGGAAGGTTAGTAGATCCGTACAAAGTTGCACAGTAGGCAGTCCCTTAGACAAGGTAGTGATAAAGTCCAACGGCAATGTTTAAACGTCTCTCAAATCATATTGATTGCCAAATGTTACTATGATCTCCAGAATGTGGTTTAATACATAGAGAACATGACTAATCATTTCTTCGTGGAGTCTGATAAAATCATATACTGCCTCACAACAGCAGAGCAACTAAATTACAACATCAAAACTGATTTGTTAGAGTGCTTATAGAAAGGAAAGCCTGGCACAACGCTTTATTGACTGGTTGTTTCCATGATTAAACTCGATTTGAACATTAACAAATAATTCCCAGAAAGAGTGTGCGAAAATTTGCATTAGCAGCTGTCTATGTCACGGTTTCCGTAACAGACTGAAAGCTTGTCGAGTGACAAGGTACCCGAGATCTATTCCGCAGATTGCTGTGTCTAAACTCTGTGAAGAATGACTCGGAAAAGGTGTTCAAGTTTCCTTGACACCCGTGCTACTCTCTCTAGAACAAGGATGTCAAATGAAACTTGAAAGCCTTCCCCGAATTAACGTTCTCTACAACGTGTGAGAGGAAACGGAGAAGAATAGATTTGTCTTTTTTCGAACATCTTCTCGTGCGGAATTTGAGTACGGTCACATGCAGCTTCGTTCATGACATAATGTAGATATAACTAAGGACCATACGTTTGGTTTTCACAAATGTACGCTGACCATCTTCCTCAGCTTTCTGTTTGTGTGACTACCTGTGGTGACCGATGGTTAAATCTTACTGATTTGGCAAACTACTTGAGCGTATTGATTATGCTGTCTTGTGTTGTTGCTATCTTTAACTTCTCCCACGACTTGTCGTGAAACGGCTTAACACTATCATCTATTTTACCACCAAGTTGTAAAACTAAAACCCGCTTTGTACAAGTCATGTTCTACGGCCGACATATATTGAACAATATTTAAAAAAAAACATGTTTGCGTTAACAAAACGCACTGGTTACATACATCACGTCATTGACTGGATAAACGTCCGTTATTGTGGTATGAACTATATCAAGCAAACTATGCACAACAGTTGTTCTAAGAAGTAGAGCGGACCTGGACAGAACATAAGACCTAAAGTTCAGTCATGTTGCCCCTTCGGCTGTGTACATACAGACAACTTTAGGCCTATTGTTTTTTTCTAAATGTCGCATACCTTGTCGGCGTACACTTTAAGCTCGTCATTCTTGCCATATGTGTATTTCTGAAAGGTTGGTGTATTAGGTTACACAACTACATTTCTACTATGCTAAATAGTTGTGCATGAAAAATAGACGCATTAATTTTGGTACTTGCGTGGATCATCTGTGTCCATGCCGATTTGAGAATGAGCCGCAAAAGTTGGGCTGTTGTACACATCATTGTGGTGTAGTCTCCCCTCAAATAATGGGACCTCCCGTCTCTGACGAGAGACCACAAGAACGATCAACATCGTTTAACAGTAATTTGATGGCTCACGCTATTGTATAATAATTTACCGTTTCTGGTACGTAATAAACAATATTTGGTTCTGTTGCTATATCTCATTGAGTATAAGCTTTAACATGGCGCAGTCGGCAAAAGGCCACGAACTCGAAATAAGGCGGTAAAAAGTCGGTTTGTCTGTAAACGGTAGCGACAAAATGGACAGAAAGTCCTGCGCTACAAGCAAACACGGCGCCGCGGAGCTTTCAAAAGCTCCGCAAGAGCGCGCCACAAGCGTCAACGTTCACCAAAGTCCGCGCTTCGGTGACACAATCGCACCAGACTGGCTTGCGACATTCCTGTCTAAACCAGAAGAACGGGACAACAAACGTGAACAGCGAGAACAGTAACGGGAGCGCGCACGCGATGAAAGATATGAACTATCGATGCGTCTATTCTGCGAGACCCTCGACAGATGCGCCCACAAATCGCCATCGCGCGCACACAGCAACGGCGTCAATGATGAGTTCAGTGGTCCAAAGACTCAACACACAGACACCGTGACCATCGTGCAGCGTACTTCTACCGGCCAACACGCTAAAACTAGACCACCGGAGCCAATGGCAGCAGACATAACACTACGAGAACTAGCAGCATGGAGGTGATCATGGGAAGATTTCGTGGAGTTAGAACAGCTCGACCGTCTCCCCCGACGTCAACAGAGAGCCATGTTGCGCACTAGCCTCTATTGAAATACTACATTGCAATTAGCCATCGGTATAGACAAAGATGACGACGTAACCGTCACAGCGATCTTAGACCGAATCCAAGAACACAATCCAAGCCAAACGAAACGTTACACTGGACAGGGTGGTACTAGAAGAACGCAAACAAGAAGAAGGCGAACCGTTCGACCACTTCTACATGGACTTGCGGGAAATTGCCAACAACGCAGACCTTTGCCAGCAGTGCTTAGACGATCGTCTTACTACGCGAATTATGTCGGGAATTCGTGACCCAGAAACAAGACACAAGTTATTAGCAATCACGCCTCCGCCTTCTCTACTGACAACAGTTGATATCTGCAGGAGTGAAAAATCAGCGAGGAATGACGAAGCTGCATTTGCAAACAATGACAAAGGCCATACGAAGTTAGACAGAATTTAAAAAGAAAACCTGGCAACGTAGCAAAACCAGGAATAACACCACTTCAAAACATAACCACAGATGCGGTTATTGTGGAAAATCGGCTCATACAACGCGAGATGAATGTTCTGCACGGCACAGTGTATGTTCAGTCTGTAAGAAAATGGGTCACTGGGCTACGTGTTGCCGTCAGAACAATCCACAGAATAAGAGTATACGTCGATCGACCGCAGTGAGTCAGATTCGCGTACTAGACATTCTGGGAAAGAAAAAACACCGTCGCGCCCCGCGCATTAAGGTACAACTTCATCATAATGCTGATGATCGCTTCATCACAATAGCACATTCAACACCAGATACAGGAGCCGAAGCCACTGTTGCAGAGGTTGATATCCTAAATCAAATAGGATTAGACATCGGAAATGCATGTCCCCGCCCGAAGACACAATCATTGCTGCCAATGGTACATCATTCGAATGTATTGGCACAGTAGACCTCCACATCCATGCAGCAGACAAATATACAAAAGACACGGTTCTTATATGCAAAGAGCAAAAGGACTTCTGCTGGCTTGGTATGTTTGCCGAGACTTAGTACGTAAGTTATGGGTTTGAAAACTCTTTCGGCGAACGGGTCCATAATGTGGTTTACCCCAAATAGATTTCCTGCATGTTACAAATCTTTACGAAAGCTAGAATGATATCAAGCTACACACATAACTAGATTAACCACAAAGGGGATGTATGCTACCCTTTAATCTCCATCACCTACGTTACAAGAAAATAGTACGTAAGTTATGGGTGTGAAAACTCATTCTCTTTTGATGTTTTTTCTTGTCTAATGCAGTAGTACATTTAGTATTCACGAGTGAAACATGTCCCATATCAAAGTGGTCGAAACAAATTCACGCATATCACACCAAAACGGTATTTTGAGGTGCCCTCTTTCGGCGAACGGATCCTTAACGTGGTCTTACTCCAAATATATGTCCTGTATGTTACAAATATTCACGAAGGCTAGAATGATATCAAGCTACACACATAACTAGATTAACCACTTAGGGGAATGTATGCTATCCTTTCTTCTCCGTCACGTAAGTTATAAGAAAATAGTACGCAAGTTATGGGTGTGAAAACTGATTCCCTTTTGATGTTTTATCTTGTCTAATGGAGTAGTTCATTCAGTCTTCACTAGAGAAACATGTTCCATGACAAATTGATCGAAAACAATCAACGCATATCACACCAAATCGGTATTTTCACGTGCACTCTTTTGCGGACGGATCCTTAATATGGTCTTACCCCAAATAGATGTCCTGCATGTCACAAATCTTCAAGAAGGCTAGAATTATATCAAGCTACACACATAACTAGATTAACCACAAAGGGGAAGGTATGCAACCCTTTCTTCTCCGTCACGTAAGTTACATGAAAATAGTACGTAAGTTATTGGTGTGAAATCTCATTCCCATTTGATGTTTTATCTTGTCTAATGCAGTAGTACATTCAGTATTCATAAAAGAAACATGTCCCATGTCAAAGTGATCGAAAAAAATATAAGCATATCACACCAAAACGGAATTTTCACGTGCACTGTTTCGGCGGACGGATCCTCAACGTGGTCTTACCCCAAATAGATGTCCTGCATGTTACAAATCTTCACGAAGGCTAGAATGGTATCAAGCTACACACATATCTAGATTAACCACAAAGGGGAATGTATGCTACCCTTTAATCTCCGTCACGTACGTTACAAGAAAACAGTACGTAAGTTATGGGTGTGAAAACTCATTCCCTTTTGATGAGTTATCTTTCTAATGCAGTAGTACATTCAGTATTAACGAGTGAAACATGTCCCATATCAAAGAGGTCGAAACAAATTCACGCATAACACACCAAAACGGTATTTTTAGGAGCACTCTTTCGGCGAACGGGTCCATAATGTGGTTTACCCCAAATTTATTTCCTGCATGTTACAAATCTTCACGAATGCTAGAATGATATCAAGCTACACACATAACTAGATTAACCACAAAGGGGAATGTATGCTACCCTTTAATCTCCGTCACGTACGTTACAAGAAAATAGTACGTAAGTTATGGGTGTGAAAACTCATTCCCATTTAATATTTTATCTTGTCTAATACAGTAGTACATTTAGTATTCATCAGAGAAACATTTCCCATGTCAAAGTGATAGAAACAAATTCAAGCATATCACACCATAACGGTATTTTAAAGTGCCCTCTTCGGCGAACGGATCCTTAGCGTGGTTTTCCCCCCAAATAGACGTCGTGCATGTTATAAATCTTCAAGAAGACTAGAATGATACCACGCTACACAAATCAATATATTAACCACAAAGGGGAAGTATGCTTCCCTTTCTTCTCCGTCACGTAAGTTACAAGAAAATAGTACGTAAGTTATGGGTGTGAAAACTGATTCCCATTTGATGTTTTATCTTGTCTAATGGAGTAGTTCATTCAGTATTCACGAGAGAAACATGTCCCATGACAAAATGATCGAAAACAATTTACGCATATCACACCAAATCGGTATTTTCACGTGCACTCTTTTGGCGGACGGATCCTTAATATGTTCTTACCCCAAATAGATGTCCTGCATGTCACAAATCTTCACGAAGGCTAGAATGATATCAAGCTACACACATAACTAGATTAACCACAAAGGGGAATGTATGCTACCCTTTCTTCTCCGTCACGTATGTTACATGAAAATAGTACGTAAGTTATTGGTGTGAAATCTCATTCCCATTTGATGTTTTATCTTGTCTAATGCAGTAGTACATTCAGTATTCATAAGAGAAACATGTCCCATGTCAAAGTGATCGAAAAATATTCACGCATATCACACCAAAAGGGAATTTTCACGTGCACTCTATCGGCGGACGGATCCTTAACGTGATCTTACCCCAAATAGATGTCCTGCATGTTAGAAATCTTCACGAAGACTAGAATGATACCAAGCTACACACATAACTAGATTAACCACAAAGGGGAATGTATGCTATCCTTTCTTCTCCGTCACGTAAGTTACTAGAAAATAGTACGTAAGTTATGGGTGTGAAAACTCATTCCCTTTTGATGTTTTATCTTGTCTAATGCTGTAGTACATTCAGTATTCATAAGAGAAACATATCCCATGTCAAAGTGATCGAACAAAATTCACGCATATCACACCAAAACGGAATTTTCACGTGCACTCTTTCGGCGGACGGATCCTCAAAGTGGTCTTACCCCAAATAGATGTCCTGCATGTTACAAATCTTCACGAAGGCTAGAATGATATCAAGCTACACACATATCTAGATTAACCACAAAGGGGAATGTATGCTACCCTTTAATCTCCGTCACGTACGTTACAAGAAAATAGTACGTAAGTTATGGGTGTGAAAACTCTTTCCCATTTGATGTTTTATCTTGTCTAATGCAGTAGTACATTCAGTATTCATAACAGAAACAAATCCCATGTCCACGTGATCGAACAAAATTCACGCATATCACACCAAAACGGAATTTTCACGTGCACTCTTTCGGCGGACGGATCCTTAACGTGATCTTACCCCAAATAGATGTCATGCATGTTACAAATCTTCACGAAGGCTAGAATGATATCAAGCTACATGCATAACTAGATTAAGAACAAAGGGGAATGTATACTACCCTTTCAACTCCGTCACGTAAGTTACAAGAAAATAGTACGTAAGTTATGGGTGTGAAATCTCATTCCCATTTGATGTTTCATCTTGTCTAATACAGTAGTACATTTAGTATTCATAAGAGAAACATTTCCCATGTAAAAGTGATCGAAACAAATTCACGCATATCACACCAAAACGGTATTTTAACGTGCCCTCTTCGGCGGACGGATCCTTAACGTGGTCTTACCCCAAATCAGTGTAGATTAGACGTAAGAAAGTTCTCATTTTCACAAAGGACTGTGAATGAATGGAACAGATTATCTGATGATTGTGTGGGTGCTAGTAGTGTGAATATGTTGAAAAATTAAATCGACACATACCTCAGAAGGGCTGGATATATGTATATAAAAGGGTTGGACTCTCGATAAGCCAAAGGGCTTCCTTGTCCACCTGACATCTAGAGTTAATTCTCTGGATGGCAATCTTGTTAAATCTTGTTAAATCAAATAGATGTCCTGCATTATAGAAATCTTCACGAAGTCTAGAATGATATCAAGCTACACACATAACTAGGTTAACCACAAAGGGGAATGTATACTACCCTTTCATCTCCGTCACGTAAGTTACAAGAAAATAGTACGTAAGTTATGGGTGTGAAATGTCATTCCCATTTGATGTTTTATCTTGTCTAATACAGTAGTACATTCAGTATTCATAAGTGAAACATTTCCCATATCAAAGTGATCGAAACAAATTCACGCATATTACACCAAAACGGTATTTTAACGTGCCCTCTTCGGCGAACGGATCCTTAACGTGGTTTTCCCCCAAATAGACGTCCTGCATGTTATAAATCTTCAAGAAGTTTAGAATGATACCAAGCTACACACATCACTAGATTAACCACAAAGGGGAAGTATGCTTCCTTTCTTCTCCGTAACGTAAGTTACAAGAAAATAGTACGTAAGTTATGGGTGTGAAATCTCATTCCCATTTTAGGTTTTATCTTCTCTAATGCAGTAGTACATTCAGTATTCACGAGAGAAACATGACCCATGTCAAAGTGATCGAAACAAATTAACGCATATCACACCAAAACGGTATTTTCATGTGCACTCTTTCGGCGGACGGATCCTTATTGTGGTCTTACCCCAAATAGATGTCCTGCATGTTTCAAATCTTCATAAAGGCTAGAATGATATAAAGCTACACACCTAACTTGATTAAGCACAAAGGAGAATGTATGGTACTCTTTCATCTTTGTCACGTAAGTTACAAGAAAATAGTACGTAAGTTATGGGTGTGAAAACTCATTCCCTTTTGATGTTTTTTCTAGTCTAATGCAGTAGTACATTTAGTATTCACGAGTGAAACATGTCCCATATCGAAGTGGTCGAAACAAATTCACGCATATCACACCAAAACGGTATTTTAACGTGCCCTCTTTGGCGAACGGATCCTTAACGTGGTTTTACTCCAAATAGATGTCCTGCATGTTAGAAATCTTCAAGAAGTCTAGAATGATATCAAGCTACACACATAACTAGATTAACCACAAAGGGGAAGTATGGTACCCTTTCTTCTCCGTCACGTAAGTTACAAGAAAATAGTACGTAAGTTATGGGTGTGGAAACTCATTCCCATTTGATGTTTTATCTTGTCTAATAATAATAATAAACTTTATTTATACACCATCAAATCCGGGACTAATGACCCTCGTTCACGGGTGTTTACAAATTGCCAATCATATAAGAAGCATAAAAACACTTTTAAGAGAACAAATAAGAAAATAAATTAAATTAGCAAACAATATCCTAGTAAATAGTGTATGCATATATATATAAGCCTAAGTATAGTAAAATTACGGGTAAATGCAATGATAAAATAAACGATTAGCAAAAGTGCTGAACAGCTTAACCTACTGGAAAAAATATATATATAATAAAAATATATATATAAATAAATACAAAATAAATAAAATAAAAACCTAATTTACATTAAATAATTTGATTAGATACTAAAATGTGACCCTGAGATAAATAAGACTAAAAATGTATTAAAACTATATGCATGAATAAAGCAAAGGTTAAATTATGTCTGGCCATATTAGTTTGAGAACAGAAATGTCTTCAATAATTTTCCAAACTGTCTAGTGTTCTCAATCGCGCGTAATTCCAGAGGCAGAGAATTCCACAATGTCGGCCCAGCACATGCAAATGCCCGGCGACCATAACGTTCTAGGGTTACGCGTGGAACATTCAAAAGCAGACCACCGCCAGAGCGTAGGGTCCTGCGTGGTGCGTAACGATGTAGCAGTGACGCGATATACACTGGCGTGCCTGCATACAGTGCCGTGTGTACAACCATGAGTAACTTGTACTCGATGCGCTTTCTCACTGGGAGCCAGTGTAGCTGTTGTAGTAGTACATTCAGTATTCACGAGTGAAACAAGTCCCATGTCTACGTGATCGAACAAAATTCACGCTTATCACACAAAAACGGTATTTTGAAGTGCCCTCTTTCGCCGGACGGATCCTTAACGTGGTCTTACCCCAATTAGATAACCTGCATGTTACAAATCTTCAAGAAGGCTAGAAAGATATGAAGCTACACACATATCTAGATTAACCACAAAGGGGGATGTATGCTACCCTTTCTTCTCTTTAATGTAAGTTATAAGAAAATAGTACGTAAGTTATGGGTTTGAAATCTCATTCCCATTTGATGTTTTATCTTGTCTAATACAGTAGTGCATTCAGTATTCATAAGAGAAACATTTCCCATGTCAAAGTGATCGAAACAAATTCACGCATATCACCCCAAAACTGTATTTTAACGTGCCATCTTCGGCGGACGGATCCTGAACGTGGTCTTACCCCAACTAGACGTCATGCATGTTAGAAATCGTCAAGAAGTCTAGAATGATATCAAGCTACACACTTAACTAGATTATCCACAAATGGGAAGTATGGTACCCTTTCTTCTCCGTCACGTAAGTTACAAGAAACTAGTACGTAAGTTATGGGTGTGAAAACTTATTCCCTTTTTATGTTTTTTCTTGTATAATGCAGTAGTACATTTAGTATTCACGAGTGAAACATGTCCCATATCAAAGTGGTCGAAACAAATTCGCGCTTGTCACACCAAAACGGTATTTTGAGGTGCCCTCTTTCGGCGGACGGATCCTTAATGTGGTTTACCCCAAATTGATTTCCTGCATGTTACAAATCTTCACAAATGCTAGAATCATATCATGCTACACACATAACTAGATTAACCACAAAGGGGAATGTATGCTACCCTTTAATCTTCGTCACGTACGTTACAAGAAAATAGTACGTAAGTTATGTGTGCGAAAACTCATTCCCATTTGATATTTTATCTTGTCTAATACAGTAGTACATTTAGTATTCATCAGAGAAACATTTCCCATGTCAAAGTGATCGAAACAAATTCAAGCATATCACACCAAAACGGTATTTTAACGTGCCCTCTTCGGAGAACGGATCCTTAACGTGGTTTTACCTCAATTAGATGTCCTGCATGTTATAAATCTTCAATAAGTCTAGAAAGATATCAAGCTACACACAACTAGATTAACCACAAAGGGGAAGTATGCTCCACTTTCTTCTCCGTCACGTAAGTTACAAGAAAATAGTACGTAGGTTATAGGAGTGAAAACTCATTCCCTTTTGATGTTTTATCTTATCTAATGCAGTAGTACATTCAGTATTCATAAGAGAAACATGTCCCATGTCAAAGTGATCGAGAAATATTCACGCATATCACACCAAAAGGGAATTTTCACGTGCACTCTATCGGCGGACGGATCCTTAACGTGATCTTACCCCAAATAGATGTCATGTATGTTACAAATCTTCACGAAGGCTAGAATGATATCAAGCTACACACATAACTAGATTAACCACAAAGGGGAATGTATACTACCCTCTCATCTCCGTCACGTAAGTTACAAGAAAATAGTATGTAAATTATGGGTGTGAAATCTCTTTCCCATTTGATGTTTTATCTTGTCTAATACAGTAGTACATTCAGTATTCAGAAGAGAAACATTTCCCATATCAAAGTGATCGAAACAAATTCACGCATATCACACCAAAACGGTATTTTAACGTGCCCTCTTCGGCGGACGGATCCTTAACTTGGTCTTACCCCAATTAGATGTCCTGCATGTTAGAAATCTTCACGAAGTCTAGAATGATGCAAAGCTACACACATCACTAGATTAACCACAAAGGGGAAGTATGCTCCCCTTTCTTCTCCGTCACGTAAGTTACAAGAAAATAGTACGTAAGTTATGGGTGGGAAAACTCATTCCCATTTGATGTTTTATCTTTTCTAGTGCAGTAGTACATTCAGTATTCATAAGAGAAACATGTCCCATGTCAAAGTGATTGAACAATATTCACGCATATCACACCAAAACGGAATTTTCACGTGCACTCTTTCGGCGGACGGATCCTCAACGTGGTCTTACCCCAAATAGATGTCCTGCATGTTACAAATCTTCACGAAGGCTAGAATGATATCAGGCTACACACATAACTAGATTAACCACAAAGGGGATTGTATGCTACCCTTTAATCTCCGTCACGTACGTTACAAGAAAATACTACGTAAGTTATGGGTGTGAAAACTCATTCCCATTTGATATTGTATCTTGTCTAATACAGAAGTACATTTAGTATTCATCAGAGAAACATTTCCCATGTCAAAGTGATCGAAACAAATTCAAGCATATCACACCGAAACGGTATTTTAACGTGCCCTCTTCGGCGAACGGATCCTTAACGTGGTTTTCCCCCGAATAGACGTCCTGCATGTTAGAAATCTTCAAGAAGTTTAGAATGATACCAAGCTACACACATCACTAGATTAACCACAAAGGGGAAGCATGCTTCCTTTCTTCTCCGTCACGTAAGTTACAAGAAAATAGTACGTAAGTTATATGTGTGAAATCTCATTCCCATTTGAGGTTTTATCTTGTCTAATCCAGTAGTACATTTAGTATTCACGAGTGAAACATGTCCCATATCAAAGTGGTCGAAACAAATTCACGCATATCACACCAAAACGGTATTTTCAGGTGCCCTCTTTCGGCGGACGGATCCTTAACGTGGTCTTACGCCAATTAGATATACTGCATGTTACAAATCTTCAAGAAGGCTAGAAAGATATGAAGCTACACACATATCTAGATTAACCACAAAGGGGGATGTATGCTATCCTTTCTTCTCCGTCACGTAAGTTATAAGAAAATAGTACGCAAGTTATGGGTGTGAAAACTGATTCCCATTTCATGTTTTATCTTGTCTAATGGAGTAGTTCATTCAGTATTCACTAGAGAAACATGTTCCATGACAAAATGATCGAAAACAATCCACGCATATCACACCAAATCGGTATTTTCACGTGCACTCTTTTGCGGACGGATCCTTAATATGGTCTTACCCCAAATACATGTCCTGCATGTCACAAATCTTCAAGAAGGCTAGAATGATATCAAGCTACACACATAACTAGATTAACCACAAAGGGGAATGTATGCAACCATTTCTTCTCCGTCGCGTAAGTTACATGGAAATAGTACGTAAGTTATTGGTGTGAAATCTCATTCCCATTTGATGTTTTATCTTGTCTAATGCAGTAGTACATTCAGTATTCATAAGAGAAACATTTCCCATATCAAAGTGATCGAAACAAATTCACGAATATTACACCAAAACGGTATTTTAACGTGCCCTCTTCGGCGGACGGATCCTTAACGTAGTCTTACCCCAATTAGATGTCCTGCATGTTACAAATCTTCACGAAGACTAGAATGATACCAAACTACACACATCACTAGATTAACCACAAAGGGGAAGTATATTTCCCTTTCTTCTCCGTCACGTAAGTTACAAGAAAATAGTACGTAAGTTATGGGTGTGAAAACTCATTCCCTTTTGATGTTTTTTCTAGTCTAATGCAGTAGTACATTTAGTATTCACGAGTGAAACATGTCCCATATCGAAGTGGTCGAAACAAATTCACGCATATCACACCAAAACGGTATTTTGAGGTGCCCACTTTCGGCGGACGGATCCTTAAGGTGGTCTTACCCCAAATATATGTCCTGTATGTTACCAATATTCACGAAGGCTAGAGTGATATCAAGCTACACACATAACTAGATTAACCACTTAGGGGAATGTATGCTATCCTTTAATCTCCGTCACCTACGTTACAAGAAAAGAGTACTTAAGTTATGGGTGTGAAAATTAATTCCCTTTTGATGTTTTTTCTTGTCTAATGCAGTAGTACATTTAGTATTCACGAGTGAAACATGTCCCATATCAAAGTGGTCGAAACAAATTCACGCATAACACACCAAAATGGTATTTTCAGGTGCAGTCTTTCGGCGAAAGGGTCTATAATGTGGTTTACCCCAAATAGATTTCCTGCATGTTACAAATCTTTACGAAAGATAGAATGATATCAATCTACACACATAACTAGTCTAACCACAAAGGGGATGTATGCTACCCTTTAATCTCCGTCACGTAAGTTACAAGAAAATAGTACGTAAGTTATGGATGTGAAATCTCATTCCCATTTGATGTTTTATCTTGTATAATGCAGTAGAACATTCAGTCTTCATAAGAGAAACATGTCCCATGTCAAAGTGACCGAACAAAATTCACGCATATCACACCAAAACGGAATTTTCACGTGCACTCTTTCGGCGGACGGATCCTTAACGTGATCTTACTCCAAATAGATGTCATGCATGTTACAAATCTTCACGAAGGCTAGAATGATATCAAGCTACACACATAACTAGATTAACCACAAAGGGGAATGTATACTACCCTTTCATCTCCGTCACGTAAGTTACAAGAAAATAGTACGTAAGTTATGGGTGTGAAATCTCATTCCCATTTGATGTTTTATCTTGTCTAATACAGTAGTACATTCAGTATTCATAAGACAAACATTTCCCATATCAAAGTGATCGAAACTAATTCACGTATATTACACCAAAACGGTATTTTAACGTGCCCTCTTCGGCGAACGGATCCTTAACGTGGTCTTTCCCCAATTAATTGTCCTGCATGTTAGAAATCTTCACGAAGACTAGAATGATACGAAACTACACACATCACTAGATTAACCACAAAGGGGAAGTATATTTCCCTTTCTTCTCCGTCACGTAAGTTACAAGAAAATAGTACGTGATCGAAACAAATTCACGCATATCACACCAAAACGGTATTTTGAGGTGCCCTCTTTCGGCGGACGGATCCTTAAGGTGGTCTTACCCCAAATATATGTCCTGTATGTTACCAATATTCACGAAGGCTAGAGTGATATCAAGCTACACACATAACTAGATTAACCACTTAGGGGAATGTATGCTATCCTTTAATCTCCGTCACCTACGTTACAAGAAAAGAGTACGTAAGTTATGGGTGTGAAAATTCATTCCCTTTTGATGTTTTTTCTTGTCTAATGCAGTAGTACATTTAGTATTCACGAGTGAAACATGTCCCATATCAAAGTGGTCGAAACAAATTCACGCATAACACACCAAAATTGTATTTTCAGGTGCACTCTTTCGGCGAACGGGTCTATAATGTGGTTTACCCCAAATAGATTTCCTGCATGTTACAAATCTTTACGAAAGATAGAATGATATCAATCTACACACATAACTAGTCTAACCACAAAGGGGATGTATGCTACCCTTTAATCTCCGTCACGTAAGTTACAAGAAAATAGTACGTAAATTATGGATGTGAAATCTCATTCCCATTTGATGTTTTATCTTGTATAATGCAGTAGAACATTCAGTATTCATAAGAGAAACATGTCCCATGTCAAAATGATCGAACAAAATTCACGCATATCACACCAAAACGGAATTTTCACATGCACTCTTTCGGCGGACGGATCCTTAACGTGATCTTACTCCAAATAGATGTCATGCATGCTACAAATCTTCACGAAGGCTAGAATTATATCAAGCTACACACATAACTAGATTAACCACAAAGGGGAATGTATACTACCCTTTCATCTCCGTCACGTAAGTTACAAGAAAATAGTACGTAAGTTATGGGTGTGAAATCTCATTCCCAATTGATGTTTTATCTTGTCTAATACAGTAGTACATTCAGTATTCATAAGAGAAACATTTCCCATATCAAAGTGATCGAAACAAATTCACGCATATTACACCAAAACGGTATTTTAACGTGCCCTCTTCGGCGGACGGATCCTTAACGTGGTCTTACCCCAATTAGATGTCCTGCATGTTACAAATCTTCACGAAGACTAGAATGATACCAAACTACACACATCACTAGATTAACCACAAAGGGGAAGTATATTTCCCTTTCTTCTCCGTCACGTAAGTTACAAGAAAATAGTACGTAAGTTATGGGTGTGAAAACTCATTCCCTTTTGATGTTTTTTCTAGTCTAATGCAGTAGTACATTTAGTATTCACGAGTGAAACATGTCCCATATCGAAGTGGTCGAAACAAATTCACGCATATCACACCAAAACGGTATTTTGAGGTGCCCACTTTCGGCGGACGGATCCTTAAGGTGGTCTTACCCCAAATATATGTCCTGTATGTTACCAATATTCACGAAGGCTAGAGTGATATCAAGCTACACACATAACTAGATTAACCACAAAGGGGAATGTATACTACCCTTTCATCTCCGTCACGTAAGTTACAAGAAAATAGTACGTAAGTTATGGGTGTGAAATCTCATTCCCATTTGATGTTTTATCTTGTCTAATACAGTAGTACATTCAGTATTCATAAGACAAACATTTCCCATATCAAAGTGATCGAAACTAATTCACGTATATTACACCAAAACGGTATTTTAACGTGCCCTCTTCGGCGAACGGATCCTTAACGTGGTCTTTCCCCAATTAATTGTCCTGCATGTTAGAAATCTTCACGAAGACTAGAATGATACGAAACTACACACATCACTAGATTAACCACAAAGGGGAAGTATATTTCCCTTTCTTCTCCGTCACGTAAGTTACAAGAAAATAGTACGTGATCGAAACAAATTCACGCATATCACACCAAAACGGTATTTTGAGGTGCCCTCTTTCGGCGGACGGATCCTTAAGGTGGTCTTACCCCAAATATATGTCCTGTATGTTACCAATATTCACGAAGGCTAGAGTGATATCAAGCTACACACATAACTAGATTAACCACTTAGGGGAATGTATGCTATCCTTTAATCTCCGTCACCTACGTTACAAGAAAAGAGTACGTAAGTTATGGGTGTGAAAATTCATTCCCTTTTGATGTTTTTTCTTGTCTAATGCAGTAGTACATTTAGTATTCACGAGTGAAACATGTCCCATATCAAAGTGGTCGAAACAAATTCACGCATAACACACCAAAATTGTATTTTCAGGTGCACTCTTTCGGCGAACGGGTCTATAATGTGGTTTACCCCAAATAGATTTCCTGCATGTTACAAATCTTTACGAAAGATAGAATGATATCAATCTACACACATAACTAGTCTAACCACAAAGGGGATGTATGCTACCCTTTAATCTCCGTCACGTAAGTTACAAGAAAATAGTACGTAAATTATGGATGTGAAATCTCATTCCCATTTGATGTTTTATCTTGTATAATGCAGTAGAACATTCAGTATTCATAAGAGAAACATGTCCCATGTCAAAATGATCGAACAAAATTCACGCATATCACACCAAAACGGAATTTTCACATGCACTCTTTCGGCGGACGGATCCTTAACGTGATCTTACTCCAAATAGATGTCATGCATGCTACAAATCTTCACGAAGGCTAGAATGATATCAAGCTACACACATAACTAGATTAACCACAAAGGGGAATGTATACTACCCTTTCATCTCCGTCACGTAAGTTACAAGAAAATAGTACGTAAGTTATGGGTGTGAAATCTCATTCCCAATTGATGTTTTATCTTGTCTAATACAGTAGTACATTCAGTATTCATAAGAGAAACATTTCCCATATCAAAGTGATCGAAACAAATTCACGCATATTACACCAAAACGGTATTTTAACGTGCCCTCTTCGGCGGACGGATCCTTAACGTGGTCTTACCCCAATTAGATGTCCTGCATGTTACAAATCTTCACGAAGACTAGAATGATACCAAACTACACACATCACTAGATTAACCACAAAGGGGAAGTATATTTCCCTTTCTTCTCCGTCACGTAAGTTACAAGAAAATAGTACGTAAGTTATGGGTGTGAAAACTCATTCCCTTTTGATGTTTTTTCTAGTCTAATGCAGTAGTACATTTAGTATTCACGAGTGAAACATGTCCCATATCGAAGTGGTCGAAACAAATTCACGCATATCACACCAAAACGGTATTTTGAGGTGCCCACTTTCGGCGGACGGATCCTTAAGGTGGTCTTACCCCAAATATATGTCCTGTATGTTACCAATATTCACGAAGGCTAGAGTGATATCAAGCTACACACATAACTAGATTAACCACTTAGGGGAATGTATGCTATCCTTTAATCTCCGTCACCTACGTTACAAGTAAAGAGTACGTAAGTTATGGGTGTGAAAATTTATTCCCTTTTGATGTTTTTTCTTGTCTAATGCAGTAGTACATTTAGTATTCACGAGTGAAACATGTCCCATATCAAAGTGGTCGAAACAAATTCACGCATAACACACCAAAATGGTATTTTCAGGTGCGCTCTTTCGGCGAAAGGGTCTATAATGTGGTTTACCCCAAATAGATTTCCTGCATGTTACAAATCTTTACGAAAGATAGAATGATATCAATCTACACACATAACTAGTCTAACCACAAAGGGGATGTATGCTACCCTTTAATCTCCGTCACGTAAGTTACAAGAAAATAGTACGTAAGTTATGGATGTGAAATCTCATTCCCATTTGATGTTTTATCTTGTATAATGCAGTAGAACATTCAGTCTTCATAAGAGAAACATGTCCCATGTCAAAGTGACCGAACAAAATTCACGCATATCACACCAAAACGGAATTTTCACGTGCACTCTTTCGGCGGACGGATCCTTAACGTGATCTTACTCCAAATAGATGTCATGCATGTTACAAATCTTCACGAAGGCTAGAATGATATCAAGCTACACACATAACTAGATTAACCACAAAGGGGAATGTATACTACCCTTTCATCTCCGTCACGTAAGTTACAAGAAAATAGTACGTAAGTTATGGGTGTGAAATCTCATTCCCATTTGATGTTTTATCTTGTCTAATACAGTAGTACATTCAGTATTCATAAGACAAACATTTCCCATATCAAAGTGATCGAAACTAATTCACGTATATTACACCAAAACGGTATTTTAACGTGCCCTCTTCGGCGAACGGATCCTTAACGTGGTCTTTCCCCAATTAATTGTCCTGCATGTTAGAAATCTTCACGAAGACTAGAATGATACGAAACTACACACATCACTAGATTAACCACAAAGGGGAAGTATATTTCCCTTTCTTCTCCGTCACGTAAGTTACAAGAAAATAGTACGTGATCGAAACAAATTCACGCATATCACACCAAAACGGTATTTTGAGGTGCCCTCTTTCGGCGGACGGATCCTTAAGGTGGTCTTACCCCAAATATATGTCCTGTATGTTACCAATATTCACGAAGGCTAGAGTGATATCAAGCTACACACATAACTAGATTAACCACTTAGGGGAATGTATGCTATCCTTTAATCTCCGTCACCTACGTTACAAGAAAAGAGTACGTAAGTTATGGGTGTGAAAATTCATTCCCTTTTGATGTTTTTTCTTGTCTAATGCAGTAGTACATTTAGTATTCACGAGTGAAACATGTCCCATATCAAAGTGGTCGAAACAAATTCACGCATAACACACCAAAATGGTATTTTCAGGTGCACTCTTTCGGCGAACGGGTCTATAATGTGGTTTACCCCAAATAGATTTCCTGCATGTTACAAATCTTTACGAAAGATAGAATGATATCAATCTACACACATAACTAGTCTAACTACAAAGGGGATGTATGCTACCCTTTAATCTCCGTCACGTAAGTTACAAGAAAATAGTACGTAAATTATGGATGTGAAATCTCATTCCCATTTGATGTTTTATCTTGTATAATGCAGTAGAACATTCAGTATTCATAAGAGAAACATGTCCCATGTCAAAATGATCGAACAAAATTCACGCATATCACACCAAAACGGAATTTTCACATGCACTCTTTCGGCGGACGGATCCTTAACGTGATCTTACTCCAAATAGATGTCATGCATGCTACAAATCTTCACGAAGGCTAGAATGATATCAAGCTACACACATAACTAGATTAACCACAAAGGGGAATGTATACTACCCTTTCATCTCCGTCACGTAAGTTACAAGAAAATAGTACGTAAGTTATGGGTGTGAAATCTCATTCCCAATTGATGTTTTATCTTGTCTAATACAGTAGTACATTCAGTATTCATAAGAGAAACATTTCCCATATCAAAGTGATCGAAACAAATTCACGCATATTACACCAAAACGGTATTTTAACGTGCCCTCTTCGGCGGACGGATCCTTAACGTGGTCTTACCCCAATTAGATGTCCTGCATGTTACAAATCTTCACGAAGACTAGAATGATACCAAACTACACACATCACTAGATTAACCACAAAAGGGAAGTATATTTCCCTTTCTTCTCCGTCACGTAAGTTACAAGAAAATAGTACGTAAGTTATGGGTGTGAAAACTCATTCCCTTTTGATGTTTTTTCTAGTCTAATGCAGTAGTACATTTAGTATTCACGAGTGAAACATGTCCCATATCGAAGTGGTCGAAACAAATTCACGCATATCACACCAAAACGGTATTTTGAGGTGCCCACTTTCGGCGGACGGATCCTTAAGGTGGTCTTACCCCAAATATATGTCCTGTATGTTACCAATATTCACGAAGGCTAGAGTGATATCAAGCTACACACATAACTAGATTAACCACTTAGGGGAATGTATGCTATCCTTTAATCTCCGTCACCTACGTTACAAGGAAAGAGTACGTAAGTTATGGGTGTGAAAATTTATTCCCTTTTGATGTTTTTTCTTGTCTAATGCAGTAGTACATTTAGTATTCACGAGTGAAACATGTCCCATATCAAAGTGGTCGAAACAAATTCACGCATAACACACCAAAATGGTATTTTCAGGTGCACTCTTTCGGCGAAAGGGTCTATAATGTGGTTTACCCCAAATAGATTTCCTGCATGTTACAAATCTTTACGAAAGATAGAATGATATCAATCTACACACACAACTAGTCTAACCACAAAGGGGATGTATGCTACCCTTTAATCTCCGTCACGTAAGTTACAAGAAAATAGTACGTAAGTTATGGATGTGAAATCTCATTCCCATTTGATGTTTTATCTTGTATAATGCAGTAGAACATTCAGTCTTCATAAGAGAAACATGTCCCATGTCAAAGTGACCGAACAAAATTCACGCATATCACACCAAAACGGAATTTTCACGTGCACTCTTTCGGCGGACGGATCCTTAACGTGATCTTACTCCAAATAGATGTCATGCATGTTAAAAATCTTCACGAAGGCTAGAATGATATCAAGCTACACACATAACTAGATTAACCACAAAGGGGAATGTATACTACCCTTTCATCTCCGTCACGTAAGTTACAAGAAAATAGTACGTAAGTTATGGGTGTGAAATCTCATTCCCATTTGATGTTTTATCTTGTCTAATACAGTAGTACATTCAGTATTCATAAGACAAACATTTCCAATATCAAAGTGATCGAAACTAATTCACGCATATTACACCAAAACGGTATTTTAACGTGCCCTCTTCGGCGAACGGATCCTTAACGTGGTCTTTCCCCAATTAATTGTCCTGCATGTTAGAAATCTTCACGAAGACTAGAATGATACGAAACTACACACATCACTAGATTAACCACAAAGGGGAAGTATATTTCCCTTTCTTCTCCGTCACGTAAGTTACAAGAAAATTGTACGTGATCGAAACAAATTCACGCATATCACACCAAAACGGTATTTTGAGGTGCCCTCTTTCGTCGGACGGATCCTTAAGGTGGTCTTACCCCAAATATATATCCTGTATGTTACCAATATTCACGAAGGCTAGAGTGATATCAAGCTACACACATAACTAGATTAACCACTTAGGGGAATGTATGCTATCCTTTAATCTCCGTCACCTACGTTACAAGAAAATAGTACGTAAGTTATGGGTGTGAAAACTCATTCCCTTTTGATGTTTTTTCTAGTCTAATGCAGTAGTACATTTAGTATTCACGAGTGAAACATGTCCCATATCGAAGTGATCGAAACAAATTCACGCATATCACACCAAAACGGTATTTTGAGGTGCCCACTTTCGGCGGACGGATCCTTAACGTGGTCTTACCCCAAATATATGTCCTGTATGTTACCAATATTCACGAAGGCTAGAGTGATATCAAGCTACACACATAACTAGATTAACCACTTAGGGGAATGTATGCTATCCTTTAATCTCCGTCACCTACGTTACAAGAAAAGAGAACGTAAGTTATGGGTGTGAAAATTAATTCCCTTTTGATTTTTTTTCTTGTCTAATGCAGTAGTACATTTAGTATTCACGAGTGAAACATGTCCCATATCAAAGTGGTCGAAACAAATTCACGCATAACACACCAAAATGGTATTTTCAGGTGCACTCTTTCGGCGAACGGGTCTATAATGTGGTTTACCCCAAATAGATTTCCTGCATGTTACAAATCTTTACGAAAGATAGAATGATATCAATCTACACACATAACTAGTCTAACCACAAAGGGGATGTATGCTACCCTTTAATCTCCGTCACGTAAGTTACAAGAAAATAGTACGTAAATTATGGATGTGAAATCTCATTCCCATTTGATGTTTTATCTTGTATAATGCAGTAGAACATTCAGTATTCATAAGAGAAACATGTCCCATGTCAAAGTGATCGAACAAAATTCACGCATATCACACCAAAACGGAATTTTCACATGCACTCTTTCGGCGGACGGATCCTTAACGTGATCTTACTCCAAATAGATGTCATGCATGTTACAAATCTTCACGAAGGCTAGAATGATATCAAGCTACACACATAACTAGATTAACCACAAAGGGGAATGTATACTACCCTTTCATCTCCGTCACGTAAGTTACAAGAAAATAGTACGTAAGTTATGGGTGTGAAATCTCATTCCCATTTGATGTTTTATCTTGTCTAATACAGTAGTACATTCAGTATTCATAAGAGAAACATTTCCCATATCAAAGTGATCGAAACAAATTCACGCATATTACACCAAAACGGTATTTTAACGTGCCCTCTTCGGCGGACGGATCCTTAACGTGGTCTTACCCCAATTAGATGTCCTGCATGTTACAAATCTTCATGAAGACTAGAATGATACCAAACTACACACATCACTAGATTAACCACAAAGGGGAAGTATATTTCCCTTTCTTCTCCGTCACGTAAGTTACAAGAAAATAGTACGTAAGTTATGGGTGTGAAAACTCATTCCCTTTTGATGTTTTTTCTAGTCTAATGCAGTAGTACATTTAGTATTCACGAGTGAAACATGTCCCATATCGAAGTGGTCGAAACAAATTCATGCATATCACACCAAAACGGTATTTTGAGGTGCCCACTTTCGGCGGACGGATCCTTAAGGTGGTCTTACCCCAAATATATGTCCTGTATGTTACCAATATTCACGAAGGCTAGAGTGATATCAAGCTACACACATAACTAGATTAACCACTTAGGGGAATGTATGCTATCCTTTAATCTCCGTCACCTACGTTACAAGGAAAGAGTAGGTAAGTTATGGGTGTGAAAATTTATTCCCTTTTGATGTTTTTTCTTGTCTAATGCAGTAGTACATTTAGTATTCACGAGTGAAACATGTCCCATATCAAAGTGGTCGAAACAAATTCACGCATAACACACCAAAATGGTATTTTCAGGTGCACTCTTTCGGCGAAAGGGTCTATAATGTGGTTTACCCCAAATAGATTTCCTGCATGTTACAAATCTTTACGAAAGATAGAATGATATCAATCTACACACATAACTAGTCTAACCACAAAGGGGATGTATGCTACCCTTTAATCTCCGTCACGTAAGTTACAAGAAAATAGTACGTAAGTTATGGATGTGAAATCTCATTCCCATTTGATGTTTTATCTTGTATAATGCAGTAGAACATTCAGTCTTCATAAGAGAAACATGTCCCATGTCAAAGTGACCGAACAAAATTCACGCATATCACACCAAAACGGAATTTTCACGTGCACTCTTTCGGCGGACGGATCCTTAACGTGATCTTACTCCAAATAGATGTCATGCATGTTAAAAATCTTCACGAAGGCTAGAATGATATCAAGCTACACACATAACTAGATTAACCACAAAGGGGAATGTATACTACCCTTTCATCTCCGTCACGTAAGTTACAAGAAAATAGTACGTAAGTTATGGGTGTGAAATCTCATTCCCATTTGATGTTTTATCTTGTCTAATACAGTAGTACATTCAGTATTCATAAGACAAACATTTCCAATATCAAAGTGATCGAAACTAATTCACGCATATTACACCAAAACGGTATTTTAACGTGCCCTCTTCCGCGAACGGATCCTTAACGTGGTCTTTCCCCAATTAATTGTCCTGCATGTTAGAAATCTTCACGAAGACTAGAATGATACGAAACTACACACATCACTAGATTAACCACAAAGGGGAAGTATATTTCCCTTTCTTCTCCGTCACGTAAGTTACAAGAAAATTGTACGTGATCGAAACAAATTCACGCATATCACACCAAAACGGTATTTTGAGGTGCCCTCTTTCGGCGGACGGATCCTTAAGGTGGTCTTACCCCAAATATATATCCTGTATGTTACCAATATTCACGAAGGCTAGAGTGATATCAAGCTACACACATAACTAGATTAACCACTTAGGGGAATGTATGCTATCCTTTAATCTCCGTCACCTACGTTACAAGAAAATAGTACGTAAGTTATGGGTGTGAAAACTCATTCCCTTTTGATGTTTTTTCTAGTCTAATGCAGAAGTACATTTAGTATTCACGAGTGAAACATGTACCATATCGAAGTGGTCGAAACAAATTCACGCATATCACACCAAAACGGTATTTTGAGGTGCCCTCTTTCGGCGGACGGATCCTTAACGTGGTCTTACCCCAAATATATGTCCTGTATGTTACCAATATTCACGAAGGCTAGAGTGATATCAAGCTACACACATAACTAGATTAACCACTTAGGGGAATGTATGCTATCCTTTAATCTCCGTCACGTACGTTACAAGAAAAGAGTACGTAAGTTATGGGTGTGAAAATTCATTCCCTTTTGATGTTTTTTCTTGTCTAATGCAGTAGTACATTTAGTATTCACGAGTGAAACATGTCCAATATCAAAGTGGTCGAAACAAATTCACGCATAACACACCAAAATGGTATTTTCAGGTGCACTCTTTCGGCGAACGGGTCTATAATGTGGTTTACCCCAAATAGATTTCCTGCATGTTACAAATCTTTACGAAAGATAGAATGATATCAATCTACACACATAACTAGTCTAACCACAAAGGGGATGTATGCTACCCTTTAATCTCCGTCACGTAAGTTACAAGAAAATAGTACGTAAGTTATGGATGTGAAATCTCATTCCCATTTGATGTTTTATCTTGTATAATGCAGTAGAACATTCAGTCTTCATAAGAGAAACATGTCCCATGTCAAAGTGACCGAACAAAATTCACGCATATCACACCAAAACGGAATTTTCAAGTGCACTCTTTCGGCGGACGGATCCTTAACGTGATCTTACTCCAAATAGATGTCATGCATGTTACAAATCTTCACGAAGGCTAGAATGATATCAAGCTACACACATAACTAGATTAACCACAAAGGGGAATGTATACTACCCTTTCATCTCCGTCACGTAAGTTACAAGAAAATAGTACGTAAGTTATGGGTGTGAAATCTCATTCCCATTTTATATTTTATCTTGTCTAATACAGTAGTACATTCAGTATTCATAAGAGAAACATTTCCCATATCAAAGTGATCGAAACTAATTCACGCATATTACACCAAAACGGTATTTTAACGTGCCCTCTTCGGCAAACGGATCCTTAACGTGGTCTTACCCCAATTAGATGTCCTGCATGTTAGAAATCTTCACGAAGACTAGAATGATACCAAACTACACACATCACTAGATTAACCACAAAGGGGAAGTATATTTCCCTTTCTTCTCCGTCACGTAAGTTACAAGAAAATGGTACGTAAGTTATGGGTGTGAAAACTCATTCCCTTTTGATGTTTTTTCTAGTCTAATGCAGTAGTACATTTAGTATTCACGAGTGAAACATGTCCCATATCGAAGTGATCGAAACAAATTCACGCATATCACACCAAAACGGTATTTTGAGGTGCCCTCTTTCGGCGGACGGATCCTTAAGGTGGTCTTACCCCAAATATATGTCCTGTATGTTACCAATATTCACGAAGGCTAGAGTGATATCAAGCTACACACATAACTAGATTAACCACTTAGGGGAATGTATGCTATCCTTTAATCTCCGTCACCTACGTTACAAGAAAAGAGTACGTAAGTTATGGGTGTGAAAATTCATTCCCTTTTGATGTTTTTTCTTGTCTAATGCAGTAGTACATTTAGTATTCACGAGTGAAACATGTCCCATATCAAAGTGGTCGAAACAAATTCACGCATAACACACCAAAATGGTATTTTCAGGTGCACTCTTTCGGCGAACGGGTCTATAATGTGGTTTACCCCAAATAGATTTCCTGCATGTTACAAATCTTTACGAAAGATAGAATGATATCAATCTACACACATAACTAGTCTAACCACAAAGGGGATGTATGCTACCCTTTAATCTCCGTCACGTAAGTTACAAGAAAATAGTACGTAAATTATGGATGTGAAATCTCATTCCCATTTGATGTTTTATCTTGTATAATGCAGTAGAACATTCAGTATTCATAAGAGAAACATGTCCCATGTCAAAGTGATCGAACAAAATTCACGCATATCACACCAAAACGGAATTTTCACATGCACTCTTTCGGCGGACGGATCCTTAACGTGATCTTACTCCAAATAGATGTCATGCATGTTACAAATCTTCACGAAGGCTAGAATGATATCAAGCTACACACATAACTAGATTAACCACAAAGGGGAATGTATACTACCCTTTCATCTCCGTCACGTAAGTTACAAGAAAATAGTACGTAAGTTATGGGTGTGAAATCTCATTCCCATTTGATGTTTTATCTTGTCTAATACAGTAGTACATTCAGTATTCATAAGAGAAACATTTCCCATATCAAAGTGATCGAAACAAATTCACGCATATTACACCAAAACGGTATTTTAACGTGCCCTCTTCGGCGGACGGATCCTTAACGTGGTCTTACCCCAATTAGATGTCCTGCATGTTACAAATCTTCATGAAGACTAGAATGATACCAAACTACACACATCACTAGATTAACCACAAAGGGGAAGTATATTTCCCTTTCTTCTCCGTCACGTAAGTTACAAGAAAATAGTACGTAAGTTATGGGTGTGAAAACTCATTCCCTTTTGATGTTTTTTCTAGTCTAATGCAGTAGTACATTTAGTATTCACGAGTGAAACATGTCCCATATCGAAGTGGTCGAAACAAATTCATGCATATCACACCAAAACGGTATTTTGAGGTGCCCACTTTCGGCGGACGGATCCTTAAGGTGGTCTTACCCCAAATATATGTCCTGTATGTTACCAATATTCACGAAGGCTAGAGTGATATCAAGCTACACACATAACTAGATTAACCACTTAGGGGAATGTATGCTATCCTTTAATCTCCGTCACCTACGTTACAAGGAAAGAGTAGGTAAGTTATGGGTGTGAAAATTTATTCCCTTTTGATGTTTTTTCTTGTCTAATGCAGTAGTACATTTAGTATTCACGAGTGAAACATGTCCCATATCAAAGTGGTCGAAACAAATTCACGCATAACACACCAAAATGGTATTTTCAGGTGCACTCTTTCGGCGAAAGGGTCTATAATGTGGTTTACCCCAAATAGATTTCCTGCATGTTACAAATCTTTACGAAAGATAGAATGATATCAATCTACACACATAACTAGTCTAACCACAAAGGGGATGTATGCTACCCTTTAATCTCCGTCACGTAAGTTACAAGAAAATAGTACGTAAGTTATGGATGTGAAATCTCATTCCCATTTGATGTTTTATCTTGTATAATGCAGTAGAACATTCAGTCTTCATAAGAGAAACATGTCCCATGTCAAAGTGACCGAACAAAATTCACGCATATCACACCAAAACGGAATTTTCACGTGCACTCTTTCGGCGGACGGATCCTTAACGTGATCTTACTCCAAATAGATGTCATGCATGTTAAAAATCTTCACGAAGGCTAGAATGATATCAAGCTACACACATAACTAGATTAACCACAAAGGGGAATGTATACTACCCTTTCATCTCCGTCACGTAAGTTACAAGAAAATAGTACGTAAGTTATGGGTGTGAAATCTCATTCCCATTTGATGTTTTATCTTGTCTAATACAGTAGTACATTCAGTATTCATAAGACAAACATTTCCAATATCAAAGTGATCGAAACTAATTCACGCATATTACACCAAAACGGTATTTTAACGTGCCCTCTTCCGCGAACGGATCCTTAACGTGGTCTTTCCCCAATTAATTGTCCTGCATGTTAGAAATCTTCACGAAGACTAGAATGATACGAAACTACACACATCACTAGATTAACCACAAAGGGGAAGTATATTTCCCTTTCTTCTCCGTCACGTAAGTTACAAGAAAATTGTACGTGATCGAAACAAATTCACGCATATCACACCAAAACGGTATTTTGAGGTGCCCTCTTTCGGCGGACGGATCCTTAAGGTGGTCTTACCCCAAATATATATCCTGTATGTTACCAATATTCACGAAGGCTAGAGTGATATCAAGCTACACACATAACTAGATTAACCACTTAGGGGAATGTATGCTATCCTTTAATCTCCGTCACCTACGTTACAAGAAAATAGTACGTAAGTTATGGGTGTGAAAACTCATTCCCTTTTGATGTTTTTTCTAGTCTAATGCAGAAGTACATTTAGTATTCACGAGTGAAACATGTACCATATCGAAGTGGTCGAAACAAATTCACGCATATCACACCAAAACGGTATTTTGAGGTGCCCTCTTTCGGCGGACGGATCCTTAACGTGGTCTTACCCCAAATATATGTCCTGTATGTTACCAATATTCACGAAGGCTAGAGTGATATCAAGCTACACACATAACTAGATTAACCACTTAGGGGAATGTATGCTATCCTTTAATCTCCGTCACGTACGTTACAAGAAAAGAGTACGTAAGTTATGGGTGTGAAAATTCATTCCCTTTTGATGTTTTTTCTTGTCTAATGCAGTAGTACATTTAGTATTCACGAGTGAAACATGTCCAATATCAAAGTGGTCGAAACAAATTCACGCATAACACACCAAAATGGTATTTTCAGGTGCACTCTTTCGGCGAACGGGTCTATAATGTGGTTTACCCCAAATAGATTTCCTGCATGTTACAAATCTTTACGAAAGATAGAATGATATCAATCTACACACATAACTAGTCTAACCACAAAGGGGATGTATGCTACCCTTTAATCTCCGTCACGTAAGTTACAAGAAAATAGTACGTAAGTTATGGATGTGAAATCTCATTCCCATTTGATGTTTTATCTTGTATAATGCAGTAGAACATTCAGTCTTCATAAGAGAAACATGTCCCATGTCAAAGTGACCGAACAAAATTCACGCATATCACACCAAAACGGAATTTTCAAGTGCACTCTTTCGGCGGACGGATCCTTAACGTGATCTTACTCCAAATAGATGTCATGCATGTTACAAATCTTCACGAAGGCTAGAATGATATCAAGCTACACACATAACTAGATTAACCACAAAGGGGAATGTATACTACCCTTTCATCTCCGTCACGTAAGTTACAAGAAAATAGTACGTAAGTTATGGGTGTGAAATCTCATTCCCATTTTATATTTTATCTTGTCTAATACAGTAGTACATTCAGTATTCATAAGAGAAACATTTCCCATATCAAAGTGATCGAAACTAATTCACGCATATTACACCAAAACGGTATTTTAACGTGCCCTCTTCGGCAAACGGATCCTTAACGTGGTCTTACCCCAATTAGATGTCCTGCATGTTAGAAATCTTCACGAAGACTAGAATGATACCAAACTACACACATCACTAGATTAACCACAAAGGGGAAGTATATTTCCCTTTCTTCTCCGTCACGTAAGTTACAAGAAAATGGTACGTAAGTTATGGGTGTGAAAACTCATTCCCTTTTGATGTTTTTTCTAGTCTAATGCAGTAGTACATTTAGTATTCACGAGTGAAACATGTCCCATATCGAAGTGATCGAAACAAATTCACGCATATCACACCAAAACGGTATTTTGAGGTGCCCTCTTTCGGCGGACGGATCCTTAAGGTGGTCTTACCCCAAATATATGTCCTGTATGTTACCAATATTCACGAAGGCTAGAGTGATATCAAGCTACACACATAACTAGATTAACCACTTAGGGGAATGTATGCTATCCTTTAATCTCCGTCACCTACGTTACAAGAAAAGAGTACGTAAGTTATGGGTGTGAAAATTCATTCCCTTTTGATGTTTTTTCTTGTCTAATGCAGTAGTACATTTAGTATTCACGAGTGAAACATGTCCCATATCAAAGTGGTCGAAACAAATTCACGCATAACACACCAAAATGGTATTTTCAGGTGCACTCTTTCGGCGAACGGGTCTATAATGTGGTTTACCCCAAATAGATTTCCTGCATGTTACAAATCTTTACGAAAGATAGAATGATATCAATCTACACACATAACTAGTCTAACCACAAAGGGGATGTATGCTACCCTTTAATCTCCGTCACGTAAGTTACAAGAAAATAGTACGTAAATTATGGATGTGAAATCTCATTCCCATTTGATGTTTTATCTTGTATAATGCATTAGAACATTCAGTATTCATAAGAGAAACATGTCCCATGTCAAAGTGATCGAACAAAATTCACGCATATCACACCAAAACGGTATTTTAACGTGCCCTCTTCGGCGGACGGATCCTTAACGTGGTCTTACTCCAATTAGATGTCCTGCATGTTACAAATCTTCACGAAGACTAGAATGATACAAGACTACACACATCACTAGATTAACCACAAAGGGGTAGTATATTTCCCTTTCTTCTCCGTCACGTAAGTTACAAGAAAATAGTACGTAAGTTATGGGTGTGAAAACTCATTCCCTTTTGATGTTTTTTCTAGTCTAATGCAGTAGTACATTTAGTATTCACGAGTGAAACATGTCCCATATCGAAGTGATCGAAACAAATTCACGCATATCACACCAAAACGGTATTTTGAGGTGCCCACTTTCGGCAGACGGATCCTTAACGTGGTCTTACCCCAAATATATGTCCTGTATGTTACCAATATTCACGAAGGCTAGAGTGATATCAAGCTACACACATAACTAGATTAACCACTTAGGGGAATGTATGCTATCCTTTAATCTCCGTCACCTACGTTACAAGAAAAGAGAACGTAAGTTATGGGTGTGAAAATTAATTCCCTTTTGATTTTTTTTCTTGTCTAATGCAGTAGTACATTTAGTATACACGAGTGAAACATGTCCCATATCAAAGTGGTCGAAACAAATTCACGCATAACACACCAAAATGGTATTTTCAGGTGCACTCTTTCGGCGAACGGGTCTATAATGTGGTTTACCCCAAATAGATTTCCTGCATGTTACAAATCTTTACGAAAGATAGAATGATATCAATCTACACACATAACTAGTCTAACCACAAAGGGGATGTATGCTACCCTTTAATCTCCGTCACGTAAGTTACAAGAAAATAGTACGTAAATTATGGATGTGAAATCTCATTCCCATTTGATGTTTTATCTTGTATAATGCAGTAGAACATTCAGTATTCATAAGAGAAACATGTCCCATGTCAAAGTGATCGAACAAAATTCACGCATATCACACCAAAACGGAATTTTCACATGCACTCTTTCGGCGGACGGATCCTTAACGTGATCTTACTCCAAATAGATGTCATGCATGTTACAAATCTTCACGAAGGCTAGAATGATATCAAGCTACACACATAACTAGATTAACCACAAAGGGGAATGTATACTACCCTTTCATCTCCGTCACGTAAGTTACACGAAAATAGTACGTAAGTTATGGGTGTGAAATCTCATTCCCATTTGATGTTTTATCTTGTCTAATACAGTAGTACATTCAGTATTCATAAGAGAAACATTTCCCATATCAAAGTGATCGAAACAAATTCACGCATATTACACCAAAACGGTATTTTAACGTGCCCTCTTCGGCGGACGGATCCTTAACGTGGTCTTACCCCAATTAGATGTCCTGCATGTTACAAATCTTCATGAAGACTAGAATGATACCAAACTACACACATCACTAGATTAACCACAAAGGGGAAGTATATTTCCCTTTCTTCTCCGTCACGTAAGTTACAAGAAAATAGTACGTAAGTTATGGGTGTGAAAACTCATTCCCTTTTGATTTTTTTTCTTGTCTAATGCAGTAGTACATTTAGTATTCACGAGTGAAACATGTCCCATATCAAAGTGGTCGAAACAAATTCACGCATAACACACCAAAATGGTATTTTCAGGTGCACTCTTTCGGCGAACGGGTCTATAATGTGGTTTACCCCAAATAGATTTCCTGCATGTTACAAATCTTTACGAAAGATAGAATGATATCAATCTACACACATAACTAGTCTAACCACAAAGGGGATGTATGCTACCCTTTAATCTCCGTCACGTAAGTTACAAGAAAATAGTACTTAAATTATGGATGTGAAATCTCATTCCCATTTGATGTTTTATCTTGTATAATGCAGTAGAACATTCAGTATTCATAAGAGAAACATGTCCCATGTCAAAGTGATCGAACAAAATTCACGCATATCACACCAAAACGGAATTTTCACATGCACTCTTTCGGCGGACGGATCCTTAACGTGATCTTACTCCAAATAGATGTCATGCATGTTAAAAATCTTCACGAAGGCTAGAATGATATCAAGCTACACACATAACTAGATTAACCACAAAGGGGAATGTATACTACCCTTTCATCTCCGTCACGTAAGTTACAAGAAAATAGTACGTAAGTTATGGGTGTGAAATCTCATTCCCATTTGATGTTTTATCTTGTCTAATACAGTAGTACATTCAGTATTCATAAGAGAAACATTTCCCATATCAAAGTGATCGAAACAAATTCACGCATATTACACCAAAACGGTATTTTAACGTGCCCTCTTCGGCGGACGGATCCTTAACGTGGTCTTACCCCAATTAGATGTCCTGCATGTTACAAATCTTCATGAAGACTAGAATGATACCAAACTACACACATCACTAGATTAACCACAAAGGGGAAGTATATTTCCCTTTCTTCTCCGTCAAGTAAGTTACAAGAAAATAGTACGTAAGTTATGAGTGTGAAAACTCATTCCCTTTTGATGTTTTTTCTAGTCTAATGCAGTAGTACATTTAGTATTCACGAGTGAAACATGTCCCATATCGAAGTGGTCGAAACAAATTCACGCATATCACACCAAAACGGTATTTTGAGGTGCCCACTTTCGGCGGACGGATCCTTAAGGTGGTCTTACCCCAAATATATGTCCTGTATGTTACCAATATTCACGAAGGCTAGAGTGATATCAAGCTACACACATAACTAGATTAACCACTTAGGGGAATGTATGCTATCCTTTAATCTCCGTCACCTACGTTACAAGAAAAGAGTACATAAGTTATGGGTGTGAAAATTAATTCCCTTTTGATGTTTTTTCTTGTCTAATGCAGTAGTACATTTAGTATTCACGAGTGAAACATGTCCCATATCAAAGTGGTCGAAACAAATTCACGCATAACACACCAAAATGGTATTTTCAGGTGCACTCTTTCGGCGAAAGGGTCTATAATGTGGTTTACCCCAAATAGATTTCCTGCATGTTACAAATCTTTACGAAAGATAGAATGATATCAATCTACACACATAACTAGTCTAACCACAAAAGGGATGTATGCTACCCTTTAATCTCCGTCACGTAAGTTACAAGAAAATAGTACGTAAATTATGGATGTGAAATCTCATTCCCATTTGATGTTTTATCTTGTATAATGCAGTAGAACATTCAGTCTTCATAAGAGAAACATGTCCCATGTCAAAGTGACCGAACAAAATTCACGCATATCACACCAAAACGGAATTTTCACGTGCACTCTTTCGGCGGACGGATCCTTAACGTGATCTTACTCCAAATAGATGTCATGCAAGTTACAAATCTTCACGAAGGCTAGAATGATATCAAGCTACACACATAACTAGATTAACCACAAAGGGGAATGTATACTACCCTTTCATCTCCGTCACGTAAGTTACAAGAAAATAGTACGTAAGTTATGGGTGTGAAATCTCATTCCCATTTGATGTTTTATCTTGTCTAATACAGTAGTACATTCAGTATTCATAAGACAAACATTTCCCATATCAAAGTGATCGAAACTAATTCACGCATATTACACCAAAACGGTATTTTAACGTGCCCTCTTCGGCGAACGGATCCTTAACGTGGTCTTTCCCCAATTAATTGTCCTGCATGTTAGAAATCTTCACGAAGACTAGAATGATACGAAACTACACACATCACTAGATTAACCACAAAGGGGAAGTATATTTCCCTTTCTTGTCCGTCACGTAAGTTACAAGAAAATAGTACGTGATCGAAACAAATTCACGCATATCACACCAAAACGGTATTTTGAGGTGCCCTCTTTCGGCGGACGGATCCTTAAGGTGGTCTTACCCCAAATATATGTCCTGTATGTTACCAATATTCACGAAGGCTAGAGTGATATCAAGCTACACACATAACTAGATTAACCACTTAGGGGAATGTATGCTATCCTTTAATCTCCGTCACCTACGTTACAAGAAAATAGTACGTAAGTTATGGGTGTGAAAACTCATTCCCTTTTGATGTTTTTTCTAGTCTAATGCAGAAGTACATTTAGTATTCACGAGTGAAACATGTCCCATATCGAAGTGGTCGAAACAAATTCACGCATATCACACCAAAACGGTATTTTGAGGTGCCCTCTTTCGGCGGACGGATCCTTAACGTGGTCTTACCCCAAATATATGTCCTGTATGTTACCAATATTCACGAAGGCTAGAGTGATATCAAGCTACACACATAACTAGATTAACCACTTAGGGGAATGTATGCTATCCTTTAATCTCCGTCACGTACGTTACAAGAAAAGAGTACGTAAGTTATGGGTGTGAAAATTCATTCCCTTTTGATGTTTTTTCTTGTCTAATGCTGTAGTACATTTAGTATTCACGAGTGAAACATGTCCAATATCAAAGTGGTCGAAACAAATTCACGCATAACACACCAAAATGGTATTTTCAGGTGCACTCTTTCGGCGAACGGGTATATAATGTGGTTTACCCCAAATAGATTTCCTGCATGTTACAAATCTTTACGAAAGATAGAATGATATCAATCTACACACATAACTAGTCTAACCACAAAGGGGATGTATGCTACCCTTTAATCTCCGTCACGTAAGTTACAAGAAAATATTACGTAAGTTATGGATGTGAAATCTCATTCCCATTTGATGTTTTATCTTGTATAATGCAGTAGAACATTCAGTCTTCATAAGAGAAACATGTCCCATGTCAAAGTGACCGAACAAAATTCACGCATATCACACCAAAAGTGAATTTTCACATGCACTCTTTCGGCGGACGGATCCTTAACGTGATCTTACTCCAAATAGATGTCATGCATGTTACAAATCTTCACGAAGGCTAGAATGATATCAAGTTACACACATAACTAGATTAACCACAAAGGGGAATGTATACTACCCTTTCATCTCCGTCACGTAAGTTACAAGAAAATAGTATGTAAGTTATGGGTGTGAAATCTCATTCCCATTTTATGTTTTATCTTGTCTAATACAGTAGTACATTCAGTATTCATAAGAGAAACATTTCCCATATCAAAGTGATCGAAACTAATTCACGCATATTACACCAAAACGGTATTTTAACGTGCCCTCTTCGGCAAACGGATCCTTAACGTGGTCTTACCCCAATTAGATGTCCTGCATGTTAGAAATCTTCACGAAGACTAGAATGATACCAAACTACACACATCACTAGATTAACCACAAAGGGGAAGTATATTTCCCTTTCTTCTCCGTCACGTAAGTTACAAGAAAATAGTACGTAAGTTATGGGTGTGAAAACTCATTCCCTTTTGATGTTTTTTCTAGTCTAATGCAGTAGTACATTTAGTATTCACGAGTGAAACATGTCCCATATCGAAGTGATCGAAACAAATTCACGCATATCACACCAAAACGGTATTTTGAGGTGCCCTCTTTCGGCGGACGGATCCTTAAGGTGGTCTTACCCCAAATATATGTCCTGTATGTTACCAATATTCACGAAGGCTAGAGTGATATCAAGCTACACACATAACTATATTAACCACTTAGGGGAATGTATGCTATCCTTTAATCTCCGTCACCTACGTTACAAGAAAAGAGTACGTAAGTTATGGGTGTGAAAATTCATTCCCTTTTGATGTTTTTTCTTGTCTAATGCAGTAGTACATTTAGTATTCACGAGTGAAACATGTCCCATATCAAAGTGGTCGAAACAAATTCACGCATAACACACCAAAATTGTATTTTCAGGTGCACTCTTTCGGCGAACGGGTCTATAATGTAGTTTACCCCAAATAGATTTCCTGCATGTTACAAATCTTTACGAAAGATAGAATGATATCAATCTACACACATAACTAGTCTAACCACAAAGGGGATGTATGCTACCCTTTAATCTCCGTCACGTAAGTTACAAGAAAATAGTACGTAAATTATGGATGTGAAATCTCATTCCCATTTGATGTTTTATCTTGTATAATGCATTAGAACATTCAGTATTCATAAGAGAAACATATCCCATGTCAAAGTGATCGAACAAAATTCACGCATATCAAACCAAAACGGTATTTTAACGTGCCCTCTTCGGCGGACGGATCCTTAACGTGGTCTTACCCCAATTAGATGTCCTGCATGTTACAAATCTTCACGAAGACTAGAATGATACCAAACTACACACATCACTAGATTAACCACAAAGGGGAAGTATATTTCCCTTTCTTCTCCGTCACGTAAGTTACAAGAAAATAGTACGTAAGTTATGGGTGTGAAAACTCATTCCCTTTTGATGTTTTTTCTAGTCTAATGCAGTAGTACATTTAGTATTCACGAGTGAAACATGTCCCATATCGAAGTGGTCGAAACAAATTCACGCATATCACACCAAAACGGTATTTTGAGGTGCCCACTTTCGGCGGACGGATCCTTAACGTGGTCTTACCCCAAATATATGTCCTGTATGTTACCAATATTCACGAAGGCTAGAGTGATATCAAGCTACACACATAACTAGATTAACCACTTAGGGGAATGTATGCTATCCTTTAATCTCCGTCACCTACGTTACAAGAAAAGAGTACGTAAGTTATGGGTGTGAAAATTAATTCCCTTTTGATGTTTTTTCTTGTCTAATGCAGTAGTACATTTAGTATTCACGAGTGAAACATGTCCCATATCAAAGTGGTCGAAACAAATTCACGCATAACACACCAAAATGGTATTTTCAGGTGCACTCTTTCGGCGAAAGGGTCTATAATGTGGTTTACCCCAAATAGATTTCCTGCATGTTACAAATCTTTACGAAAGATAGAATGATATCAATCTACACACATAACTAGTCTAACCACAAAGGGGATGTATGCTACCCTTTAATCTCCGTCACGTAAGTTACAAGAAAATAGTACGTAAGTTATGGATGTGAAATCTCATTCCCATTTGATGTTTTATCTTGTATAATGCAGTTGAACATTCAGTCTTCATAAGAGAAACATGTCCCATGTCAAAGTGACCGAACAAAATTCACGCATATCACACCAAAACGGAATTTTCACGTGCACTCTTTCGGCGGACGGATCCTTAACGTGATCTTACTCCAAATAGATGTCATGCATCTTACAAATCTTCATGAAGGCTAGAATGATATCAAGCTACACACATAACTAGATTAACCACAAATGGGAATGTATACTACGCTTTCATCTCCGTCACGTAAGTTACAAGAAAATAGTACGTAAGTTATGGGTGTGAAATCTCATTCCCATTTGATGTTTTATCTTGTCTAATACAGTAGTACATTCAGTATTCATAAGAGAAACATTTCCCATATCAAAGTGATCGAAACTAATTCACGCATATTACACCAAAACGGTATTTTAACGTGCCCTCTTCGGCGAACGGATCCTTAACGTGGTCTTTCCCCAATTAATTGTCCTGCATGTTAGAAATCTTCACGAAGACTAGAATGATACGAAACTACACACATCACTAGATTAACCACAAAGGGGAAGTATATTTCCCTTTCTTCTCCGTCACGTAAGTTACAAGAAAATAGTACGTGATCGAAACAAATTCACGCATATCACACCAAAAACGGAATTTTCACGTGCACTCTTTCGGCGGACGGATCCTTAACGTGATCTTACCCCAAATAGATTTCCTGCATGCTACAAATCTTCAGGAAGGCTAGAGTGATATCAAGCTACACACATAACTAGATTAACCACTTAGGGGAATGTATGCTATCCTTTAATCTCCGTCACCTACGTTACAAGAAAATAGTACGTAAGTTATGGGTGTGAAAACTCATTCCCTTTTGATGTTTTTTCTAGTCTAATGCAGTAGTACATTTAGTATTCACGAGTGAAACATGTCCCATATCGAAGTGGTCGAAACAAATTCACGCATATCACACCAAAACGGTATTTTGAGGTGCCCACTTTCGGCGGACGGATCCTTAACGTGGTCTTACCCCAAATATATGTCCTGTATGTTACCAATATTCACGAAGGCTAGAGTGATATCAAGCTACACACATAACTAGATTAACCACTTAGGGGAATGTATGCTATCCTTTAATCTCCGTCACCTACGTTACAAGAAAAGAGTACGTAAGTTATGGGTGTGAAAATTAATTCCCTTTTGATGTTTTTTCTTGTCTAATGCAGTAGTACATTTAGTATTCACGAGTGAAACATGTCCCATATCAAAGTGGTCGAAACAAATTCACGCATAACACACCAAAATGGTATTTTCAGGTGCACTCTTTCGGCGAAAGGGTCTATAATGTGGTTTACCCCAAATAGATTTCCTGCATGTTACAAATCTTTACGAAAGATAGAATGATATCAATCTACACACATAACTAGTCTAACCACAAAGGGGATGTATGCTACCCTTTAATCTCCGTCACGTAAGTTACAAGAAAATAGTACGTAAATAATGGATGTGAAATCTCATTCCCATTTGATGTTTTATCTTGTATAATGCAGTAGAACATTCAGTATTCATAAGAGAAACATGTCCCATGTCAAAGTGATCGAACAAAATTCACGCATATCACACCAAAACGGAATTTTCACGTGCACTCTTTCGGCGGACGGATCCTTAACGTGATCTTACTCCAAATAGATGTCATGCATGTTACAAATCTTCACGAAGGCTAGAATGATATCAAGCTACACACATAACTAGATTAACCACAAAGGGGAATGTATACTACCCTTTCATCTCCGTCACGTAAGTTACAAGAAAATAGTACGTAAGTTATGGGTGTGAAATCTCATTCCCATTTGATGTTTTATCTTGTCTAATACAGTAGTACATTCAGTATTCATAAGAGAAACATTTCCCATATCAAAGTGATCGAAACTAATTCACGCATATTACACCAAAACGGTATTTTAACGTGCCCTCTTCGGCAAACGGATCCTTAACGTGGTCTTACCCCAATTAGATGTCCTGCATGTTAGAAATCTTCACGAAGACTAGAATGATACCAAACTACACACATCACTAGATTAACCACAAAGGGGAAGTATATTTCCCTTTCTTCTCCGTCACGTAAGTTACAAGAAAATAGTACGTAAGTTATGGGTGTGAAAACTCATTCCCTTTTGATGTTTTTTCTAGTCTAATGCAGTAGTACATTTAGTATTCACGAGTGAAACATGTCCCATATCGAAGTGATCGAAACAAATTCACGCATATCACACCAAAACGGTATTTTGAGGTGCCCTCTTTCGGCGGGCGGATCCTTAAGGTGGTCTTACCCCAAATATATGTCCTGTATGTTACCAATATTCACGAAGGCTAGAGTGATATCAAGCTACACACATAACTAGATTAACCACTTAGGGGAATGTATGCTATCCTTTAATCTCCGTCACCTACGTTACAAGAAAAGAGTACGTAAGTTATGGGTGTGAAAATTCATTCCCTTTTGATGTTTTTTCTTGTCTAATGCCGTAGTACATTTAGTATTCACGAGTGAAACATGTCCCATATCAAAGTGGTCGAAACAATTTCACGCATAACACACCAAAATGGTATTTTCAGGTGCACTCTTTCGGCGAACGGGTCTATAATGTGGTTTACCCCAAATAGATTTCCTGCATGTTACAAATCTTTACGAAAGATAGAATGATATCAATCTACACACATAACTAGTCTAACCACAAAGGGGATGTATGCTACCCTTTAATCTCCGTCACGTAAGTTACAAGAAAATAGTACGTAAATAATGGATGTGAAATCTCATTCCCATTTGATGTTTTATCTTGTATAATGCAGTAGAACATTCAGTATTCATAAGAGAAACATGTCCCATGTCAAAGTGATCGAACAAAATTCACGCATATCACACCAAAACGGAATTTTCACATGCACTCTTTCGGCGGACGGATCCTTAACGTGATCTTACTCCAAATAGATGTCATGCATGTTACAAATCTTCAGGAAGGCTAGAATGATATCAAGCTACACACATAACTAGAATAACCACAAAGGGGAATGTATACTACCCTTTCATCTCCGTCACGTAAGTTACAAGAAAATAGTACGTAAGTTATGGGTGTGAAATCTCATTCCCATTTGATGTTTTATCTTGTCTAATACAGTAGTACATTCAGTATTCATAAGAGAAACATTTCCCATATCAAAGTGATCGAAACAAATTCACGCATATTACACCAAAACGGTATTTTAACGTGCCCTCTTCGGCGGACGGATCCTTAACGTAGTCTTACCCCAATTAGATGTCCTGCATGTTACAAATCTTCACGAAGACTAGAATGATACCAAACTACACACATCACTAGATTAACCACAAAGGGGAAGTATATTTCCCTTTCTTCTCCGTCACGTAAGTTACAAGAAAATAGTACGTAAGTTATGGGTGTGAAAACTCATTCCCTTTTGATGTTTTTTCTAGTCTAATGCAGTAGTACATTTAGTATTCACGAGTGAAACATGTCCCATATCGAAGTGGTCGAAACAAATTCACGCATATCACACCAAAACGGTATTTTGAGGTGCCCACTTTCGGCGGACGGATCCTTAACGTGGTCTTACCCCAAATATATGTCCTGTATGTTACCAATATTCACGAAGGCTAGAGTGATATCAAGCTACACACAAAACTAGATTAACCACTTAGGGGAATGTATGCTATCCTTTAATCTCCGTCACCTACGTTACAAGAAAAGAGTACGTAAGTTATGGGTGTGAAAATTAATTCCCTTTTGATGTTTTTTCTTGTCTAATGCAGTAGAACATTTAGTATTCACGAGTGAAACATGTCCCATATCAAAGTGGTCGAAACAAATTCACGCATAACACACCAAAATGGTATTTTCAGGTGCACTCTTTCGGCGAAAGGGTCTATAATGTGATTTACCCCAAATAGATTTCCTGCATGTTACAAATCTTTACGAAAGATAGAATGATATCAATCTACACACATAACTAGTCTAACCACAAAGGGGATGTATGCTACCCTTTAATCTCCGTCACGTAAGTTACAAGAAAATAGTACGTAAATTATGAATGTGAAATCTCATTCCCATTTGATGTTTTATCTTGTATAATGCATTAGAACATTCAGTATTCATAAGAGAAACATGTCCCATGTCAAAATGATCAAACAAAATTCACGCATATAACACAAAAACGGTATTTTAACGTGCCCTCTTCGGCGGACGGATCCTTAACGTGGTCTTACCCCAATTAGATGTCCTGCATGTTACAAATCTTCACGAAGACTAGAATGATACCAAACTACACACATCACTAGATTAACCACAAAGGGGAAGTATATTTCCCTTTCTTCTCCGTCACGTAAGTTACAAGAAAATAGTACGTAAGTTATGGGTGTGTGAAACTCATTCCCTTTTGATGTTTTTTCTATTCTAATGCAGTAGTACATTTAGTATTCACGAGTGAAACATGTCCCATATCGAAGTGGTCGAAACAAATTCACGCATATCACACCAAAACGGTATTTTGAGGTGCCCACTTTCGGCGGACGGATCCTTAAGGTGGTCTTACCCCAACATGTACAACATGTAGCGACGCCACCACATGCACAGCCTGCGGTGATGGATACTTCATAGCCAGCTCTGCATGCACTGGTAAATACATGAATCTGTAACTGTTGATCTTTCTGCTGTGGTATTTCCAGATGCACTCTTTCGGCGAAAGGGTCTATAATGTGGTTTACCCCAAATAGATTTCCTGCATGTTACAAATCTTTACGAAAGATAGAATGATATCAATCTACACACATAACTAGTCTAACCACAAAGGGGATGTATGCTACCCTTTAATCTCCGTCACGTAAGTTACAAGAAAATAGTACGTAAGTTATGGATGTGAAATCTCATTCCCATTTGATGTTTTATCTTGTATAATGCAGTAGAACATTCAGTCTTCATAAGAGAAACATGTCCCATGTCAAAGTGACCGAACAAAATTCACGCATATCACACCAAAACGGAATTTTCACGTGCACTCTTTCGGCGGACGGATCCTTAACGTGATCTTACTCCAAATAGATGTCATGCATGTTACAAATCTTCACGAAGGCTAGAATGATATCAAGCTACACACATAACTAGATTAACCACAAAGGGGAATGTATACTACCCTTTCATCTCCGTCACGTAAGTTACAAGAAAATAGTACGTAAGTTATGGGTGTGAAATCTCATTCCCATTTGATGTTTTATCTTGTCTAATACAGTAGTACATTCAGTATTCATAAGAGAAACATTTCCCATATCAAAGTGATCGAAACTAATTCACGCATATTACACCAAAACGGTATTTTAACGTGCCCTCTTCGGCAAACGGATCCTTAACGTGGTCTTACCTCAATTAGATGTCCTGCATGTTAGAAATCTTCACGAAGACTAGAATGATACCAAACTACACACATCACTAGATTAACCACAAAGGGGAAGTATATTTCCCTTTCTTCTCCGTCACGTAAGTTACAAGAAAATAGTACGTAAGATATGGGTGTGAAAACTCATTCCCTTTTGATGTTTTTTCTAGTCTAATGCAGTAGTACATTTAGTATTCACGAGTGAAACATGTCCCATATCGAAGTGATCGAAACAAATTCACGCATATCACACCAAAACGGTATTTTGAGGTGCCCTCTTTCGGCGGGCGGATCCTTAAGGTGGTCTTACCCCAAATATAATAATGTCCTGTATGTTACCAATATTCACGAAGGCTAGAGTGATATCAAGCTACACACATAACTAGATTAACCACTTAGGGGAATGTATGCTATCCTTTAATCTCCGTCACCTACGTTACAAGAAAAGAGTACGTAAGTTATGGGTGTGAACATTAATTCCCTTTTGATGTTTTTTTTTGTCTAATGCAGTAGTACATTTAGTATTCACGAGTGAAACATGTCCCATATCAAAGTGGTCGAAACAATTTCACGCATAACACACCAAAATGGTATTTTCAGGTGCACTCTTTCGGCGAACGGGTCTATAATGTGGTTTACCCCAAATAGATTTCTTGCATGTTACAAATCTTTACGAAAGATAGAATGATATCAATCTACACACATAACTAGTCTAACCACAAAGGGGATGTATGCTACCCTTTAATCTCCGTCACGTAAGTTACAAGAAAATAGTACGTAAGTTATGGATGTGAAATCTCATTCCCATTTGATGTTTTATCTTGTATAATGCAGTAGAACATTCAGTCTTCTTAAGAGAAACATGTCCCATGTCAAAGTGACCGAACAAAATTCACGCATATCACACCAAAACGGAATTTTCACGTGCACTCTTTCGGCGGACGGATCCTTAACGTGATCTTACTCCAAATAGATGTCATGCATGTTACAAATCTTCACGAAGGCTAGAATGATATCAAGCTACACACATAACTAGATTAACCACAAAGGGGAATGTATACTACCCTTTCATCTCCGTCACGTAAGTTACAAGAAAATAGTACGTAAGTTATAGGTGTGAAATCTCATTCCCATTTGATGTTTTATCTTGTCTAATACAGTAGTACATTCAGTATTCATAAGAGAAACATTTCCCATATCAAAGTGATCGAAACTAATTCACGCATATTACACCAAAACGGTATTTTAACGTGCCCTCTTCGGCAAACGGATCCTTAACGTGGTCTTACCCCAATTAGATGTCCTGCATGTTAGAAATCTTCACGAAGACTAGAATGATACCAAACTACACACATCACTAGATTAACCACAAAGGGGAAGTATATTTCCCTTTCTTCTCCGTCACGTAAGTTACAAGAAAATAGTACGTAAGTTATGGGTGTGAAAACTCATTCCCTTTTGATGTTTTTTCTAGTCTAATGCAGTAGTACATTTAGTATTCACGAGTGAAACATGTCCCATATCGAAGTGGTCGAAACAAATTCACGCATATCACACCAAAACGGTATTTTGAGGTGCCCACTTTCGGCGGACGGATCCTTAACGTGGTCTTACCCCAAATATATGTCCTGTATGTTACCAATATTCACGAAGGCTAGAGTGATATCAAGCTACACACATAACTAGATTAACCACTTAGGGGAATGTATGCTATCCTTTAATCTCCGTCACCTACGTTACAAGAAAAGAGTACGTAAGTTATGGGTGTTAAAATTAATTCCCTTTTGATGTTTTTTCTTGTCTAATGCAGTAGTACATTTAGTATTCACGAGTGAAACATGTCCCATATCAAAGTGGTCGAAACAAATTCACGCATAACACACCAAAATGGTATTTTCAGGTGCACTCTTTCGGCGAAAGGGTCTATAATGTGGTTTACCCCAAATAGATTTCCTGCATGTTACAAATCTTTACGAAAGATAGAATGATATCAATCTACACACATAACTAGTCTAACCACAAAGGGGATGTATGCTACCCTTTAATCTCCGTCACGTAAGTTACAAGAAAATAGTACGTAAGTTATGGATGTGAAATCTCATTCCCATTTGATGTTTTATCTTGTATAATGCAGTAGCACATTCAGTCTTCATAAGAGAAACATGTCCCATGTCAAAGTGACCGAACAAAATTCACGCATATCACACCAAAACGGAATTTTCACGTGCACTCTTTCGGCGGACGGATCCTTAACGTGATCTTACTCCAAATAGATGTCATGCATGTTACAAATCTTCACGAAGGCTAGAATGATATCAAGCTACACACATAACTAGATTAACCACAAAGGGGAATGTATACTACCCTTTCATCTCCGTCACGTAAGTTACAAGAAAATAGTACGTAAGTTATGGGTGTGAAATCTCATTCCCATTTGATGTTTTATCTTGTCTAATACAGTAGTACATTCAGTATTCATAAGAGAAACATTTCCCATATCAAAGTGATCGAAACTAATTCACGCATATTACACCAAAACGGTATTTTAACGTGCCCTCTTCGGCAAACGGATCCTTAACGTGGTCTTACCCCAATTAGATGTCCTGCATGTTAGAAATCTTCACGAAGACTAGAATGATACCAAACTACACACATCACTAGATTAACCACAAAGGGGAAGTATATTTCCCTTTCTTCTCCGTCACGTAAGTTACAAGAAAATAGTACGTAAGTTATGGGTGTGAAAACTCATTCCCTTTTGATGTTTTTTCTAGTCTAATGCAGTAGTACATTTAGTATTCACGAGTGAAACATGTCCCATATCGAAGTGATCGAAACAAATTCACGCATATCACACCAAAACGGTATTTTGAGGTGCCCTCTTTCGGCGGGCGGATCCTTAAGGTGGTCTTACCCCAAATATATGTCCTGTATGTTACCAATATTCACGAAGGCTAGAGTGATATCAAGCTACACACATAACTAGATTAACCACTTAGGGGAATGTATGCTATCCTTTAATCTCCGTCACCTACGTTACAAGAAAAGAGAACGTAAGTTATGGGTGTGAAAATTAATTCCCTTTTGATGTTTTTTCTTGTCTAATGCAGTAGTACATTTAGTATTCACGAGTGAAACATGTCCCATATCAAAGTGGTCGAAACAATTTCACGCATAACACACCAAAATGGTATTTTCAGGTGCACTCTTTCGGCGAACGGGTCTATAATGTGGTTTACCCCAAATAGATTTCCTGCATGTTACAAATCTTTACGAAAGATAGAATGATATCAATCTACACACATAACTAGTCTAACCACAAAGGGGATGTATGCTACCCTTTAATCTCCGTCACGTAAGTTACAAGAAAATAGTACGTAAATTATGGATGTGAAATCTCATTCCCATTTGATGTTTTATCTTGTATAATGCAGTAGAACATTCAGTATTCATAAGAGAAACATGTCCCATGTCAAAGTGATCGAACAAAATTGACGCATATCACACCAAAACGGAATTTTCACATGCACTCTTTCGGCGGACGGATCCTTAACGTGATCTTACTCCAAATAGATGTCATGCATGTTACAAATCTTCACGAAGGCTAGAATGATATCAAGCTACACACATAACTAGATTAACCACAAAGGGGAATGTATACTACCCTTTCATCTCCGTCACGTAAGTTACAAGAAAATAGTACGTAAGTTATGGGTGTGAAATCTCATTCCCATTTGATGTTTTATCTTGTCTAATACAGTAGTACATTCAGTATTCATAAGAGAAACATTTCCCATATCAAAGTGATCGAAACAAATTCACGCATATTACACCAAAACGGTATTTTAACGTGCCCTCTTCGGCGGACGGATCCTTAACGTGGTCTTACCCCAATTAGATGTCCTGCATGTTACAAATCTTCACGAAGACTAGAATGATACCAAACTACACACATCACTAGATTAACCACAAAGGGGAAGTATATTTCCCTTTCTTCTCCTCACGTAAGTTACAAGAAAATAGTACGTGATCGAAACAAATTCACGCATATCACACCAAAACGGTATTTTGAGGTGCCCTCTTTCGGCGGACGGATCCTTAAGGTGGTCTTACCCCAAATATATGTCCTGTATGTTACCAATATTCACGAAGACTAGAGTGATATCAAGCTACACACATCACTAGATTAACCACAAAGGGGAAGTATATTTCCCTTTCTTCTCCGTCACGTAAGTTACAAGAAAATAGTACGTAAGTTATGGGTGTGTGAAACTCATTCCCTTTTGATGTTTTTTCTAGTCTAATGCAGTAGTACATTTAGTATTCACGAGTGAAACATGTCCCATATCGAAGTGGTCGAAACAAATTCACGCATATCACACCAAAACGGTATTTTGAGGTGCCCACTTTCGGCGGACGGATCCTTAAGGTGGTCTTACCCCAACATGTACAACATGTAGCGACGCCACCACATGCACAGCCTGCGGTGATGGATACTTCATAGCCAGCTCTGCATGCACTGGTAAATACATGAATCTGTAACTGTTGATCTTTCTGCTGTGGTATTTTCAGATGCACTCTTTCGGCGAAAGGGTCTATAATGTGGTTTACCCCAAATAGATTTCCTGCATGTTACAAATCTTTACGAAAGATAGAATGATATCAATCTACACACATAACTAGTCTAACCACAAAGGGGATGTATGCTACCCTTTAATCTCCGTCACGTAAGTTACAAGAAAATAGTACGTAAGTTATGGATGTGAAATCTCATTCCCATTTGATGTTTTATCTTGTATAATGCAGTAGAACATTCAGTCTTCATAAGAGAAACATGTCCCATGTCAAAGTGACCGAACAAAATTCACGCATATCACACCAAAACGGAATTTTCACGTGCACTCTTTCGGCGGACGGATCCTTAACGTGATCTTACTCCAAATAGATGTCATGCATGTTACAAATCTTCACGAAGGCTAGAATGATATCAAGCTACACACATAACTAGATTAACCACAAAGGGGAATGTATACTACCCTTTCATCTCCGTCACGTAAGTTACAAGAAAATAGTACGTAAGTTATGGGTGTGAAATCTCATTCCCATTTGATGTTTTATCTTGTCTAATACAGTAGTACATTCAGTATTCATAAGAGAAACATTTCCCATATCAAAGTGATCGAAACTAATTCACGCATATTACACCAAAACGGTATTTTAACGTGCCCTCTTCGGCAAACGGATCCTTAACGTGGTCTTACCTCAATTAGATGTCCTGCATGTTAGAAATCTTCACGAAGACTAGAATGATACCAAACTACACACATCACTAGATTAACCACAAAGGGGAAGTATATTTCCCTTTCTTCTCCGTCACGTAAGTTACAAGAAAATAGTACGTAAGATATGGGTGTGAAAACTCATTCCCTTTTGATGTTTTTTCTAGTCTAATGCAGTAGTACATTTAGTATTCACGAGTGAAACATGTCCCATATCGAAGTGATCGAAACAAATTCACGCATATCACACCAAAACGGTATTTTGAGGTGCCCTCTTTCGGCGGGCGGATCCTTAAGGTGGTCTTACCCCAAATATAATAATGTCCTGTATATTACCAATATTCACGAAGGCTAGAGTGATATCAAGCTACACACATAACTAGATTAACCACTTAGGGGAATGTATGCTATCCTTTAATCTCCGTCACCTACGTTACAAGAAAAGAGTACGTAAGTTATGGGTGTGAACATTAATTCCCTTTTGATGTTTTTTCTTGTCTAATGCAGTAGTACATTTAGTATTCACGAGTGAAACATGTCCCATATCAAAGTGGTCGAAACAATTTCACGCATAACACACCAAAATGGTATTTTCAGGTGCACTCTTTCGGCGAACGGGTCTATAATGTGGTTTACCCCAAATAGATTTCTTGCATGTTACAAATCTTTACGAAAGATAGAATGATATCAATCTACACACATAACTAGTCTAACCACAAAGGGGATGTATGCTACCCTTTAATCTCCGTCACGTAAGTTACAAGAAAATAGTACGTAAGTTATGGATGTGAAATCTCATTCCCATTTGATGTTTTATCTTGTATAATGCAGTAGAACATTCAGTCTTCTTAAGAGAAACATGTCCCATGTCAAAGTGACCGAACAAAATTCACGCATATCACACCAAAACGGAATTTTCACGTGCACTCTTTCGGCGGACGGATCCTTAACGTGATCTTACTCCAAATAGATGTCATGCATGTTACAAATCTTCACGAAGGCTAGAATGATATCAAGCTACACACATAACTAGATTAACCACAAAGGGGAATGTATACTACCCTTTCATCTCCGTCACGTAAGTTACAAGAAAATAGTACGTAAGTTATGGGTGTGAAATCTCATTCCCATTTGATGTTTTATCTTGTCTAATACAGTAGTACATTCAGTATTCATAAGAGAAACATTTCCCATATCAAAGTGATCGAAACTAATTCACGCATATTACACCAAAACGGTATTTTAACGTGCCCTCTTCGGCAAACGGATCCTTAACGTGGTCTTACCCCAATTAGATGTCCTGCATGTTAGAAATCTTCACGAAGACTAGAATGATACCAAACTACACACATCACTAGATTAACCACAAAGGGGAAGTATATTTCCCTTTCTTCTCCGTCACGTAAGTTACAAGAAAATAGTACGTAAGTTATGGGTGTGAAAACTCATTCCCTTTTGATGTTTTTTCTAGTCTAATGCAGTAGTACATTTAGTATTCACGAGTGAAACATGTCCCATATCGAAGTGGTCGAAACAAATTCACGCATATCACACCAAAACGGTATTTTGAGGTGCCCACTTTCGGCGGACGGATCCTTAACGTGGTCTTACCCCAAATATATGTCCTGTATGTTACCAATATTCACGAAGGCTAGAGTGATATCAAGCTACACACATAACTAGATTAACCACTTAGGGGAATGTATGCTATCCTTTAATCTCCGTCACCTACGTTACAAGAAAAGAGTACGTAAGTTATGGGTGTTAAAATTAATTCCCTTTTGATGTTTTTTCTTGTCTAATGCAGTAGTACATTTAGTATTCACGAGTGAAACATGTCCCATATCAAAGTGGTCGAAACAAATTCACGCATAACACACCAAAATGGTATTTTCAGGTGCACTCTTTCGGCGAAAGGGTCTATAATGTGGTTTACCCCAAATAGATTTCCTGCATGTTACAAATCTTTACGAAAGATAGAATGATATCAATCTACACACATAACTAGTCTAACCACAAAGGGGATGTATGCTACCCTTTAATCTCCGTCACGTAAGTTACAAGAAAATAGTACGTAAGTTATGGATGTGAAATCTCATTCCCATTTGATGTTTTATCTTGTATAATGCAGTAGCACATTCAGTCTTCATAAGAAAAACATGTCCCATGTCAAAGTGACCGAACAAAATTCACGCATATCACACCAAAACGGAATTTTCACGTGCACTCTTTCGGCGGACGGATCCTTAACGTGATCTTACTCCAAATAGATGTCATGCATGTTACAAATCTTCACGAAGGCTAGAATGATATCAAGCTACACACATAACTAGATTAACCACAAAGGGGAATGTATACTACCCTTTCATCTCCGTCACGTAAGTTACAAGAAAATAGTACGTAAGTTATGGGTGTGAAATCTCATTCCCATTTGATGTTTTATCTTGTCTAATACAGTAGTACATTCAGTATTCATAAGAGAAACATTTCCCATATCAAAGTGATCGAAACTAATTCACGCATATTACACCAAAACGGTATTTTAACGTGCCCTCTTCGGCAAACGGATCCTTAACGTGGTCTTACCCCAATTAGATGTCCTGCATGTTAGAAATCTTCACGAAGACTAGAATGATACCAAACTACACACATCACTAGATTAACCACAAAGGGGAAGTATATTTCCCTTTCTTCTCCGTCACGTAAGTTACAAGAAAATAGTACGTAAGTTATGGGTGTGAAAACTCATTCCCTTTTGATGTTTTTTATAGTCTAATGCAGTAGTACATTTAGTATTCACGAGTGAAACATGTCCCATATCGAAGTGATCGAAACAAATTCACGCATATCACACCAAAACGGTATTTTGAGGTGCCCTCTTTCGGCGGGCGGATCCTTAAGGTGGTCTTACCCCAAATATATGTCCTGTATGTTACCAATATTCACGAAGGCTAGAGTGATATCAAGCTACACACATAACTAGATTAACCACTTAGGGGAATGTATGCTATCCTTTAATCTCCGTCACCTACGTTACAAGAAAAGAGTACGTAAGTTATGGGTGTGAAAATTAATTCCCTTTTGATGTTTTTTCTTGTCTAATGCAGTAGTACATTTAGTATTCACGAGTGAAACATGTCCCATATCAAAGTGGTCGAAACAATTTCACGCATAACACACCAAAATGGTATTTTCAGGTGCACTCTTTCGGCGAACGGGTCTATAATGTGGTTTACCCCAAATAGATTTCCTGCATGTTACAAATCTTTACGAAAGATAGAATGATATCAATCTACACACATAACTAGTCTAACCACAAAGGGGATGTATGCTACCCTTTAATCTCCGTCACGTAAGTTACAAGAAAATAGTACGTAAATTATGGATGTGAAATCTCATTCCCATTTGATGTTTTATCTTGTATAATGCAGTAGAACATTCAGTATTCATAAGAGAAACATGTCCCATGTCAAAGTGATCGAACAAAATTCACGCATATCACACCAAAACGGAATTTTCACATGCACTCTTTCGGCGGACGGATCCTTAACGTGATCTTACTCCAAATAGATGTCATGCATGTTACAAATCTTCACGAAGGCTAGAATGATATCAAGCTACACACATAACTAGATTAACCACAAAGGGGAATGTATACTACCCTTTCATCTCCGTCACGTAAGTTACAAGAAAATAGTACGTAAGTTATGGGTGTGAAATCTCATTCCCATTTGATGTTTTATCTTGTCTAATACAGTAGTACATTCAGTATTCATAAGAGAAACATTTCCCATATCAAAGTGATCGAAACTAATTCACGCATATTACACCAAAACGGTATTTTAACGTGCCCTCTTCGGCAAACGGATCCTTAACGTGGTCTTACCTCAATTAGATGTCCTGCATGTTAGAAATCTTCACGAAGACTAGAATGATACCAAACTACACACATCACTAGATTAACCACAAAGGGGAAGTATATTTCCCTTTCTTCTCCGTCACGTAAGTTACAAGAAAATAGTACGTAAGATATGGGTGTGAAAACTCATTCCCTTTTGATGTTTTTTCTAGTCTAATGCAGTAGTACATTTAGTATTCACGAGTGAAACATGTCCCATATCGAAGTGATCGAAACAAATTCACGCATATCACACCAAAACGGTATTTTGAGGTGCCCTCTTTCGGCGGGCGGATCCTTAAGGTGGTCTTACCCCAAATATAATAATGTCCTGTATATTACCAATATTCACGAAGGCTAGAGTGATATCAAGCTACACACATAACTAGATTAACCACTTAGGGGAATGTATGCTATCCTTTAATCTCCGTCACCTACGTTACAAGAAAAGAGTACGTAAGTTATGGGTGTGAACATTAATTCCCTTTTGATGTTTTTTCTTGTCTAATGCAGTAGTACATTTAGTATTCACGAGTGAAACATGTCCCATATCAAAGTGGTCGAAACAATTTCACGCATAACACACCAAAATGGTATTTTCAGGTGCACTCTTTCGGCGAACGGGTCTATAATGTGGTTTACCCCAAATAGATTTCTTGCATGTTACAAATCTTTACGAAAGATAGAATGATATCAATCTACACACATAACTAGTCTAACCACAAAGGGGATGTATGCTACCCTTTAATCTCCGTCACGTAAGTTACAAGAAAATAGTACGTAAGTTATGGATGTGAAATCTCATTCCCATTTGATGTTTTATCTTGTATAATGCAGTAGAACATTCAGTCTTCTTAAGAGAAACATGTCCCATGTCAAAGTGACCGAACAAAATTCACGCATATCACACCAAAACGGAATTTTCACGTGCACTCTTTCGGCGGACGGATCCTTAACGTGATCTTACTCCAAATAGATGTCATGCATGTTACAAATCTTCACGAAGGCTAGAATGATATCAAGCTACACACATAACTAGATTAACCACAAAGGGGAATGTATACTACCCTTTCATCTCCGTCACGTAAGTTACAAGAAAATAGTACGTAAGTTATGGGTGTGAAATCTCATTCCCATTTGATGTTTTATCTTGTCTAATACAGTAGTACATTCAGTATTCATAAGAGAAACATTTCCCATATCAAAGTGATCGAAACTAATTCACGCATATTACACCAAAACGGTATTTTAACGTGCCCTCTTCGGCAAACGGATCCTTAACGTGGTCTTACCCCAATTAGATGTCCTGCATGTTAGAAATCTTCACGAAGACTAGAATGATACCAAACTACACACATCACTAGATTAACCACAAAGGGGAAGTATATTTCCCTTTCTTCTCCGTCACGTAAGTTACAAGAAAATAGTACGTAAGTTATGGGTGTGAAAACTCATTCCCTTTTGATGTTTTTTCTAGTCTAATGCAGTAGTACATTTAGTATTCACGAGTGAAACATGTCCCATATCGAAGTGGTCGAAACAAATTCACGCATATCACACCAAAACGGTATTTTGAGGTGCCCACTTTCGGCGGACGGATCCTTAACGTGGTCTTACCCCAAATATATGTCCTGTATGTTACCAATATTCACGAAGGCTAGAGTGATATCAAGCTACACACATAACTAGATTAACCACTTAGGGGAATGTATGCTATCCTTTAATCTCCGTCACCTACGTTACAAGAAAAGAGTACGTAAGTTATGGGTGTTAAAATTAATTCCCTTTTGATGTTTTTTCTTGTCTAATGCAGTAGTACATTTAGTATTCACGAGTGAAACATGTCCCATATCAAAGTGGTCGAAACAAATTCACGCATAACACACCAAAATGGTATTTTCAGGTGCACTCTTTCGGCGAAAGGGTCTATAATGTGGTTTACCCCAAATAGATTTCCTGCATGTTACAAATCTTTACGAAAGATAGAATGATATCAATCTACACACATAACTAGTCTAACCACAAAGGGGATGTATGCTACCCTTTAATCTCCGTCACGTAAGTTACAAGAAAATAGTACGTAAGTTATGGATGTGAAATCTCATTCCCATTTGATGTTTTATCTTGTATAATGCAGTAGCACATTCAGTCTTCATAAGAAAAACATGTCCCATGTCAAAGTGACCGAACAAAATTCACGCATATCACACCAAAACGGAATTTTCACGTGCACTCTTTCGGCGGACGGATCCTTAACGTGATCTTACTCCAAATAGATGTCATGCATGTTACAAATCTTCACGAAGGCTAGAATGATATCAAGCTACACACATAACTAGATTAACCACAAAGGGGAATGTATACTACCCTTTCATCTCCGTCACGTAAGTTACAAGAAAATAGTACGTAAGTTATGGGTGTGAAATCTCATTCCCATTTGATGTTTTATCTTGTCTAATACAGTAGTACATTCAGTATTCATAAGAGAAACATTTCCCATATCAAAGTGATCGAAACTAATTCACGCATATTACACCAAAACGGTATTTTAACGTGCCCTCTTCGGCAAACGGATCCTTAACGTGGTCTTACCCCAATTAGATGTCCTGCATGTTAGAAATCTTCACGAAGACTAGAATGATACCAAACTACACACATCACTAGATTAACCACAAAGGGGAAGTATATTTCCCTTTCTTCTCCGTCACGTAAGTTACAAGAAAATAGTACGTAAGTTATGGGTGTGAAAACTCATTCCCTTTTGATGTTTTTTATAGTCTAATGCAGTAGTACATTTAGTATTCACGAGTGAAACATGTCCCATATCGAAGTGATCGAAACAAATTCACGCATATCACACCAAAACGGTATTTTGAGGTGCCCTCTTTCGGCGGGCGGATCCTTAAGGTGGTCTTACCCCAAATATATGTCCTGTATGTTACCAATATTCACGAAGGCTAGAGTGATATCAAGCTACACACATAACTAGATTAACCACTTAGGGGAATGTATGCTATCCTTTAATCTCCGTCACCTACGTTACAAGAAAAGAGTACGTAAGTTATGGGTGTGAAAATTAATTCCCTTTTGATGTTTTTTCTTGTCTAATGCAGTAGTACATTTAGTATTCACGAGTGAAACATGTCCCATATCAAAGTGGTCGAAACAATTTCACGCATAACACACCAAAATGGTATTTTCAGGTGCACTCTTTCGGCGAACGGGTCTATAATGTGGTTTACCCCAAATAGATTTCCTGCATGTTACAAATCTTTACGAAAGATAGAATGATATCAATCTACACACATAACTAGTCTAACCACAAAGGGGATGTATGCTACCCTTTAATCTCCGTCACGTAAGTTACAAGAAAATAGTACGTAAATTATGGATGTGAAATCTCATTCCCATTTGATGTTTTATCTTGTATAATGCAGTAGAACATTCAGTATTCATAAGAGAAACATGTCCCATGTCAAAGTGATCGAACAAAATTCACGCATATCACACCAAAACGGAATTTTCACATGCACTCTTTCGGCGGACGGATCCTTAACGTGATCTTACTCCAAATAGATGTCATGCATGTTACAAATCTTCACGAAGGCTAGAATGATATCAAGCTACACACATAACTAGATTAACCACAAAGGGGAATGTATACTACCCTTTCATCTCCGTCACGTAAGTTACAAGAAAATAGTACGTAAGTTATGGGTGTGAAATCTCATTCCCATTTGATGTTTTATCTTGTCTAATACAGTAGTACATTCAGTATTCATAAGACAAACATTTCCCATATCAAAGTGATCGAAACTAATTCACGCATATTACACCAAAACGGTATTTTAACGTGCCCTCTTCGGCGAACGGATCCTTAACGTGGTCTTACCCCAATTAGATGTCCTGCATGTTAGAAATCTTCAGGAAGACTAGAATGATACCAAACTACACACATCACTAGATTAACCACAAAGGGGAAGTATATTTCCCTTTCTTCTCCGTCACGTAAGTTACAAGAAAATAGTACGTAAGTTATGGGTGTGAAAACTCATTCCCTTTTCATGTTTTTTCTAGTCTAATGCAGTAGTACATTTAGTATTCACGAGTGAAACATGTCCCATATCAAAGTGGTCGAAACAAATTCACGCATATCACACCAAAACGGTATTTTGAGGTGCCCTCTTTCGGCGGACGGATCCTTAAGGTGGTCTTACCCCAAATATATGTCCTGTATGTTACCAATATTCACGAAGGCTAGAGTGATATCAAGCTACACACATAACTAGTTTAACCACTTAGGGGAATGTATGCTATCCTTTAATCTCCGTCACCTACGTTACAAGAAAATAGTACGTAAGTTATGGGTGTGAAAACTCATTCCCTTTTGATGTTTTTTCTAGTCTAATGCAGTAGTACATTTAGTATTCACGAGTGAAACATGTCCCATATCGAAGTGGTCGAAACAAATTCACGCATATCACACCAAAACGGTATTTTGAGGTGCCCTCTTTCGGCGGAAGGATCCTTAACGTGGTCTTACCCCAAATATATGTCCTGTATGTTACCAATATTCACGAAGGCTAGAGTGATATCAAGCTACACACATAACTAGATTAACCACTTAGGGGAATGTATGCTATCCTTTAATCTCCGTCACCTACGTTACAAGAAAAGAGTACGTAAGTTATGGGTGTGAAAATTCATTCCCTTTTGATGTTTTTTCTTGTCTAATGCAGTAGTACATTTAGTATTCACGAGTGAAACATGTCCCATATCAAAGTGGTCGAAACAAATTCACGCATAACAAACCAAAATGGTATTTTCAGGTGCACTCTTTCGGCGAAAGGGTCTATAATGTGGTTTACCCCAAATAGATTTCCTGCATGTTACAAATCTTTACGAAAGATAGAATGATATCAATCTACACACATAACTAGTCTAACCACAAAGGGGATGTATGCTACCCTTTAATCTCCGTCACGTAAGTTACAAGAAAATAGTACGTAAGTTATGGATGTGAAATCTCATTCCCATTTGATGTTTTATCTTGTATAATGCAGTAGAACATTCAGTCTTCATAAGAGAAACATTTCCCATATCAAAGTGATCGAAACTAATTCACGCATATTACACCAAAACGGTATTTTAACGTGCCCTCTTCGGCGAACGGATCCTTAACGTGGTCTTACCCCAATTAGATGTCCTGCATGTTAGAAATCTTCAGGAAGACTAGAATGATACCAAACTACACACATCACTAGATTAACCACAAAGGGGAAGTATATTTCCCTTTCTTCTCCGTCACGTATGTTACAAGAAAATAGTACGTAAGTTATGGGTGTGAAAACTCATTCCCTTTTGATGTTTTTTCTAGTCTAATGCAGTAGTACATTTAGTATTCACGAGTGAAACATGTCCCATATCGAAGTGATCGAAACAAATTCACGCATATCACACCAAAACGGTATTTTGAGGTGCCCTCTTTCGGCGGACGGATCCTTATGGTGGTCTTACTCCAAATATATGTCCTGTATGTTACCAATATTCACGAAGGCTAGAGTGATATCAAGCTACACACATAACTAGATTAACCACTTAGGGGAATGTATGCTATCCTTTAATCTCCGTCACCTACGTTACAAGAAAAGAGTACGTAAGTTATGGGTGTGAAAATTAATTCCCTTTTGATGTTTTTTCTTGTCTAATGCAGTAGTACATTTAGTATTCACGAGTGAAACATGTCCCATATCAAAGTGGTCGAAACAAATTCACGCATAACACACCAAAATGGTATTTTCAGTTGCACTCTTTCGGCGAACGGGTCTATAATGTGGTTTACCCCAAATAGATTTCCTGCATGTTACAAATCTTTACGAAAGATAGAATGATATCAATCTATACACATAACTAGTCTAACCACAAAGGGGATGTATGCTACCCTTTAATCTCCGTCAAGTAAGTTGCAAGAAAATAGTACGTAAATTATGGATGTGAAATATCATTCCCATTTGATGTTTTATCTTGTGTAATGCAGTAGAACATTCAGTATTCATAAGAGAAACATGTCCCATGTCAAAGTGATCGAACAAAATTCACGCATATCACACCAAAACGGAATTTTCACGTGCACTCTTTCGGCGGATGGATCCTTAACGTGATCTTACTCCAAAAAGATGTTATGCATGTTACAAATCTTCACGAAGGCTAGAATGATATCAAGCTACACACATAACTAGATTAACCAAAAAGGGGAATGTATACTACCCTTTCATCTCCGTCACGTAAGTTACAAGAAAATAGTACGTAAGTTATGGGTGTGAAAACTCATTCCCTTTTGATGTTTTTTCTAGTCTAACGCAGTAGTACATTTAGTATTCACGAGTGAAACATGTCCCATATCGAAGTGGTCGAAACAAATTCACGCATATCACACCAAAACGGTATTTTGAGGTGCCCTCTTTCGGCGGGCGGATCCTTAAGGTGGTCTTACCCCAAATATATGTCCTGTATGTTACCAATATTCACGAAGGCTAGAGTGATATCAAGCTACACACATAACTAGATTAACCACTTAGGGGAATGTATGCTATCCTTTAATCTCCGTCACCTACGTTACAAGAAAAGAGTACGTAAGTTATGGGTGTGAAAATTAATTCCCTTTTCATGTTTTTTCTTGTCTAATGCAGTAGTACATTTAGTATTCACGAGTGAAACATGTCCCATATCAAAGTGGTCGAAACAATTTCACGCATAACACACCAAAATGGTATTTTCAGGTGCACTCTTTCGGCGAACGGGTCTATAATGTGGTTTACCCCAAATAGATTTCCTGCATGTTACAAATCTTTACGAAAGATAGAATGATATCAATCTACACACATAACTAGTCTAACCACAAAGGGGATGTATGCTACCCTTTAATCTCCGTCACGTAAGTTACAAGAAAATAGTACGTAAATTATGGATGTGAAATCTCATTCCCATTTGATGTTTTATCTTGTATAATGCAGTAGAACATTCAGTATTCATAAGAGAAACATGTCCCATGTCAAAGTGATCGAACAAAATTCACGCATATCACACCAAAACGGAATTTTCACATGCACTCTTTCGGCGGACGGATCCTTAACGTGATCTTACTCCAAATAGATGTCATGCATGTTACAAATCTTCACGAAGGCTAGAATGATATCAAGCTACACACATAACTAGATTAACCACAAAGGGGAATGTATACTACCCTTTCATCTCCGTCACGTAAGTTACAAGAAAATAGTACGTAAGTTATGGGTGTGAAATCTCATTCCCATTTGATGTTTTATCTTGTCTAATACAGTAGTACATTCAGTATTCATAAGAGAAACATTTCCCATATCAAAGTGATCGAAACTAATTCACGCATATTACACCAAAACGGTATTTTAACGTGCCCTCTTCGGCAAACGGATCCTTAACGTGGTCTTACCCCAATTAGATGTCCTGCATGTTAGAAATCTTCACGAAGACTAGAATGATACCAAACTACACACATCACTAGATTAACCACAAAGGGGAAGTATATTTCCCTTTCTTCTCCGTCACGTAAGTTACAAGAAAATAGTACGTAAGTTATGGGTGTGAAAACTCATTCCCTTTTGATGTTTTTTATAGTCTAATGCAGTAGTACATTTAGTATTCACGAGTGAAACATGTCCCATATCGAAGTGATCGAAACAAATTCACGCATATCACACCAAAACGGTATTTTGAGGTGCCCTCTTTCGGCGGGCGGATCCTTAAGGTGGTCTTACCCCAAATATATGTCCTGTATGTTACCAATATTCACGAAGGCTAGAGTGATATCAAGCTACACACATAACTAGATTAACCACTTAGGGGAATGTATGCTATCCTTTAATCTCCGTCACCTACGTTACAAGAAAAGAGTACGTAAGTTATGGGTGTGAAAATTAATTCCCTTTTGATGTTTTTTCTTGTCTAATGCAGTAGTACATTTAGTATTCACGAGTGAAACATGTCCCATATCAAAGTGGTCGAAACAATTTCACGCATAACACACCAAAATGGTATTTTCAGGTGCACTCTTTCGGCGAACGGGTCTATAATGTGGTTTACCCCAAATAGATTTCCTGCATGTTACAAATCTTTACGAAAGATAGAATGATATCAATCTACACACATAACTAGTCTAACCACAAAGGGGATGTATGCTACCCTTTAATCTCCGTCACGTAAGTTACAAGAAAATAGTACGTAAATTATGGATGTGAAATCTCATTCCCATTTGATGTTTTATCTTGTATAATGCAGTAGAACATTCAGTATTCATAAGAGAAACATGTCCCATGTCAAAGTGATCGAACAAAATTCACGCATATCACACCAAAACGGAATTTTCACATGCACTCTTTCGGCGGACGGATCCTTAACGTGATCTTACTCCAAATAGATGTCATGCATGTTACAAATCTTCACGAAGGCTAGAATGATATCAAGCTACACACATAACTAGATTAACCACAAAGGGGAATGTATACTACCCTTTCATCTCCGTCACGTAAGTTACAAGAAAATAGTACGTAAGTTATGGGTGTGAAATCTCATTCCCATTTGATGTTTTATCTTGTCTAATACAGTAGTACATTCAGTATTCATAAGACAAACATTTCCCATATCAAAGTGATCGAAACTAATTCACGCATATTACACCAAAACGGTATTTTAACGTGCCCTCTTCGGCGAACGGATCCTTAACGTGGTCTTACCCCAATTAGATGTCCTGCATGTTAGAAATCTTCAGGAAGACTAGAATGATACCAAACTACACACATCACTAGATTAACCACAAAGGGGAAGTATATTTCCCTTTCTTCTCCGTCACGTAAGTTACAAGAAAATAGTACGTAAGTTATGGGTGTGAAAACTCATTCCCTTTTCATGTTTTTTCTAGTCTAATGCAGTAGTACATTTAGTATTCACGAGTGAAACATGTCCCATATCAAAGTGGTCGAAACAAATTCACGCATATCACACCAAAACGGTATTTTGAGGTGCCCTCTTTCGGCGGACGGATCCTTAAGGTGGTCTTACCCCAAATATATGTCCTGTATGTTACCAATATTCACGAAGGCTAGAGTGATATCAAGCTTCACACATAACTAGTTTAACCACTTAGGGGAATGTATGCTATCCTTTAATCTCCGTCACCTACGTTACAAGAAAATAGTACGTAAGTTATGGGTGTGAAAACTCATTCCCTTTTGATGTTTTTTCTAGTCTAATGCAGTAGTACATTTAGTATTCACGAGTGAAACATGTCCCATATCGAAGTGGTCGAAACAAATTCACGCATATCACACCAAAACGGTATTTTGAGGTGCCCTCTTTCGGCGGAAGGATCCTTAACGTGGTCTTACCCCAAATATATGTCCTGTATGTTACCAATATTCACGAAGGCTAGAGTGATATCAAGCTACACACATAACTAGATTAACCACTTAGGGGAATGTATGCTATCCTTTAATCTCCGTCACCTACGTTACAAGAAAAGAGTACGTAAGTTATGGGTGTGAAAATTCATTCCCTTTTGATGTTTTTTCTTGTCTAATGCAGTAGTACATTTAGTATTCACGAGTGAAACATGTCCCATATCAAAGTGGTCGAAACAAATTCACGCATAACAAACCAAAATGGTATTTTCAGGTGCACTCTTTCGGCGAAAGGGTCTATAATGTGGTTTACCCCAAATAGATTTCCTGCATGTTACAAATCTTTACGAAAGATAGAATGATATCAATCTACACACATAACTAGTCTAACCACAAAGGGGATGTATGCTACCCTTTAATCTCCGTCACGTAAGTTACAAGAAAATAGTACGTAAGTTATGGATGTGAAATCTCATTCCCATTTGATGTTTTATCTTGTATAATGCAGTAGAACATTCAGTCTTCATAAGAGAAACATTTCCCATATCAAAGTGATCGAAACTAATTCACGCATATTACACCAAAACGGTATTTTAACGTGCCCTCTTCGGCGAACGGATCCTTAACGTGGTCTTACCCCAATTAGATGTCCTGCATGTTAGAAATCTTCAGGAAGACTAGAATGATACCAAACTACACACATCACTAGATTAACCACAAAGGGGAAGTATATTTCCCTTTCTTCTCCGTCACGTATGTTACAAGAAAATAGTACGTAAGTTATGGGTGTGAAAACTCATTCCCTTTTGATGTTTTTTCTAGTCTAATGCAGTAGTACATTTAGTATTCACGAGTGAAACATGTCCCATATCGAAGTGATCGAAACAAATTCACGCATATCACACCAAAACGGTATTTTGAGGTGCCCTCTTTCGGCGGACGGATCCTTATGGTGGTCTTACTCCAAATATATGTCCTGTATGTTACCAATATTCACGAAGGCTAGAGTGATATCAAGCTACACACATAACTAGATTAACCACTTAGGGGAATGTATGCTATCCTTTAATCTCCGTCACCTACGTTACAAGAAAAGAGTACGTAAGTTATGGGTGTGAAAATTAATTCCCTTTTGATGTTTTTTCTTGTCTAATGCAGTAGTACATTTAGTATTCACGAGTGAAACATGTCCCATATCAAAGTGGTCGAAACAAATTCACGCATAACACACCAAAATGGTATTTTCAGTTGCACTCTTTCGGCGAACGGGTCTATAATGTGGTTTACCCCAAATAGATTTCCTGCATGTTACAAATCTTTACGAAAGATAGAATGATATCAATCTATACACATAACTAGTCTAACCACAAAGGGGATGTATTCTACCCTTTAATCTCCGTCAAGTAAGTTGCAAGAAAATAGTACGTAAATTATGGATGTGAAATATCATTCCCATTTGATGTTTTATCTTGTGTAATGCAGTAGAACATTCAGTATTCATTAGAGAAACATGTCCCATGTCAAAGTGATCGAACAAAATTCACGCATATCACACCAAAACGGAATTTTCACGTGCACTCTTTCGGCGGATGGATCCTTAACGTGATCTTACTCCAAAAAGATGTTATGCATGTTACAAATCTTCACGAAGGCTAGAATGATATCAAGCTACACACATAACTAGATTAACCAAAAAGGGGAATGTATACTACCCTTTCATCTCCGTCACGTAAGTTACAAGAAAATAGTACGTAAGTTATGGGTGTGAAAACTCATTCCCTTTTGATGTTTTTTCTAGTCTAACGCAGTAGTACATTTAGTATTCACGAGTGAAACATGTCCCATATCGAAGTGGTCGAAACAAATTCACGCATATCACACCAAAACGGTATTTTGAGGTGCCCTCTTTCGGCGGGCGGATCCTTAAGGTGGTCTTACCCCAAATATATGTCCTGTATGTTACCAATATTCACGAAGGCTAGAGTGATATCAAGCTACACACATAACTAGATTAACCACTTAGGGGAATGTATGCTATCCTTTAATCTCCGTCACCTACGTTACAAGAAAAGAGTACTTAAGTTATGGGTGTGAAAATTAATTCCCTTTTCATGTTTTTTCTTGTCTAATGCAGTAGTACATTTAGTATTCACGAGTGAAACATGTCCCATATCAAAGTGGTCGAAACAATTTCACGCATAACACACCAAAATGGTATTTTCAGGTGCACTCTTTCGGCGAACGGGTCTATAATGTGGTTTACCCCAAATAGATTTCATGGATGTTACAAATCTTTACGAAAGATAGAATGATATCAATCTACACACATAACTAGTCTAACCACAAAGGGGATGTATGCTACCCTTTAATCTCCGTCACGTAAGTTACAAGAAAATAGTACGTAAATTATGGATGTGAAATCTCATTCCCATTTGATGTTTTATCTTGTATAATGCAGTAGAACATTCAGTATTCATAAGAGAAACATGTCCCATGTCAAAGTGATCGAACAAAATTCACGCATATCACACCAAAACGGAATTTTCACATGCACTCTTTCGGCGGACGGATCCTTAACGTGATCTTACTCCAAATAGATGTCATGCATGTTACAAATCTTCACGAAGGCTAGAATGATATCAAGCTACACACATAACTAGATTAACCACAAAGGGGAATGTATACTACCCTTTCATCTCCGTCACGTAAGTTACAAGAAAATAGTACGTAAGTTATGGGTGTGAAATCTCATTCCCATTTGATGTTTTATCTTGTCTAATACAGTAGTACATTCAGTATTCATAAGAGAAACATTTCCCATATCAAAGTGATCGAAACAAATTCACGCATATTACACCAAAACGGTATTTTAACGTGCCCTCTTCGGCGGACGGATCCTTAACGTGGTCTTACCCCAATTAGATGTCCTGCATGTTACAAATCTTCACGAAGACTAGAATGATACGAAACTACACACATCACTAGATTAACCACAAAGGGGAAGTATATTTCCCTTTCTTCTCCGTCACGTAAGTTACAAGAAAATAGTACGTGATCGAAACAAATTCACGCATATCACACCAAAACGGTATTTTGAGGTGCCCTCTTTCGGCGGACGGATCCTTAAGGTGGTCTTACCCCAAATATATGTCCTGTATGTTACCAATATTCACGAAGGCTAGAGTGATATCAAGCTACACACATAACTAGATTAACCACTTAGGGGAATGTATGCTATCCTTTAATCTCCGTCACCTACGTTACAAGAAAATAGTACGTAAGTTATGGGTGTGAAAACTCATTCCCTTTTGATGTTTTTTCTAGTCTAATGCAGTAGTACATTTAGTATTCACGAGTGAAACATGTCCCATATCGAAGTGGTCGAAACAAATTCACGCATATCACACCAAAACGGTATTTTGAGGTGCCCTCTTTCGGCGGACGGATCCTTAACGTGGTCTTAACCCAAATATATGTCCTGTATGTTACCAATATTCACGAAGGCTAGAGTGATATCAAGCTACACACATAACTAGATTAACCACTTAGGGGAATGTATGCTATCCTTTAATCTCCGTCACCTACGTTACAAGAAAAGAGTACGTAAGTTATGGGTGTGAAAATTCATTCCCTTTTGATGTTTTATCTTGTATAATGCAGTAGAACATTCAGTATTCATAAGAGAAACATGTCCCATGTCAAAGTGATCGAACAAAATTCACGCATATCACACCAAAACGGAATTTTCACATGCACTCTTTCGGCGGACGGATCCTTAACGTGATCTTACTCCAAATAGATGTCATGCATGTTACAAATCTTCACGAAGGCTAGAATGATATCAAGCTACACACATAACTAGATTAACCACAAAGGGGAATGTATACTACCCTTTCATCTCCGTCACGTAAGTTACAAGAAAATAGTACGTAAGTTATGGGTGTGAAATCTCATTCCCATTTGATGTTTTATCTTGTCTAATACAGTAGTACATTCAGTATTCATAAGACAAACATTTCCCATATCAAAGTGATCGAAACTAATTCACGCATATTACACCAAAACGGTATTTTAACGTGCCCTCTTCGGCGAACGGATCCTTAACGTGGTCTTACCCCAATTAGATGTCCTGCATGTTAGAAATCTTCAGGAAGACTAGAATGATACCAAACTACACACATCACTAGATTAACCACAAAGGGGAAGTATATTTCCCTTTCTTCTCCGTCACGTAAGTTACAAGAAAATAGTACGTAAGTTATGGGTGTGAAAACTCATTCCCTTTTCATGTTTTTTCTAGTCTAATGCAGTAGTACATTTAGTATTCACGAGTGAAACATGTCCCATATCAAAGTGGTCGAAACAAATTCACGCATATCACACCAAAACGGTATTTTGAGGTGCCCTCTTTCGGCGGACGGATCCTTAAGGTGGTCTTACCCCAAATATATGTCCTGTATGTTACCAATATTCACGAAGGCTAGAGTGATATCAAGCTACACACATAACTAGATTAACCACTTAGGGGAATGTATGCTATCCTTTAATCTCCGTCACCTACGTTACAAGAAAAGAGTACGTAAGTTATGGGTGTGAAAATTCATTCCCTTTTGATGTTTTTTCTTGTCTAATGCAGTAGTACATTTAGTATTCACGAGTGAAACATGTCCCATATCAAAGTTGTCGAAACAAATTCACGCATAACACACCAAAATGGTATTTTCAGGTGCACTCTTTCGGCGAACGGGTCTATAATGTGGTTTACCCCAAATAGATTTCTTGCATGTTACAAATCTTTACGAAAGATAGAATGATATCAATCTACACACATAACTAGTCTAACCACAAAGGGGATGTATGCTACCCTTTAATCTCCGTCACGTAAGTTACAAGAAAATAGTACGTAAGTTATGGATGTGAAATCTCATTCCCATTTGATGTTTTATCTTGTATAATGCAGTAGAACATTCAGTCTTCTTAAGAGAAACATGTCCAATGTCAAAGTGACCGAACAAAATTCACGCATATCACACCAAAACGGAATTTTCACGTGCACTCTTTCGGCGGACGGATCCTTAACGTGATCTTACTCCAAATAGATGTCATGCATGTTACAAATCTTCACGAAGGCTAGAATGATATCAAGCTACACACATAACTAGATTAACCACAAAGGGGAATGTATACTACCCTTTCATCTCCGTCACGTAAGTTACAAGAAAATAGTACGTAAGTTATAGGTGTGAAATCTCATTCCCATTTGATGTTTTATCTTGTCTAATACAGTAGTACATTCAGTATTCATAAGAGAAACATTTCCCATATCAAAGTGATCGAAACTAATTCACGCATATTACACCAAAACGGTATTTTAACGTGCCCTCTTCGGCAAACGGATCCTTAACGTGGTCTTACCCCAATTAGATGTCCTGCATGTTAGAAATCTTCACGAAGACTAGAATGATACCAAACTACACACATCACTAGATTAACCACAAAGGGGAAGTATATTTCCCTTTCTTCTCCGTCACGTAAGTTACAAGAAAATAGTACGTAAGTTATGGGTGTGAAAACTCATTCCCTTTTGATGTTTTTTCTAGTCTAATGCAGTAGTACATTTAGTATTCACGAGTGAAACATGTCCCATATCGAAGTGGTCGAAACAAATTCACGCATATCACACCAAAACGGTATTTTGAGGTGCCCACTTTCGGCGGACGGATCCTTAACGTGGTCTTACCCCAAATATATGTCCTGTATGTTACCAATATTCACGAAGGCTAGAGTGATATCAAGCTACACACATAACTAGATTAACCACTTAGGGGAATGTATGCTATCCTTTAATCTCCGTCACCTACGTTACAAGAAAAGAGTACGTAAGTTATGGGTGTTAAAATTAATTCCCTTTTGATGTTTTTTCTTGTCTAATGCAGTAGTACATTTAGTATTCACGAGTGAAACATGTCCCATATCAAAGTGGTCGAAACAAATTCACGCATAACACACCAAAATGGTATTTTCAGGTGCACTCTTTCGGCGAACGGGTCTATAATGTGGTTTACCCCAAATAGATTTCCTGCATGTTACAAATCTTTACGAAAGATAGAATGATATCAATCTACACACATAACTAGTCTAACCACAAAGGGGATGTATGCTACCCTTTAATCTCCGTCACGTAAGTTACAAGAAAATAGTACGTAAATTATGGATGTGAAATCTCATTCCCATTTGATGTTTTATCTTGTATAATGCAGTAGAACATTCAGTATTCATAAGAGAAACATGTCCCATGTCAAAGTGATCGAACAAAATTCACGCATATCACACCAAAACGGAATTTTCACATGCACTCTTTCGGCGGACGGATCCTTAACGTGATCTTACTCCAAATAGATGTCATGCATGTTACAAATCTTCACGAAGGCTAGAATGATATCAAGCTACACACATAACTAGATTACCCACAAAGGGGAATGTATACTACCCTTTCATCTCCGTCACGTAAGTTACAAGAAAATAGTACGTAAGTTATGGGTGTGAAATCTCATTCCCATTTGATGTTTTATCTTGTCTAATACAGTAGTACATTCAGTATTCATAAGAGAAACATTTCCCATATCAAAGTGATCGAAACAAATTCACGCATATTACACCAAAACGGTATTTTAACGTGCCCTCTTCGGCGGACGGATCCTTAACGTGGTCTTACCCCAATTAGATGTCCTGCATGTTACAAATCTTCACGAAGACTAGAATGATACCAAACTACACACATCACTAGATTAACCACAAAGGGGAAGTATATTTCCCTTTCTTCTCCTCACGTAAGTTACAAGAAAATAGTACGTGATCGAAACAAATTCACGCATATCACACCAAAACGGTATTTTGAGGTGCCCTCTTTCGGCGGACGGATCCTTAAGGTGGTCTTACCCCAAATATATGTCCTGTATGTTACCAATATTCACGAAGACTAGAGTGATATCAAGCTACACACATCACTAGATTAACCACAAAGGGGAAGTATATTTCCCTTTCTTCTCCGTCACGTAAGTTACAAGAAAATAGTACGTAAGTTATGGGTGTGTGAAACTCATTCCCTTTTGATGTTTTTTCTAGTCTAATGCAGTAGTACATTTAGTATTCACGAGTGAAACATGTCCCATATCGAAGTGGTCGAAACAAATTCACGCATATCACACCAAAACGGTATTTTGAGGTGCCCACTTTCGGCGGACGGATCCTTAAGGTGGTCTTACCCCAACATGTACAACATGTAGCGACGCCACCACATGCACAGCCTGCGGTGATGGATACTTCATAGCCAGCTCTGCATGCACTGGTAAATACATGAATCTGTAACTGTTGATCTTTCTGCTGTGGTATTTTCAGATGCACTCTTTCGGCGAAAGGGTCTATAATGTGGTTTACCCCAAATAGATTTCCTGCATGTTACAAATCTTTACGAAAGATAGAATGATATCAATCTACACACATAACTAGTCTAACCACAAAGGGGATGTATGCTACCCTTTAATCTCCGTCACGTAAGTTACAAGAAAATAGTACGTAAGTTATGGATGTGAAATCTCATTCCCATTTGATGTTTTATCTTGTATAATGCAGTAGAACATTCAGTCTTCATAAGAGAAACATGTCCCATGTCAAAGTGACCGAACAAAATTCACGCATATCACACCAAAACGGAATTTTCACGTGCACTCTTTCGGCGGACGGATCCTTAACGTGATCTTACTCCAAATAGATGTCATGCATGTTACAAATCTTCACGAAGGCTAGAATGATATCAAGCTACACACATAACTAGATTAACCACAAAGGGGAATGTATACTACCCTTTCATCTCCGTCACGTAAGTTACAAGAAAATAGTACGTAAGTTATGGGTGTGAAATCTCATTCCCATTTGATGTTTTATCTTGTCTAATACAGTAGTACATTCAGTATTCATAAGAGAAACATTTCCCATATCAAAGTGATCGAAACTAATTCACGCATATTACACCAAAACGGTATTTTAACGTGCCCTCTTCGGCAAACGGATCCTTAACGTGGTCTTACCTCAATTAGATGTCCTGCATGTTAGAAATCTTCACGAAGACTAGAATGATACCAAACTACACACATCACTAGATTAACCACAAAGGGGAAGTATATTTCCCTTTCTTCTCCGTCACGTAAGTTACAAGAAAATAGTACGTAAGATATGGGTGTGAAAACTCATTCCCTTTTGATGTTTTTTCTAGTCTAATGCAGTAGTACATTTAGTATTCACGAGTGAAACATGTCCCATATCGAAGTGATCGAAACAAATTCACGCATATCACACCAAAACGGTATTTTGAGGTGCCCACTTTCGGCGGACGGATCCTTAACGTGGTCTTACCCCAAATATATGTCCTGTATGTTACCAATATTCACGAAGGCTAGAGTGATATCAAGCTACACACATAACTAGATTAACCACTTAGGGGAATGTATGCTATCCTTTAATCTCCGTCACCTACGTTACAAGAAAAGAGTACGTAAGTTATGGGTGTTAAAATTAATTCCCTTTTGATGTTTTTTCTTGTCTAATGCAGTAGTACATTTAGTATTCACGAGTGAAACATGTCCCATATCAAAGTGGTCGAAACAAATTCACGCATAACACACCAAAATGGTATTTTCAGGTGCACTCTTTCGGCGAAAGGGTCTATAATGTGGTTTACCCCAAATAGATTTCCTGCATGTTACAAATCTTTACGAAATATAGAATGATATCAATCTACACACATAACTAGTCTAACCACAAAGGGGATGTATGCTACCCTTTAATCTCCGTCACGTAAGTTACAAGAAAATAGTACGTAAGTTATGGATGTGAAATCTCATTCCCATTTGATGTTTTATCTTGTATAATGCAGTAGCACATTCAGTCTTCATAAGAGAAACATGTCCCATGTCAAAGTGACCGAACAAAATTCACGCATATCACACGAAAACGGAATTTTCACGTGCACTCTTTCGGCGGACGGATCCTTAACGTGATCTTACTCCAAATAGATGTCATGCATGTTACAAATCTTCACGAAGGCTAGAATGATATCAAGCTACACACATAACTAGATTAACCACAAAGGGGAATGTATACTACCCTTTCATCTCCGTCACGTAAGTTACAAGAAAATAGTACGTAAGTTATGGGTGTGAAATCTCATTCCCATTTGATGTTTTATCTTGTCTAATACAGTAGTACATTCAGTATTCATAAGAGAAACATTTCCCATATCAAAGTGATCGAAACTAATTCACGCATATTACACCAAAACGGTATTTTAACGTGCCCTCTTCGGCAAACGGATCCTTAACGTGGTCTTACCCCAATTAGATGTCCTGCATGTTAGAAATCTTCACGAAGACTAGAATGATACCAAACTACACACATCACTAGATTAACCACAAAGGGGAAGTATATTTCCCTTTCTTCTCCGTCACGTAAGTTACAAGAAAATAGTACGTAAGTTATGGGTGTGAAAACTCATTCCCTTTTGATGTTTTTTCTAGTCTAATGCAGTAGTACATTTAGTATTCACGAGTGAAACATGTCCCATATCGAAGTGGTCGAAACAAATTCACGCATATCACACCAAAACGGTATTTTGAGGTGCCCACTTTCGGCGGACGGATCCTTAACGTGGTCTTACCCCAAATATATGTCCTGTATGTTACCAATATTCACGAAGGCTAGAGTGATATCAAGCTACACACATAACTAGATTAACCACTTAGGGGAATGTATGCTATCCTTTAATCTCCGTCACCTACGTTACAAGAAAAGAGTACGTAAGTTATGGGTGTTAAAATTAATTCCCTTTTGATGTTTTTTCTTGTCTAATGCAGTAGTACATTTAGTATTCACGAGTGAAACATGTCCCATATCAAAGTGGTCGAAACAAATTCACGCATAACACACCAAAATGGTATTTTCAGGTGCACTCTTTCGGCGAAAGGGTCTATAATGTGGTTTACCCCAAATAGATTTCCTGCATGTTACAAATCTTTACGAAAGATAGAATGATATCAATCTACACACATAACTAGTCTAACCACAAAGGGGATGTATGCTACCCTTTAATCTCCGTCACGTAAGTTACAAGAAAATAGTACGTAAATTATGGATGTGAAATCTCATTCCCATTTGATGTTTTATCTTGTATAATGCAGTAGAACATTCAGTATTCATAAGAGAAACATGTCCCATGTCAAAGTGATCGAACAAAATTCACGCATATCACACCAAAACGGAATTTTCACATGCACTCTTTCGGCGGACGGATCCTTAACGTGATCTTACTCCAAATAGATGTCATGCATGTTACAAATCTTCACGAAGGCTAGAATGATATCAAGCTACACACATAACTAGATTAACCACAAAGGGGAATGTATACTACCCTTTCATCTCCGTCACGTAAGTTACAAGAAAATAGTACGTAAGTTATGGGTGTGAAATCTCATTCCCATTTGATGTTTTATCTTGTCTAATACAGTAGTACATTCAGTATTCATAAGAGAAACATTTCCCATATCAAAGTGATCGAAACAAATTCACGCATATTACACCAAAACGGTATTTTAACGTGCCCTCTTCGGCGGACGGATCCTTAACGTGGTCTTACCCCAATTAGATGTCCTGCATGTTACAAATCTTCACGAAGACTAGAATGATACGAAACTACACACATCACTAGATTAACCACAAAGGGGAAGTATATTTCCCTTTCTTCTCCGTCACGTAAGTTACAAGAAAATAGTACGTGATCGAAACAAATTCACGCATATCACACCAAAACGGTATTTTGAGGTGCCCTCTTTCGGCGGACGGATCCTTAAGGTGGTCTTACCCCAAATATATGTCCTGTATGTTACCAATATTCACGAAGGCTAGAGTGATATCAAGCTACACACATAACTAGATTAACCACTTAGGGGAATGTATGCTATCCTTTAATCTCCGTCACCTACGTTACAAGAAAATAGTACGTAAGTTATGGGTGTGAAAACTCATTCCCTTTTGATGTTTTTTCTAGTCTAATGCAGTAGTACATTTAGTATTCACGAGTGAAACATGTCCCATATCGAAGTGGTCGAAACAAATTCACGCATATCACACCAAAACGGTATTTTGAGGTGCCCTCTTTCGGCGGACGGATCCTTAACGTGGTCTTAACCCAAATATATGTCCTGTATGTTACCAATATTCACGAAGGCTAGAGTGATATCAAGCTACACACATAACTAGATTAACCACTTAGGGGAATGTATGCTATCCTTTAATCTCCGTCACCTACGTTACAAGAAAAGAGTACGTAAGTTATGGGTGTGAAAATTCATTCCCTTTTGATGTTTTATCTTGTATAATGCAGTAGAACATTCAGTATTCATAAGAGAAACATGTCCCATGTCAAAGTGATCGAACAAAATTCACGCATATCACACCAAAACGGAATTTTCACATGCACTCTTTCGGCGGACGGATCCTTAACGTGATCTTACTCCAAATAGATGTCATGCATGTTACAAATCTTCACGAAGGCTAGAATGATATCAAGCTACACACATAACTAGATTAACCACAAAGGGGAATGTATACTACCCTTTCATCTCCGTCACGTAAGTTACAAGAAAATAGTACGTAAGTTATGGGTGTGAAATCTCATTCCCATTTGATGTTTTATCTTGTCTAATACAGTAGTACATTCAGTATTCATAAGACAAACATTTCCCATATCAAAGTGATCGAAACTAATTCACGCATATTACACCAAAACGGTATTTTAACGTGCCCTCTTCGGCGAACGGATCCTTAACGTGGTCTTACCCCAATTAGATGTCCTGCATGTTAGAAATCTTCAGGAAGACTAGAATTATACCAAACTACACACATCACTAGATTAACCACAAAGGGGAAGTATATTTCCCTTTCTTCTCCGTCACGTAAGTTACAAGAAAATAGTACGTAAGTTATGGGTGTGAAAACTCATTCCCTTTTCATGTTTTTTCTAGTCTAATGCAGTAGTACATTTAGTATTCACGAGTGAAACATGTCCCATATCAAAGTGGTCGAAACAAATTCACGCATATCACACCAAAACGGAATTTTCACGTGCACTCTTTCGGCGGACGGATCCTTAACGTGATCTTACTCCAAATAGATGTCATGCATGTTACAAATCTTCACGAAGGCTAGAATGATATCAAGCTACACACATAACTAGATTAACCACAAAGGGGAATGTATACTACCCTTTCATCTCCGTCACGTAAGTTACAAGAAAATAGTACGTAAGTTATGGGTGTGAAATCTCATTCCCATTTGATGTTTTATCTTGTCTAATACAGTAGTACATTCAGTATTCATAAGAGAAACATTTCCCATATCAAAGTGATCGAAACTAATTCACGCATATTACACCAAAACGGTATTTTAACGTGCCCTCTTCGGCAAACGGATCCTTAACGTGGTCTTACCCCAATTAGATGTCCTGCATGTTAGAAATCTTCACGAAGACTAGAATGATACCAAACTACACACATCACTAGATTAACCACAAAGGGGAAGTATATTTCCCTTTCTTCTCCGTCACGTAAGTTACAAGAAAATAGTACGTAAGTTATGGGTGTGAAAACTCATTCCCTTTTGATGTTTTTTCTAGTCTAATGCAGTAGTACATTTAGTATTCACGAGTGAAACATGTCCCATATCGAAGTGGTCGAAACAAATTCACGCATATCACACCAAAACGGTATTTTGAGGTGCCCACTTTCGGCGGACGGATCCTTAACGTGGTCTTACCCCAAATATATGTCCTGTATGTTACCAATATTCACGAAGGCTAGAGTGATATCAAGCTACACACATAACTAGATTAACCACTTAGGGGAATGTATGCTATCCTTTAATCTCCGTCACCTACGTTACAAGAAAAGAGTACGTAAGTTATGGGTGTTAAAATTAATTCCCTTTTGATGTTTTTTCTTGTCTAATGCAGTAGTACATTTAGTATTCACGAGTGAAACATGTCCCATATCAAAGTGGTCGAAACAAATTCACGCATAACACACCAAAATGGTATTTTCAGGTGCACTCTTTCGGCGAAAGGGTCTATAATGTGGTTTACCCCAAATAGATTTCCTGCATGTTACAAATCTTTACGAAAGATAGAATGATATCAATCTACACACATAACTAGTCTAACCACAAAGGGGATGTATGCTACCCTTTAATCTCCGTCACGTAAGTTACAAGAAAATAGTACGTAAGTTATGGATGTGAAATCTCATTCCCATTTGATGTTTTATCTTGTATAATGCAGTAGCACATTCAGTCTTCATAAGAGAAACATGTCCCATGTCAAAGTGACCGAACAAAATTCACGCATATCACACCAAAACGGAATTTTCACGTGCACTCTTTCGGCGGACGGATCCTTAACGTGATCTTACTCCAAATAGATGTCATGCATGTTACAAATCTTCACGAAGGCTAGAATGATATCAAGCTACACACATAACTAGATTAACCACAAAGGGGAATGTATACTACCCTTTCATCTCCGTCACGTAAGTTACAAGAAAATAGTACGTAAGTTATGGGTGTGAAATCTCATTCCCATTTGATGTTTTATCTTGTCTAATACAGTAGTACATTCAGTATTCATAAGAGAAACATTTCCCATATCAAAGTGATCGAAACTAATTCACGCATATTACACCAAAACGGTATTTTAACGTGCCCTCTTCGGCAAACGGATCCTTAACGTGGTCTTACCCCAATTAGATGTCCTGCATGTTAGAAATCTTCACGAAGACTAGAATGATACCAAACTACACACATCACTAGATTAACCACAAAGGGGAAGTATATTTCCCTTTCTTCTCCGTCACGTAAGTTACAAGAAAATAGTACGTAAGTTATGGGTGTGAAAACTCATTCCCTTTTGATGTTTTTTCTAGTCTAATGCAGTAGTACATTTAGTATTCACGAGTGAAACATGTCCCATATCGAAGTGATCGAAACAAATTCACGCATATCACACCAAAACGGTATTTTGAGGTGCCCTCTTTCGGCGGGCGGATCCTTAAGGTGGTCTTACCCCAAATATATGTCCTGTATGTTACCAATATTCACGAAGGCTAGAGTGATATCAAGCTACACACATAACTAGATTAACCACTTAGGGGAATGTATGCTATCCTTTAATCTCCGTCACCTACGTTACAAGAAAAGAGTACGTAAGTTATGGGTGTGAAAATTAATTCCCTTTTGATGTTTTTTCTTGTCTAATGCAGTAGTACATTTAGTATTCACGAGTGAAACATGTCCCATATCAAAGTGGTCGAAACAATTTCACGCATAACACACCAAAATGGTATTTTCAGGTGCACTCTTTCGGCGAACGGGTCTATAATGTGGTTTACCCCAAATAGATTTCCTGCATGTTACAAATCTTTACGAAAGATAGAATGATATCAATCTACACACATAACTAGTCTAACCACAAAGGGGATGTATGCTACCCTTTAATCTCCGTCACGTAAGTTACAAGAAAATAGTACGTAAATTATGGATGTGAAATCTCATTCCCATTTGATGTTTTATCTTGTATAATGCAGTAGAACATTCAGTATTCATAAGAGAAACATGTCCCATGTCAAAGTGATCGAACAAAATTGACGCATATCACACCAAAACGGAATTTTCACATGCACTCTTTCGGCGGACGGATCCTTAACGTGATCTTACTCCAAATAGATGTCATGCATGTTACAAATCTTCACGAAGGCTAGAATGATATCAAGCTACACACATAACTAGATTAACCACAAAGGGGAATGTATACTACCCTTTCATCTCCGTCACGTAAGTTACAAGAAAATAGTACGTAAGTTATGGGTGTGAAATCTCATTCCCATTTGATGTTTTATCTTGTCTAATACAGTAGTACATTCAGTATTCATAAGAGAAACATTTCCCATATCAAAGTGATCGAAACAAATTCACGCATATTACACCAAAACGGTATTTTAACGTGCCCTCTTCGGCGGACGGATCCTTAACGTGGTCTTACCCCAATTAGATGTCCTGCATGTTACAAATCTTCACGAAGACTAGAATGATACCAAACTACACACATCACTAGATTAACCACAAAGGGGAAGTATATTTCCCTTTCTTCTCCTCACGTAAGTTACAAGAAAATAGTACGTGATGGAAACAAATTCACGCATATCACACCAAAACGGTATTTTGAGGTGCCCTCTTTCGGCGGACGGATCCTTAAGGTGGTCTTACCCCAAATATATGTCCTGTATGTTACCAATATTCACGAAGACTAGAGTGATATCAAGCTACACACATCACTAGATTAACCACAAAGGGGAAGTATATTTCCCTTTCTTCTCCGTCACGTAAGTTACAAGAAAATAGTACGTAAGTTATGGGTGTGTGAAACTCATTCCCTTTTGATGTTTTTTCTAGTCTAATGCAGTAGTACATTTAGTATTCACGAGTGAAACATGTCCCATATCGAAGTGGTCGAAACAAATTCACGCATATCACACCAAAACGGTATTTTGAGGTGCCCACTTTCGGCGGACGGATCCTTAAGGTGGTCTTACCCCAACATGTACAACATGTAGCGACGCCACCACATGCACAGCCTGCGGTGATGGATACTTCATAGCCAGCTCTGCATGCACTGGTAAATACATGAATCTGTAACTGTTGATCTTTCTGCTGTGGTATTTTCAGATGCACTCTTTCGGCGAAAGGGTCTATAATGTGGTTTACCCCAAATAGATTTCCTGCATGTTACAAATCTTTACGAAAGATAGAATGATATCAATCTACACACATAACTAGTCTAACCACAAAGGGGATGTATGCTACCCTTTAATCTCCGTCACGTAAGTTACAAGAAAATAGTACGTAAGTTATGGATGTGAAATCTCATTCCCATTTGATGTTTTATCTTGTATAATGCAGTAGAACATTCAGTCTTCATAAGAGAAACATGTCCCATGTCAAAGTGACCGAAAAAAATTCACGCATATCACACCAAAACGGAATTTTCACGTGCACTCTTTCGGCGGACGGATCCTTAACGTGATCTTACTCCAAATAGATGTCATGCATGTTACAAATCTTCACGAAGGCTAGAATGATATCAAGCTACACACATAACTAGATTAACCACAAAGGGGAATGTATACTACCCTTTCATCTCCGTCACGTAAGTTACAAGAAAATAGTACGTAAGTTATGGGTGTGAAATCTCATTCCCATTTGATGTTTTATCTTGTCTAATACAGTAGTACATTCAGTATTCATAAGAGAAACATTTCCCATATCAAAGTGATCGAAACTAATTCACGCATATTACACCAAAACGGTATTTTAACGTGCCCTCTTCGGCAAACGGATCCTTAACGTGGTCTTACCTCAATTAGATGTCCTGCATGTTAGAAATCTTCACGAAGACTAGAATGATACCAAACTACACACATCACTAGATTAACCACAAAGGGGAAGTATATTTCCCTTTCTTCTCCGTCACGTAAGTTACAAGAAAATAGTATGTAAGATATGGGTGTGAAAACTCATTCCCTTTTGATGTTTTTTCTAGTCTAATGCAGTAGTACATTTAGTATTCACGAGTGAAACATGTCCCATATCGAAGTGATCGAAACAAATTCACGCATATCACACCAAAACGGTATTTTGAGGTGCCCTCTTTCGGCGGGCGGATCCTTAAGGTGGTCTTACCCCAAATATAATAATGTCCTGTATATTACCAATATTCACGAAGGCTAGAGTGATATCAAGCTACACACATAACTAGATTAACCACTTAGGGGAATGTATGCTATCCTTTAATCTCCGTCACCTACGTTACAAGAAAAGAGTACGTAAGTTATGGGTGTGAACATTAATTCCCTTTTGATGTTTTTTCTTGTCTAATGCAGTAGTACATTTAGTATTCACGAGTGAAACATGTCCCATATCAAAGTGGTCGAAACAATTTCACGCATAACACACCAAAATGGTATTTTCAGGTGCACTCTTTCGGCGAACGGGTCTATAATGTGGTTTACCCCAAATAGATTTCTTGCATGTTACAAATCTTTACGAAAGATAGAATGATATCAATCTACACACATAACTAGTCTAACCACAAAGGGGATGTATGCTACCCTTTAATCTCCGTCACGTAAGTTACAAGAAAATAGTACGTAAGTTATGGATGTGAAATCTCATTCCCATTTGATGTTTTATCTTGTATAATGCAGTAGAACATTCAGTCTTCTTAAGAGAAACATGTCCCATGTCAAAGTGACCGAACAAAATTCACGCATATCACACGAAAACGGAATTTTCACGTGCACTCTTTCGGCGGACGGATCCTTAACGTGATCTTACTCCAAATAGATGTCATGCATGTTACAAATCTTCACGAAGGCTAGAATGATATCAAGCTACACACATAACTAGATTAACCACAAAGGGGAATGTATACTACCCTTTCATCTCCGTCACGTAAGTTACAAGAAAATAGTACGTAAGTTATGGGTGTGAAATCTCATTCCCATTTGATGTTTTATCTTGTCTAATACAGTAGTACATTCAGTATTCATAAGAGAAACATTTCCCATATCAAAGTGATCGAAACTAATTCACGCATATTACACCAAAACGGTATTTTAACGTGCCCTCTTCGGCAAACGGATCCTTAACGTGGTCTTACCCCAATTAGATGTCCTGCATGTTAGAAATCTTCACGAAGACTAGAATGATACCAAACTACACACATCACTAGATTAACCACAAAGGGGAAGTATATTTCCCTTTCTTCTCCGTCACGTAAGTTACAAGAAAATAGTACGTAAGTTATGGGTGTGAAAACTCATTCCCTTTTGATGTTTTTTCTAGTCTAATGCAGTAGTACATTTAGTATTCACGAGTGAAACATGTCCCATATCGAAGTGGTCGAAACAAATTCACGCATATCACACCAAAACGGTATTTTGAGGTGCCCACTTTCGGCGGACGGATCCTTAACGTGGTCTTACCCCAAATATATGTCCTGTATGTTACCAATATTCACGAAGGCTAGAGTGATATCAAGCTACACACATAACTAGATTAACCACTTAGGGGAATGTATGCTATCCTTTAATCTCCGTCACCTACGTTACAAGAAAAGAGTACGTAAGTTATGGGTGTTAAAATTAATTCCCTTTTGATGTTTTTTCTTGTCTAATGCAGTAGTACATTTAGTATTCACGAGTGAAACATGTCCCATATCAAAGTGGTCGAAACAAATTCACGCATAACACACCAAAATGGTATTTTCAGGTGCACTCTTTCGGCGAAAGGGTCTATAATGTGGTTTACCCCAAATAGATTTCCTGCATGTTACAAATCTTTACGAAAGATAGAATGATATCAATCTACACACATAACTAGTCTAACCACAAAGGGGATGTATGCTACCCTTTAATCTCCGTCACGTAAGTTACAAGAAAATAGTACGTAAGTTATGGATGTGAAATCTCATTCCCATTTGATGTTTTATCTTGTATAATGCAGTAGCACATTCAGTCTTCATAAGAGAAACATGTCCCATGTCAAAGTGACCGAACAAAATTCACGCATATCACACGAAAACGGAATTTTCACGTGCACTCTTTCGGCGGACGGATCCTTAACGTGATCTTACTCCAAATAGATGTCATGCATGTTACAAATCTTCACGAAGGCTAGAATTATATCAAGCTACACACATAACTAGATTAACCACAAAGGGGAATGTATACTACCCTTTCATCTCCGTCACGTAAGTTACAAGAAAATAGTACGTAAGTTATGGGTGTGAAATCTCATTCCCATTTGATGTTTTATCTTGTCTAATACAGTAGTACATTCAGTATTCATAAGAGAAACATTTCCCATATCAAAGTGATCGAAACTAATTCACGCATATTACACCAAAACGGTATTTTAACGTGCCCTCTTCGGCAAACGGATCCTTAACGTGGTCTTACCCCAATTAGATGTCCTGCATGTTAGAAATCTTCACGAAGACTAGAATGATACCAAACTACACACATCACTAGATTAACCACAAAGGGGAAGTATATTTCCCTTTCTTCTCCGTCACGTAAGTTACAAGAAAATAGTACGTAAGTTATGGGTGTGAAAACTCATTCCCTTTTGATGTTTTTTCTAGTCTAATGCAGTAGTACATTTAGTATTCACGAGTGAAACATGTCCCATATCGAAGTGATCGAAACAAATTCACGCATATCACACCAAAACGGTATTTTGAGGTGCCCTCTTTCGGCGGGCGGATCCTTAAGGTGGTCTTACCCCAAATATATGTCCTGTATGTTACCAATATTCACGAAGGCTAGAGTGATATCAAGCTACACACATAACTAGATTAACCACTTAGGGGAATGTATGCTATCCTTTAATCTCCGTCACCTACGTTACAAGAAAAGAGTACGTAAGTTATGGGTGTGAAAATTAATTCCCTTTTGATGTTTTTTCTTGTCTAATGCAGTAGTACATTTAGTATTCACGAGTGAAACATGTCCCATATCAAAGTGGTCGAAACAATTTCACGCATAACACACCAAAATGGTATTTTCAGGTGCACTCTTTCGGCGAACGGGTCTATAATGTGGTTTACCCCAAATAGATTTCCTGCATGTTACAAATCTTTACGAAAGATAGAATGATATCAATCTACACACATAACTAGTCTAACCACAAAGGGGATGTATGCTACCCTTTAATCTCCGTCACGTAAGTTACAAGAAAATAGTACGTAAATTATGGATGTGAAATCTCATTCCCATTTGATGTTTTATCTTGTATAATGCAGTAGAACATTCAGTATTCATAAGAGAAACATGTCCCATGTCAAAGTGATCGAACAAAATTCACGCATATCACACCAAAACGGAATTTTCACATGCACTCTTTCGGCGGACGGATCCTTAACGTGATCTTACTCCAAATAGATGTCATGCATGTTACAAATCTTCACGAAGGCTAGAATGATATCAAGCTACACACATAACTAGATTAACCACAAAGGGGAATGTATACTACCCTTTCATCTCCGTCACGTAAGTTACAAGAAAATAGTACGTAAGTTATGGGTGTGAAATCTCATTCCCATTTGATGTTTTATCTTGTCTAATACAGTAGTACATTCAGTATTCATAAGACAAACATTTCCCATATCAAAGTGATCGAAACTAATTCACGCATATTACACCAAAACGGTATTTTAACGTGCCCTCTTCGGCGAACGGATCCTTAACGTGGTCTTACCCCAATTAGATGTCCTGCATGTTAGAAATCTTCAGGAAGACTAGAATGATACCAAACTACACACATCACTAGATTAACCACAAAGGGGAAGTATATTTCCCTTTCTTCTCCGTCACGTAAGTTACAAGAAAATAGTACGTAAGTTATGGGTGTGAAAACTCATTCCCTTTTCATGTTTTTTCTAGTCTAATGCAGTAGTACATTTAGTATTCACGAGTGAAACATGTCCCATATCAAAGTGGTCGAAACAAATTCACGCATATCACACCAAAACGGTATTTTGAGGTGCCCTCTTTCGGCGGACGGATCCTTAAGGTGGTCTTACCCCAAATATATGTCCTGTATGTTACCAATATTCACGAAGGCTAGAGTGATATCAAGCTACACACATAACTAGTTTAACCACTTAGGGGAATGTATGCTATCCTTTAATCTCCGTCACCTACGTTACAAGAAAATAGTACGTAAGTTATGGGTGTGAAAACTCATTCCCTTTTGATGTTTTTTCTAGTCTAATGCAGTAGTACATTTAGTATTCACGAGTGAAACATGTCCCATATCGAAGTGGTCGAAACAAATTCACGCATATCACACCAAAACGGTATTTTGAGGTGCCCTCTTTCGGCGGAAGGATCCTTAACGTGGTCTTACCCCAAATATATGTCCTGTATGTTACCAATATTCACGAAGGCTAGAGTGATATCAAGCTACACACATAACTAGATTAACCACTTAGGGGAATGTATGCTATCCTTTAATCTCCGTCACCTACGTTACAAGAAAAGAGTACGTAAGTTATGGGTGTGAAAATTCATTCCCTTTTGATGTTTTTTCTTGTCTAATGCAGTAGTACATTTAGTATTCACGAGTGAAACATGTCCCATATCAAAGTGGTCGAAACAAATTCACGCATAACAAACCAAAATGGTATTTTCAGGTGCACTCTTTCGGCGAAAGGGTCTATAATGTGGTTTACCCCAAATAGATTTCCTGCATGTTACAAATCTTTACGAAAGATAGAATGATATCAATCTACACACATAACTAGTCTAACCACAAAGGGGATGTATGCTACCCTTTAATCTCCGTCACGTAAGTTACAAGAAAATAGTACGTAAGTTATGGATGTGAAATCTCATTCCCATTTGATGTTTTATCTTGTATAATGCAGTAGAACATTCAGTCTTCATAAGAGAAACATTTCCCATATCAAAGTGATCGAAACTAATTCACGCATATTACACCAAAACGGTATTTTAACGTGCCCTCTTCGGCGAACGGATCCTTAACGTGGTCTTACCCCAATTAGATGTCCTGCATGTTAGAAATCTTCAGGAAGACTAGAATGATACCAAACTACACACATCACTAGATTAACCACAAAGGGGAAGTATATTTCCCTTTCTTCTCCGTCACGTATGTTACAAGAAAATAGTACGTAAGTTATGGGTGTGAAAACTCATTCCCTTTTGATGTTTTTTCTAGTCTAATGCAGTAGTACATTTAGTATTCACGAGTGAAACATGTCCCATATCGAAGTGATCGAAACAAATTCACGCATATCACACCAAAACGGTATTTTGAGGTGCCCTCTTTCGGCGGACGGATCCTTATGGTGGTCTTACTCCAAATATATGTCCTGTATGTTACCAATATTCACGAAGGCTAGAGTGATATCAAGCTACACACATAACTAGATTAACCACTTAGGGGAATGTATGCTATCCTTTAATCTCCGTCACCTACGTTACAAGAAAAGAGTACGTAAGTTATGGGTGTGAAAATTAATTCCCTTTTGATGTTTTTTCTTGTCTAATGCAGTAGTACATTTAGTATTCACGAGTGAAACATGTCCCATATCAAAGTGGTCGAAACAAATTCACGCATAACACACCAAAATGGTATTTTCAGTTGCACTCTTTCGGCGAACGGGTCTATAATGTGGTTTACCCCAAATAGATTTCCTGCATGTTACAAATCTTTACGAAAGATAGAATGATATCAATCTATACACATAACTAGTCTAACCACAAAGGGGATGTATGCTACCCTTTAATCTCCGTCACGTAAGTTGCAAGAAAATAGTACGTAAATTATGGATGTGAAATATCATTCCCATTTGATGTTTTATCTTGTGTAATGCAGTAGAACATTCAGTATTCATAAGAGAAACATGTCCCATGTCAAAGTGATCGAACAAAATTCACGCATATCACACCAAAACGGAATTTTCACGTGCACTCTTTCGGCGGATGGATCCTTAACGTGATCTTACTCCAAAAAGATGTTATGCATGTTACAAATCTTCACGAAGGCTAGAATGATATCAAGCTACACACATAACTAGATTAACCAAAAAGGGGAATGTATACTACCCTTTCATCTCCGTCACGTAAGTTACAAGAAAATAGTACGTAAGTTATGGGTGTGAAAACTCATTCCCTTTTGATGTTTTTTCTAGTCTAACGCAGTAGTACATTTAGTATTCACGAGTGAAACATGTCCCATATCGAAGTGGTCGAAACAAATTCACGCATATCACACCAAAACGGTATTTTGAGGTGCCCTCTTTCGGCGGGCGGATCCTTAAGGTGGTCTTACCCCAAATATATGTCCTGTATGTTACCAATATTCACGAAGGCTAGAGTGATATCAAGCTACACACATAACTAGATTAACCACTTAGGGGAATGTATGCTATCCTTTAATCTCCGTCACCTACGTTACAAGAAAAGAGTACGTAAGTTATGGGTGTGAAAATTAATTCCCTTTTCATGTTTTTTCTTGTCTAATGCAGTAGTACATTTAGTATTCACGAGTGAAACATGTCCCATATCAAAGTGGTCGAAACAATTTCACGCATAACACACCAAAATGGTATTTTCAGGTGCACTCTTTCGGCGAACGGGTCTATAATGTGGTTTACCCCAAATAGATTTCCTGCATGTTACAAATCTTTACGAAAGATAGAATGATATCAATCTACACACATAACTAGTCTAACCACAAAGGGGATGTATGCTACCCTTTAATCTCCGTCACGTAAGTTACAAGAAAATAGTACGTAAATTATGGATGTGAAATCTCATTCCCATTTGATGTTTTATCTTGTATAATGCAGTAGAACATTCAGTATTCATAAGAGAAACATTTCCCATGTCAAAGTGATCGAACAAAATTCACGCATATCACACCAAAACGGAATTTTCACATGCACTCTTTCGGCGGACGGATCCTTAACGTGATCTTACTCCAAATAGATGTCATGCATGTTACAAATCTTCACGAAGGCTAGAATGATATCAAGCTACACACATAACTAGATTAACCACAAAGGGGAATGTATACTACCCTTTCATCTCCGTCACGTAAGTTACAAGAAAATAGTACGTAAATTATGGGTGTGAAATCTCATTCCCATTTGATGTTTTATCTTGTCTAATATAGTAGTACATTCAGTATTCATAAGAGAAACATTTCCCATATCAAAGTGATCGAAACAAATTCACGCATATTACACCAAAACGGTATTTTAACGTGCCCTCTTCGGCGGACGGATCCTTAACGTGGTCTTACCCCAATTAGATGTCCTGCATGTTACAAATCTTCACGAAGACTAGAATGATACGAAACTACACACATCACTAGATTAACCACAAAGGGGAAGTATATTTCCCTTTCTTCTCCGTCACGTAAGTTACAAGAAAATAGTACGTGATCGAAACAAATTCACGCATATCACACCAAAACGGTATTTTGAGGTGCCCTCTTTCGGCGGACGGATCCTTAAGGTGGTCTTACCCCAAATATATGTCCTGTATGTTACCAATATTCACGAAGGCTAGAGTGATATCAAGCTACACACATAACTAGATTAACCACTTAGGGGAATGTATGCTATCCTTTAATCTCCGTCACCTACGTTACAAGAAAAGAGTACGTAAGTTATGGGTGTGAAAATTAATTCCCTTTTGATGTTTTTTCTTGTCTAATGCAGTAGTACATTTAGTATTCACGAGTGAAACATGTCCCATATCAAAGTGGTCGAAACAAATTCACGCATAACACACCAAAATGGTATTTTCAGTTGCACTCTTTCGGCGAACGGGTCTATAATGTGGTTTACCCCAAATAGATTTCCTGCATGTTACAAATCTTTACGAAAGATAGAATGATATCAATCTATACACATAACTAGTCTAACCACAAAGGGGATGTATGCTACCCTTTAATCTCCGTCAAGTAAGTTGCAAGAAAATAGTACGTAAATTATGGATGTGAAATATCATTCCCATTTGATGTTTTATCTTGTGTAATGCAGTAGAACATTCAGTATTCATAAGAGAAACATGTCCCATGTCAAAGTGATCGAACAAAATTCACGCATATCACACCAAAACGGAATTTTCACGTGCACTCTTTCGGCGGATGGATCCTTAACGTGATCTTACTCCAAAAAGATGTTATGCATGTTACAAATCTTCACGAAGGCTAGAATGATATCAAGCTACACACATAACTAGATTAACCAAAAAGGGGAATGTATACTACCCTTTCATCTTCGTCACGTAAGTTACAAGAAAATAGTACGTAAGTTATGGGTGTGAAAACTCATTCCCTTTTGATGTTTTTTCTAGTCTAACGCAGTAGTACATTTAGTATTCACGAGTGAAACATGTCCCATATCGAAGTGGTCGAAACAAATTCACGCATATCACACCAAAACGGTATTTTGAGGTGCCCTCTTTCGGCGGGCGGATCCTTAAGGTGGTCTTACCCCAAATATATGTCCTGTATGTTACCAATATTCACGAAGGCTAGAGTGATATCAAGCTACACACATAACTAGATTAACCACTTAGGGGAATGTATGCTATCCTTTAATCTCCGTCACCTACGTTACAAGAAAAGAGTACGTAAGTTATGGGTGTGAAAATTAATTCCCTTTTCATGTTTTTTCTTGTCTAATGCAGTAGTACATTTAGTATTCACGAGTGAAACATGTCCCATATCAAAGTGGTCGAAACAATTTCACGCATAACACACCAAAATGGTATTTTCAGGTGCACTCTTTCGGCGAACGGGTCTATAATGTGGTTTACCCCAAATAGATTTCCTGCATGTTACAAATCTTTACGAAAGATAGAATGATATCAATCTACACACATAACTAGTCTAACCACAAAGGGGATGTATGCTACCCTTTAATCTCCGTCACGTAAGTTACAAGAAAATAGTACGTAAATTATGGATGTGAAATCTCATTCCCATTTGATGTTTTATCTTGTATAATGCAGTAGAACATTCAGTATTCATAAGAGAAACATGTCCCATGTCAAAGTGATCGAACAAAATTCACGCATATCACACCAAAACGGAATTTTCACATGCACTCTTTCGGCGGACGGATCCTTAACGTGATCTTACTCCAAATAGATGTCATGCATGTTACAAATCTTCACGAAGGCTAGAATGATATCAAGCTACACACATAACTAGATTAACCACAAAGGGGAATGTATACTACCCTTTCATCTCCGTCACGTAAGTTACAAGAAAATAGTACGTAAGTTATGGGTGTGAAATCTCATTCCCATTTGATGTTTTATCTTGTCTAATACAGTAGTACATTCAGTATTCATAAGAGAAACATTTCCCATATCAAAGTGATCGAAACAAATTCACGCATATTACACCAAAACGGTATTTTAACGTGCCCTCTTCGGCGGACGGATCCTTAACGTGGTCTTACCCCAATTAGATGTCCTGCATGTTACAAATCTTCACGAAGACTAGAATGATACGAAACTACACACATCACTAGATTAACCACAAAGGGGAAGTATATTTCCCTTTCTTCTCCGTCACGTAAGTTACAAGAAAATAGTACGTGATCGAAACAAATTCACGCATATCACACCAAAACGGTATTTTGAGGTGCCCTCTTTCGGCGGACGGATCCTTAAGGTGGTCTTACCCCAAATATATGTCCTGTATGTTACCAATATTCACGAAGGCTAGAGTGATATCAAGCTACACACATAACTAGATTAACCACTTAGGGGAATGTATGCTATCCTTTAATCTCCGTCACCTACGTTACAAGAAAATAGTACGTAAGTTATGGGTGTGAAAACTCATTCCCTTTTGATGTTTTTTCTAGTCTAATGCAGTAGTACATTTAGTATTCACGAGTGAAACATGTCCCATATCGAAGTGGTCGAAACAAATTCACGCATATCACACCAAAACGGTATTTTGAGGTGCCCTCTTTCGGCGGACGGATCCTTAACGTGGTCTTAACCCAAATATATGTCCTGTATGTTACCAATATTCACGAAGGCTAGAGTGATATCAAGCTACACACATAACTAGATTAACCACTTAGGGGAATGTATGCTATCCTTTAATCTCCGTCACCTACGTTACAAGAAAAGAGTACGTAAGTTATGGGTGTGAAAATTCATTCCCTTTTGATGTTTTATCTTGTATAATGCAGTAGAACATTCAGTATTCATAAGAGAAACATGTCCCATGTCAAAGTGATCGAACAAAATTCACGCATATCACACCAAAACGGAATTTTCACATGCACTCTTTCGGCGGACGGATCCTTAACGTGATCTTACTCCAAATAGATGTCATGCATGTTACAAATCTTCACGAAGGCTAGAATGATATCAAGCTACACACATAACTAGATTAACCACAAAGGGGAATGTATACTACCCTTTCATCTCCGTCACGTAAGTTACAAGAAAATAGTACGTAAGTTATGGGTGTGAAATCTCATTCCCATTTGATGTTTTATCTTGTCTAATACAGTAGTACATTCAGTATTCATAAGACAAACATTTCCCATATCAAAGTGATCGAAACTAATTCACGCATATTACACCAAAACGGTATTTTAACGTGCCCTCTTCGGCGAACGGATCCTTAACGTGGTCTTACCCCAATTAGATGTCCTGCATGTTAGAAATCTTCAGGAAGACTAGAATGATACCAAACTACACACATCACTAGATTAACCACAAAGGGGAAGTATATTTCCCTTTCTTCTCCGTCACGTAAGTTACAAGAAAATAGTACGTAAGTTATGGGTGTGAAAACTCATTCCCTTTTGATGTTTTTTCTAGTCTAATGCAGTAGTACATTTAGTATTCACGAGTGAAACATGTCCCATATCAAAGTGGTCGAAACAAATTCACGCATATCACACCAAAACGGTATTTTGAGGTGCCCTCTTTCGGCGGACGGATCCTTAAGGTGGTCTTACCCCAAATATATGTCCTGTATGTTACCAATATTCACGAAGGCTAGAGTGATATCAAGCTACACACATAACTAGATTAACCACTTAGGGGAATGTATGCTATCCTTTAATCTCCGTCACCTACGTTACAAGAAAAGAGTACGTAAGTTATGGGTGTGAAAATTCATTCCCTTTTGATGTTTTTTCTTGTCTAATGCAGTAGTACATTTAGTATTCACGAGTGAAACATGTCCCATATCAAAGTTGTCGAAACAAATTCACGCATAACACACCAAAATGGTATTTTCAGGTGCACTCTTTCGGCGAAAGGGTCTATAATGTGGTTTACCCCAAATAGATTTCCTGCATGTTACAAATCTTTACGAAAGATAGAATGATATCAATCTATACACATAACTAGTCTAACCACAAAGGGGATGTATGCTACCCTTTAATCTCCGTCACGTAAGTTGCAAGAAAATAGTACGTAAATTATGGATGTGAAATATCATTCCCACTTGATGTTTTATCTTGTGTAATGCAGTAGAACATTCAGTATTCATAAGAGAAACATGTCCCATGTCAAAGTGATCGAACAAAATTCACGCATATCACACCAAAACGGAATTTTCACGTGCACTCTTTCGGCGGATGGATCCTTAACGTGATCTTACTCCAAAAAAATGTTTTGCATGTTACAAATCTTCACGAAGCCTAGAATGATATCAAGCTACACACATAACTAGATTAACCAAAAAGGGGAATGTATACTACCCTTTCATCTCCGTCACGTAAGTTACAAGAAAATAGTACGTAAGTTATGGGTGTGAAAACTCATTCCCTTTTGATGTTTTTTCTAGTCTAATGCAGTAGTACATTTAGTATTCACGAGTGAAACATGTCCCATATCGAAGTGGTCGAAACAAATTCACGCATATCACACCAAAACGGTATTTTGAGGTGCCCTCTTTCGGCGGACGGATCCTTAACGTGGTCTTACCCCAAATATATGTCCTGTATGTTACCAATATTCACGAAGGCTAGAGTGATATCAAGCTACACACATAACTAGATTAACCACTTAGGGGAATGTATGCTATCCTTTAATCTCCGTCACCTACGTTACAAGAAAAGAGTACGTAAGTTATGGGTGTGAAAATTCATTCCCTTTTGATGTTTTTTCTTGTCTAATGCAGTAGTACATTTAGTATTCACGATTGAAACATGTCCCATATCAAAGTGGTCGAAACAAATTCACGCATAACACACCAAAATGGTATTTTCAGGTGCACTCTTTCGGCGAAAGGGTCTATAATGTGGTTTACCCCAAATAGATTTCCTGCATGTTACAAATCTTTACGAAAGATAGAATGATATCAATCTACACACATAACTAGTCTAACCACAAAGGGGATGTATGCTACCCTTTAATCTCCGTCACGTAAGTTAAAAGAAAATAGTACGTAAGTTATGGATGTGAAATCTCATTCCCATTTCATGTTTTATCTTGTATAATGCAGTAGAACATTCAGTCTTCATAAGAGAAACATGTCCCATGTCAAAGTGACCGAACAAAATTCACGCATATCACACCAAAACGGAATTTTCACGTGCACTCTTTCGGCGGACGGATCCTTAACGTGATCTTACTCCAAATATATGTCATGCATGTTACAAACCTTCACGAAGGCTAGAATGATATCAAGCTACACACGTAACTAGATTAACCACAAAGGGGAATGTATACTACCCTTTCATCTCCGTCACGTAAGTTACAAGAAAATTGTACGTAAGTTATGGGTGTGAAATCTCATTCCCATTTGATGTTTTATCTTGTCTAATACAGTAGTACATTCAGTATTCATAAGAGAAACATTTCCCATATCAAAGTGATCGAAACTAATTCACGCATATTACACCAAAACGGTATTTTAACGTGCCCTCTTCGGCGAACGGATCCTTAACGTGGTCTTACCCCAATTAGATGTCCTGCATGTTAGAAATCTTCACGAAGACTAGAATGATACCAAACTACACACATCACTAGATTAACCACAAAGGGGAAGTATACTTCCCTTTGTTCTCCGTCACGTAAGTTACAAGAAAATAGTACGTAAGTTATGGGTGTGAAAACTCATTCCCTTTTGATGTTTTATCTTGTCTAATGCAGTAGTACATTTAGTATTCACGAGTGAAACATGTCCCATATCGAAGTGGTCGAAACAAATTCACGCATATCACACCAAAACGGTATTTTTAGGTGCCCTCTTTCGGAGGACGGATCCTTAACGTGGTCTTACCCCAAATATATGTCCTGTATGTTACCAATATTCACGAAGGCTAGAGTGATATCAAGCTACACACATAACTAGATTAACCACTTAGGGGAATGTATGCTATCCTTTAATCTCCGTCACCTACGTTACAAGAAAATAGTACGTAAGTTATGGATGTGAAATCTCATTCCCATTTGATGTTTTATCTTGTATAATGCATTAGAACATTCAGTCTTCATAAGAGAAACATGTCCCATGTCAAAGTGACCGAAACTAATTCACGCATATTACACCAAAACGGTATTTTAACGTGCCCTCTTCGGCGAACGGATCCTTAACGTGATCTTACTCCAAATAGATGTTATGCATGTTACAAATCTTCACGAAGGCTAGAATGATATCAAGCTACACACATAACTAGATTAACCAAAAAGGGGAATGTATACTACCCTTTCATCTCCGTCACGTAAGTTACAAGAAAAGAGTACGTAAGTTATGGGTGTGAAAACTCATTCCCTTTTGATGTTTTTTCTAGTCTAATGCAGTAGTACATTTAGTATTCACGAGTGAAACATGTCCCATATCGAAGTGGTCGAAACAAATTCACGCATATCACACCAAAACGGTATTTTGAGGTGCCCTCTTTCGGCGGACGGATCCTTAACGTGGTCTTACCCCAAATATATGTCCTGTATGTTACCAATATTCACGAAGGCTAGAGTGATATCAAGCTACACACATATCTAGATTAACCACTTAGGGGAATGTATGCTATCCTTTAATCTCCGTCACCTACGTTACAAGAAAAGAGTACGTAAGTTATGGGTGTAAAAATTCATTCCCTTTTGATGTTTTTTCTTGTCTAATGCAGTAGTACATTTAGTATTCACGAGTGAAACATGTCCCATATCAAAGTGGTCTAAACAAATTCACGCATAACACACCAAAATGGTATTTTCAGTTGCACTCTTTCGGCGAACGGGTCTATAATGTGGTTTACCCCAAATAGATTTCCTGCATGTTACAAATCTTTACGAAAGATAGAATGATATCAATCTATACACATAACTAGTCTAACCACAAAGGGGATGTATGCTACCCTTTAATCTCCGTCACGTAAGTTGCAAGAAAATAGTACGTAAATTATGGATGTGAAATATCATTCCCATTTGATGTTTTATCTTGTGTAATGCAGTAGAACATTCAGTATTCATAAGAGAAACATGTCCCATGTCAAAGTGATCGAACAAAATTCACGCATATCACACCAAAACGGAATTTTCACGTGCACTCTTTCGGCGGATGGATCCTTAACGTGATCTTACTCCAAAAAAATGTTTTGCATGTTACAAATCTTCAAGAAGCCTAGAATGATATCAAGCTACACACATAACTAGATTAACCAAAAAGGGGAATGTATACTACCCTTTCATCTCCGTCACGTAAGTTACAAGAAAATAGTACGTAAGTTATGGGTGTGAAAACTCATTCCCTTTTGATGTTTTTTCTAGTCTAATGCAGTAGTACATTTAGTATTCACGAGTGAAACATGTCCCATATCGAAGTGGTCGAAACAAATTCACGCATATCACACCAAAACGGTATTTTGAGGTGCCCTCTTTCGGCGGACGGATCCTTAACGTGGTCTTACCCCAAATATATGTCCTGTATGTTACCAATATTCACGAAGGCTAGAGTGATATCAAGCTACACACATAACTAGATTAACCACTTAGGGGAATGTATGCTATCCTTTAATCTCCGTCACCTACGTTACAAGAAAAGAGTACGTAAGTTATGGGTGTGAAAATTCATTCCCTTTTGATGTTTTTTCTTGTCTAATGCAGTAGTACATTTAGTATTCACGAGTGAAACATGTCCCATATCAAAGTGGTCGAAACAAATTCACGCATAACACACCAAAATGGTATTTTCAGGTGCATTCTTTCGGCGAAAGGGTCTATAATGTGGTTTACCCCAAATAGATTTCCTGCATGTTACAAATCTTTACGAAAGATAGAATGATATCAATCTACACACATAACTAGTCTAACCACAAAAGGGGATGTATGCTACCCTTTCAACTCCGTCACGTAAGTAACAAGAAAATAGTATGTAAGTTGTGGGTGTGAAATCTCATTCCCATTTGATGTTTCATCTTGTCTAATACAGTAGTACATTTAGTATTCATAAGAGAAACATTTCCCATGTCAAAGTGATCGAAACAAATTCACGCATATCACACCAAAACGGTATTTTAACGTGCCCTCTTCGGCGGATGGATCCTTAACGTGGTCCTACCCCAAATAGATGTCCTGCATTATAGAAATCTTCACGAAGTCTAGAATGATATCAAGCTACAAACATAACTAGATTAACCACGAAGGGGAATGTATACTACCCTTTCATCTCCGTCACGTAAGTTACAAGAAAATAGTACGTAAGTTATGGGTGTGAAAACTCATTCCCTTTTGATGTTTTATCTTGTCTAATGCAGTAGTACATTCAGTATTCATAAGAGAAACATGTCCCATGTCAAAGTGATCGAACAAAATTCACGCATATCACACCAAAACGGTATTTTAACGTGCCCTCTTCGGCGGACGGATCCTTAACGTGGTCTTACCCCAATTAGATGTCCTACATGTTAAAAATCTTCACGAAGACTAGAATGATACCAAGCTACACACATCATTAGATTAACCACAAAGGGGAAGTATGCTTCCCTTTCTTCTCCGTCACGTAAGTTACAAGAAAATAGTACGTAAGATATCGGTGTGAAAACTCATTCCCTTTTGATGTTTTATCTTGTCTAATGCAGTAGTACATTTAGTATTCACGAGTGAAAAATGTCCCATATCAAAGTGGTCGAAACATATTCACGCATAACACACCAAAATGGTATTTTCAGGTGCACTTTTTCGGCGAACGGGTCCATAATGTAGTTTACCCCAACTAGATTTCCAGCATGTTACAAATCTTTACGAAAGCTAGAATGATATCAAGCTACACACATAACTAGATTAACCACAAAGGGGATGTATGCTACCCTTTAATCTCCGTCACCTACGTTACAACAAAATAATACGTAAGTTATGGGTGTGAAAACTCATTCCCTTTTGATGTTTTTCCTTGTCTAATGCAGTAGTACATTTAGTATTCACGAGTGAAACATGTCCCATATCAAAGTGGTCGAAACAAATTCGCGCATATCACACCAAAACGGTATTTTGAGGTGTCCTCTTTCGGCGGACGGATCCTTAACGTGGTCTTACCCTAATTAAATATCCTGCATGTTACAAATCTTCACGAAGGCTAGAAAGATATGAAGCTATACACATATCTAGATTAACCACAAAGGGGAATGTATGCTACCCTTTCTTCTCCGTCACGTAAGTTATAAGAAAATAGTACGCAAGTTATGGGTGTGAAAACTGATTCCCATTTGATGTTTTATCTTGTCTAATACAGTAGTACATTCAGTATTCATAAGACAAATATTTCCCATGTCAAAGTGATCGAAACAAATTCACGCATATCACTCCAAAACGGTATTTTAACGTGCCCTCTTCGACGGACGGATCCTTAACGTGGTCTTACCCCAATTAGATGTCCTGCATGTTAGAAATCTTCACGAAGACTAGAATGATACCAAGCTAAACAAATCACTAGATTAACCACAAAGGGGAAGTATGCTTCCCTTTCTTCTCCGTCACTTAAGTTACAAGAAAATAGTACGTAAGATATGGGTGTGAAAACTCATTCCCTTTTGATGTTTTATCTTGTCTAATGCAGTAGTACATTTAGTATTCACGAGTGAAAAATGTCCCATATCAAAGTGGTCGAAACAAATTCACGCATAACACACCAAAATTGTATTTTCAGGTGCACTCTTTCGGCGAACGGGTCCATAATGTGGTTTACCCCAAATAGATTTCCTGGATGTTACAAATCTTTACGAAAGCTAGAATGATATCAAGCTACACACATAACTAGATTAACCACAAAGGGGATGTATGCTACCCTTTAATCTCCGTCACCTACGTTACAAGAAAATAGTACGTAAGTTATGGGTGTGAAAACTCATTCCCTTTTGATGTTTTATCTTGTCTAATGCAGTAGTACATTCAGTATTCACGAGTGAAACATGTCCCATATCAAAGTGGTCGAAACAAATTCACGCATAACACACCAAAATGGTATTTTCAGGTGCACTCTTTCGGCAAACGGGTCCATAATGTGGTTTACCCCAAATAGATTTCCTGCATGTTACAAATCTTTACGAAAGCTAGAATTATATCAAGCTACACACATAACTAGACTAACCACAAAAGGGATGTATGCTACCCTTTAATCTCCGTCACGTAAGTTACAAGAAAATAGTACGTAAGGTATGGATGTGAAATCTCATTCCCATTTGATGTTTTATCTTGTATAATGCAGTAGAACATTCAGTATTCACGAGTGAAACATGTCCCATATCAAAGTGGTCGAAACAAATTCACGCATATCACACCAAAAACGGAATTTTCACGTGCACTCTTTCGGCGGACGGATCCTTAACGTGATCTTACCCCAAATAGATTTCCTGCATGCTACAAATCTTCAGGAAGGCTAGAATGATATCAAGCTACACACATAACTAGACTAACCACAAAGGGGATGTATGCTACCCTTTAATCTCCGTCACGTAAGTTACAAGAAAATAGTACGTAAATTATGGGTGTGAAATCTCATTCCCATTTGATGTTTTATCTTGTATAATGCAGTAGAACATTAAGTATTCATAAGAGAAACATTTCCCATGTCAAAGTGATCGAAACAAATTGACGCATATCACACCAAAACGGTATTTTAACGTGCCCTCTTCGGCCAACGGATCCTTAACGTGGTCTTACCCTAATTAGGTATCCTGCATGTTACAATTCTTCACGAAGACTAGAAAGATATGAAGCTACACACATATCTAGATTAACCACAAAGGGGAATGTATGCTACCCTTTAATCTCCGTCACGTAAGTTACAAGAAAATAGTACGTAAGTTATGGGTGTGAAATCTCATTCCCATTTGATGTTTTATCTTGTCTAATGCAGTAGTACATTCAGTATTCATAAGACAAACATGTCCCATGTCAAAGTGATCGAACAATATTCACGCGTATGACACCAAAACGGAATTTTCACGTGCACTTTTTCGGCGGACGGATCCTTAACGTGATCTTACCCCAAATAGATGTCATGCATGTTACAAATCTTCACGAAGGCTAGAATGATATCAAGCTACACACATAACTAGATTAACCACAAAGAGGAATGTATACTACCCTTTCATCTCAGTCACGTTAGTTACAAGAAAATAGTACGTAAGTAATAGGTGTGAAATCTCATTCCCATTTGATGTTTTATCTTGTCTAATCCAGTAGTACATTTAGTATTCACGAGTGAAACATGTCCCATATCAAAGTGGTCGAAACAAATTCACGCATATCACACCAAAACGGTATTTTGAGGTGTCCTCTTTCGGCGGACGGATCCTTAACGTGGTCTTAAAAAGTAGTAGATTATCTTGTCTAATCCAGTAGTACTTTCAGTATTCACGAGTGAAACATGTCCCATATCAAAGTGGTCGAAACAAATTCACGCATAACACACCAAAATTTTATTTTCAGGTGCACTCTTTCGGCGAACGGGTCCATAATGTGGTTTACCCCAAATAGATTTCCTGGATGTTACAAATCTTTACGAAATCTAGAATTATATCAAGCTACACACATAACTAGATTAACCACAAAGGGGATGTATGCTACCCTTTAATCTCCGTCACCTACATTACAAGAAAATAGTACGTAAGTTATGGGTGTGAAAACTCATTCCCTTTTGATGTTTTTTCTTGTCTAATGCAGTAGTACATTTAGTATTCACGAGTGAAACATGTCCCATATCAAAGTGGTCGAAACAAATTCACGCATATCACACCAAAACGGTATTTTGAGGTGCCCTCTTTCGGCGAACGGATCCTTAACGTGGTCTTACCCCAAATATATGTCCTGTATGTTAAAAATATTCAGGAAGGCTAGAATGATATCAAGCTACACACATAACTAGATTAACCACTTAGGGGAATGAATGCTATCCTTTAATCTCCGTCACCTACGTTACAAGAAAATAGTACGTAAGTTATGGGTGTGAAAACTAATTCCCTTTTGATGTTTTTTCTTGTTTAATGCAGTAGTACATTTAGTATTCACGAGTGAAACATGTCCCATATCAAAGTGGTCGAAACAAATTCACGCGTATCACACCAAAACGGTATTTTGAGGTGTCCTCTTTCGGCGGACGGATCCTTAACGTGGTCTTACCCTAATTAGATATCCTGCATGTTATAAATCTTCACGAAGGCTAGAAAGATATGAAGCTACATACATATCTAGATTAACCACAAAGGGGGATGTATGCTACCCTTTCTTCTCCGTCACGTAAGTTAAAAAAAATAGTACGCAGGTTATGGGTGTGAAAACTGATTCCCATTTGATGTTTTATCTTGTCTAATACAGTAGTACATTCAGTATTCATAAGACAAATATTTCCCATGTCAAAGTGATCGAAACAAATTCACGCATATCACTCCAAAAGGGTATTTTAACGTGCCCTCTTCGGCGGACGGATCCTGAACGTGGTCTTACCCCAATTAAATGTCCTGCATGTCAGAAATCGTCATAAAGTCTAGAATGATATCAAGCTACACACATAACTAGATTAACTACAAAGTGGAAGTATGCTCCCCTTTCTTCTCCCTCACGTAAGTTACAATAAAATAGTACGTAAGTTATGGGTGTGAAAACTCATTCCCTTTTGATGTGTTATCTTGTCTAATGCAGTAGTACTTTCAGTATTCACGAGTGAAACATGTCCCATATCAAAGTGGTCGAAACAAATTCACGCATAACACACCAAAACGGTATTTTCAGGAGCACTCTTTCGGCGAACGGGTCCATAATGTGGTTTACCCCAAATTGATTTCCTGCATGTCAGAAATCTTCATGAAGTCTAGAATGATATCATGCTACACACATAACTAGATTAACCACAAAGGGGAATGTATACTACCCTTTCAACTCCGTCACGTAAGTTACAAGAAAATAGTACGTAAGTTATGGGTGTGAAATCTCATTCCCATTTGATGTTTTATCTTGTCTAATGCAGTAGTACATTCAGTATTCATAAGACAAACATGTCCCATGTCAAAGTGATCGAACAATATTCACGCGTATGACACCAAAACGGAATTTTCACGTGCACTTTTTCGGCGGACGGATCCTTAACGTGATCTTAACCCAAATAGATGTCATGCATGTTACAAATCTTCACGAAGGCTAGAATGATATCAAGCTACACACATAACTAGATTAACCACAAAGAGGAATGTATACTACCCTTTCATCTCAGTCACGTTAGTTACAAGAAAATAGTACGTCAGTAATGGGTGTGAAATCTCATTCCCATTTGATGTTTTATCTTGTCTAATCCAGTAGTACATTTAGTATTCATAAGAGAAACATTTCCCATGTCAAAGTGATCGAAACAAATTCACGTATATTACACCAAAACGGTATTTTAACGTGCTCTCATCGGCGGAAGGATCCTTAACGTGGTCTTACCCCAAATAGATGTCCTGCATTATAGAAATCTTCACGAACCTAGAATGATACCAAGCTACACACATCACTAGATTAACCACAAAGTGGAAGTGTGCTCCCCTTTCTTCTCCGTCACGTAAGTTACAAGAAAATTGTACGTAAGTTATGGGTGTGAAAACTCATTCCCTTTTGATGTTTTATCTTGTCTAATGCAGTAGTACATTCAGTATTCACGAGTGAAACATGTCCCATATCAAAGTGGTCGAAACAAATTCACGCATAACACACCAAAATGGTATTTTCAGGTGCACTCTTTCGGCAAACGGATCCATAATGTGGTTTACCCCAAATAGATTTCCTGCATGTTACAAATCTTTACGAAAGCTAGAATTATATCAAGCTACACACATAACTAGACTAACCACAAAAGGGATGTATGCTACCCTTTAATCTCCGTCACGTAAGTTACAAGAAAATAGTACGTAAGTTATGGATGTGAAATCTCATTCCCATTTGATGTTTTATCTTGTATAATGCGGTAGAACATTCAGTATTCACGAGTGAAACATGTCCCATATCAAAGTGGTCGAAACAAATTCACGCATATCACACCAAAAACGGAATTTTCACGTGCACTCTTTCGGCGGACGGATCCTTAACGTGATCTTACCCCAAATAGATTTCCTGCATGCTACAACTCTTCAGGAAGGCTAGAATGATATCAAGCTACACACATAACTAGACTAACCACAAAGGGGATGTATGCTACCCTTTAATCTCCGTCACGTAAGTTACAAGAAAATAGTTCGTAAATTATGGGTGTGAAATCTCATTCCCATTTGATGTTTTATCTTGTATAATGCAGTAGAACATTAAGTATTCATAAGAGAAACATTTCCCATGTCAAAGTGATCGAAACAAATTGACGCATATCACACCAAAACGGTATTTTAACGTGCCCTCTTCGGCCAACGGATCCTTAACGTGGTCTTACCCTAATTAGGTATCCTGCATGTTACAATTCTTCACGAAGGCTAGAAAGATATGAAGCTACACACATATCTAGATTAACCACAAAGGGGGATGTATGCTACCCTTTCTTCTCCGTCACGTAAGTTATAAGAAAATAGTACGCAAGTTATGGGTGTGAAAACAGATTCCCATTTGATGTTTTATCTTGTCTAATACAGTAGTACATTCAGTATTCATAAGACAAATATTTCCCATATCAAAGTGATCGAAACAAATTCACGCATATCACTCCAAAAGGGTATTTTAACGTGCCCTCTTCGGCTGACGGATCCTGAACGTGGTCTTACCCCAATTAGATGTCCTGCATGTCAGAAATCTTTATCAAGTCTAGAATGATATCAAGCTACAAACATAACTAGATTAACCACAAAGGGGAAGTATGCTCCCCTTTCTTCTCCGTCACGTAAGTTACAAGAAAATAGTACGTAAGTTATGGGTGTGAAAACTCATTCCCTTTTGATGTGTTATCTTGTCTAATGCAGTAGTACTTTCAGTATTCACGAGTGAAACATGTCCCATATCAAAGTGGTCGAAACAAATTCACGCATAACACACCAAAACGGTATTTTCAGGAGCACTCTTTCGGCGAACGGGTCCATAATGTGGTTTACCCCAAATTGATTTCCTGCATGTCAGAAATCTTCATGAAGTCTAGAATGATATCATGCTACACACATAACTAGATTAACCACAAAGGGGAATGTATACTACCCTTTCAACTCCGTCACGTAAGTTACAAGAAAATAGTACGTAAGTTATGGGTGTGAAATCTCATTCCCATTTGATGTTTTATCTTGTCTAATGCAGTAGTACATTCAGTATTCATAAGACAAACATGTCCCATGTCAAAGTGATCGAACAATATTCACGCGTATGACACCAAAACGGAATTTTCACGTGCACTTTTTCGGCGGACGGATCCTTAACGTGATCTTACCCCAAATAGATGTCATGCATATTACAAATCTTCACGAAGGCTAGAATGATATCAAGCTACACACATAACTAGATTAACCACAAAGAGGAATGTATACTACCCTTTCATCTCAGTCACGTTAGTTACAAGAAAATAGTACGTCAGTAATGGGTGTGAAATCTCATTCCCATTTGATGTTTTATCTTGTCTAATCCAGTAGTACATTTAGTATTCATAAGAGAAACATTTCCCATGTCAAAGTGATCGAAACAAATTCACGTATATTACACCAAAACGGTAATTTAACGTGCTCTCATCGGCGGAAGGATCCTTAACGTGGTCTTACCTCAAATAGATGTCCTGCATTATAGAAATCTTCACGAAACTAGAATGATACCAAGCTACACACATCACTAGATTAACCACAAAGTGGAAGTATGCTCCCCTTTCTTCTCCGTCACGTAAGTTACAAGAAAATTTTACGTAAGTTATGGGTGTGAAAACTCATTCCCTTTTGATGTTTTATCTTGTCTAATGCAATAGTACATTCAGTATTCACGAGTGAAACATGTCCCATGTCAAAGTGGTCGAAACAAATTCACGCATAACACACCAACATGGTATTTTCAGGTGCACTCTTTCGGCAAACGGGTCCATAATGTGGTTTACCCCAAATAGATTTCCTGCATGTTACAAATCTTTACGAAAGCTAGAATTATATCAAGCTACACACATAACTAGACTAACCACAAAAGGGATGTATGCTACCCTTTAATCTCCGTCACGTAAGTTACAAGAAAATAGTACGTAAGTTATGGATGTGAAATCTCATTCCCATTTGATGTTTTATCTTGTATAATGCAGTAGAACATTCAGTATTCACGAGTGAAACATGTCCCATATCAAAGTGGTCGAAACAAATTCACGCATATCACACCAAAACGGAATTTTCACGTGCACTCTTTCGGCGGACGGATCCTTAACGTGATCTTACCCTAAATAGATTTCCTGCATGCTACAAATCTTCAGGAAGGCTAGAATGATATCAAGCTACACACATAACTAGACTAACCACAAAGGGGATGTATGCTACCCTTTAATCTCCGTCACGTAAGTTACAAGAAAATAGTACGTAAATTATGGGTGTGAAATCTCATTCCCATTTGATGTTTTATCTTGTATAATGCAGTAGAACATTAAGTATTCATAAGAGAAACATTTCCCATGTCAAAGTGATCGAAACAAATTGACGCATATCACACCAAAACGGTATTTTAACGTGCCCTCTTCGGCCAACGGATCCTTAACGTGGTCTTACCCTAATTAGGTATCCTGCATGTTACAATTCTTCACGAAGACTAGAAAGATATGAAGCTACACACATATCTAGATTAACCACAAAGGGGAATGTATGCTACCCTTTAATCTCCGTCACGTAAGTTACAAGAAAATAGTACGTAAGTTATGGGTGTGAAATCTCATTCCCATTTGATGTTTTATCTTGTCTAATGCAGTAGTACATTCAGTATTCATAAGCCAAACATGTCCCATGTCAAAGTGATCGAACAATATTCACGCGTATGACACCAAAACGGAATTTTCACGTGCACTTTTTCGGCGGACGGATCCTTAACGTGATCTTACCCCAAATAGATGTCATGCATGTTACAAATCTTCACGAAGGCTAGAATGATATCAAGCTACACACATAACTAGATTAACCACAAAGGGGAATGTATACTACCCTTTCATCTCCGTCACGTTAGTTACAAGAAAATAGTACGTAAGTAATGGGTGTGAAATCTCATTCCCATTTGATGTTTTATCTTGTCTAATCCAGTAGTACATTTAGTATTCATAAGAGAAACATTTCCCATGTCAAAGTGATCGAAACAAATTCACGTATATTACACCAAAACTGTATTTTAACGTGCTCTCATCGGCGGAAGGATCCTTAACGTGGTCTTACCCCAAATAGATGTCCTGCATTATAGAAATCTTCTCGAAACTAGAATGATACCAAGCTACACACATCACTAGATTAACCACAAAGTGGAAGTATGCTCCCCTTTCTTCTCCGTCACGTAAGTTACAAGAAAATTGTACGTAAGTTATGGGTGTGAAAACTCATTCCCTTTTGATGTTTTATCTTGTCTAATGCAGTAGTACATTCAGTATTCACGAGTGAAACATGTCCCATATCAAAGTGGTCGAATCAAATTCACGCATAACACACCAAAATGGTATTTTCAGGTGCACTCTTTCGGCAAACGGGTCCATAATGTGGTTTACCCCAAATAGATTTCCTGCATGTTACAAATCTTTACGAAAGCTAGAATTATATGAAGCTACACACATAACTAGACTAATCACAAAAGGGATGTATGCTACCCTTTAATCTCCGTCACGTAAGTTACAAGAAAATAGTACGTAAGTTATGGATGTGAAATCTCATTCCCATTTGATGTTTTATCTTGTATAATGCAGTAGAACATTCAGTATTCACGAGTGAAACATGTCCCATATCAAAGTGGTCGAAACAAATTCACGCATATCACACCAAAACGGAATTTTCACTTGCACTCTTTCGGCGGACGGATCCTTAACGTGATCTTACCCCAAATAGATTTCCTGCATGCTACAAATCTTCAGGAAGGCTAGAATGATATCAAGCTACACACATAACTAGACTAACCACAAAGGGGATGTATGCTACCCTTTATTCTCCGTCACGTAAGTTACAAGAAAATAGAACGTAAATTATGGGTGTGAAATCTCATTCCCATTTGATGTTTTATCTTGTATAATGCAGTAGAACATTCAGTATTCATAACAGAAACATTTCCCATGTCAAATTGATCGAAACAAATTGACGCATATCACACCAAAACGGTATTTTAACGTGCCCTCTTCGGCCAACGGATCCTTAAAGTGGTCTTACCCTAATTAGGTATCCTGCATGTTACAATTCTTCACGAAGACTAGAAAGATATGAAGCTACACACATATCTAGATTAACCACAAAGGGGAATGTATGCTACCCTTTAATCTCCGTCACGTAAGTTACAAGAAAATAGTACGTAAGTTATGGGTGTGAAATCTCATTCCCATTTGATGTTTCATCTTGTCTAATACAGTAGTACATTTAGTATTCATAAGAGAAACATTTCCCATGTCAAAGTGATCGAAACAAATTCACGCATATCACACCAAAACGGTATTTTAACGTGCCCTCTTCGGCGGACGGATCCTTAACGTGGTCTTACCACGAATAGATGTCCTGCATTATATAAATCTTCACGAAGTCTAGAATGATATCAAGCTACACACATAACTAGATTAACCACAAAGGGGAATGTATACTACCCTTTCATCTCCGTCACGTAAGTTACAAGAACATAGTACGTAAGTTATGGGTGTAAAATCGCATTCCCATTTGATGTTTTATCTTGTCTAATAAAGTAGTACATTCAGTATTCATAAGAGAAACATTTCCTATATCAAAGTGATCGAAACAAATTCACGCATATTACACCAAAACGGTATTTTAATGTGCCCTCTTCGGCGGACAGATCCTTAACGTGGTCTTACCCCAATTAGATGTCCTGCATGTTATAAATCTTCAGGAAGACTAGAATGATACCACGCTACACACATCACTATATTAACCACAAAGGGGAAGTATGCTTTCCTTTCTTCTCCGTCAAGTAAGTTACAAGAAAATAGTACGTAAGTTATTGGTGTGAAAACTTATTCCCAATTTATGTTTTATCTTGTCTAATGGAGTAGTTCATTCAGTATTCACGAGAGAAACATGTCCCATGACAAAATGATCGAAAACAATTTACGCATATCACACCAAATCGGTATTTTCACGTGCACTCTTTTGGCGGACGGATTCTTAATATGTTCTTACCCCAAATAGATGTCCTGCATGTCACAAATTTTCACGAAGGCTAGAATTATATCAGGCTACACACATAACTAGATTAACCAAAAAGGGGAATGTATGCTACCCTTTAATCTCCGTCACGTACGTTACAAGAAAATAGTACGTAAGTTATGGGTGTGAAAACTCATTCCCATTTGATGTTTTATCTTGTCTAATGCAGTAGTACATACAGTATTCATAAGAGAAACATGTCCCATATCGAAGTGATCGAAACAAATTCACGCATATCACACCAAAACGGTATTTTGAGGTGCCCTCTTTCGGCGGACGGATCCTTAAGGTGGTCTTACCCCAAATATATGTCCTGTATGTTACCAATATTCACGAAGGCTAGAGTGATATCAAGCTACACACATAACTAGATTAACCACTTAGGGGAATGTATGCTATCCTTTAATCTCCGTCACCTACGTTACAAGAAAAGAGTACGTAAGTTATGGGTGTGAAAATTCATTCCCTTTTGATGTTTTTTCTTGTCTAATGCAGTAGTACATTTAGTATTCACGAGTGAAACATGTCCCATATCAAAGTGGTCGAAACAAATTCACGCATAACACACCAAAATGGTATTTTCAGGTGCACTCTTTCGGCGAACGGGTCTATAATGTGGTTTACCCCAAATAGATTTCCTGCATGTTACAAATCTTTACGAAACATAGAATGATATCAATCTACACACAAAACTAGTCTAACCACAAAGGGGATGTATGCTACCCTTTAATCTCCGTCACGTAAGTTACAAGAAAATAGTACGTAAATTATGGATGTGAAATCTCATTCCCATTTGATGTTTTATCTTGTATAATGCAGTAGAACATTCAGTATTCATAAGAGAAACATGTCCCATGTCAAAGTGATCGAACAAAATTCACGCATATCACACCAAAACGGAATTTTCACGTGCACTCTTTCGGCGGACGGATCCTTAACGTGATCTTACTCCAAATAGATGTCATGCATGTTACAAATCTTCACGAAGGCTAGAATGATATCAAGCTACACACATCACTAGATTAACCACAAAGGGGAAGTATGCTTCCCTTTCTTCTCCGTCACGTAAGTTACAAGAAAATAGTACGTAAGTTATGGGTGTAAAAACTAATTCCCTTTTGATGTTTTATCTTGTCTAATGCAGTAGTACATTCAGTATTCACGAGTGAAACATGTCCCATATCAAAGTGGTCGAAACAAATTCACGCATAACACACCAAAATGGTATTTTCAGGTGCACTCTTTCGGCAAACGGGTCCATAATGTGGTTTACCCCAAATAGATTTCCTGCATGTTACAAATCTTTACGAAAGCTAGAATTATATGAAGCTACACACATAACTAGACTAATCACAAAAGGGATGTATGCTACCCTTTAATCTCCGTCACGTAAGTTACAAGAAAATAGTACGTAAGTTATGGATGTGAAATCTCATTCCCATTTGATGTTTTATCTTGTATTATGCAGTAGAACATTCAGTATTCACGAGTGAAACATGTCCCATATCAAAGTGGTCGAAACAAATTCACGCATATCACACCAAAACGGAATTTTCACTTGCACTCTTTCGGCGGACGGATCCTTAACGTGATCTTACCCCAAATAGATTTCCTGCATGCTACAAATCTTCAGGAAGGCTAGAATGATATCAAGCTACACACATAACTAGACTAACCACAAAGGGGATGTATGCTACCCTTTAATCTCCGTCACGTAAGTTACAAGAAAATAGTACGTAAATTATGGATGTGAAATCTCATTCCCATTTGATGTTTTATCTTGTATAATGCAGTAGAACATTCAGTATTCATAAGAGAAACATGTCCCATGTCAAAGTGATCGAACAAAATTCACGCATATCACACCAAAACGGAATTTTCACGTGCACTCTTTCGGCGGACGGATCCTTAACGTGATCTTACTCCAAATAGATGTCATGCATGTTACAAATCTTCACGAAGGCTAGAATGATATCAAGCTACACACATCACTAGATTAACCACAAAGGGGAAGTATGCTTCCCTTTCTTCTCCGTCACGTAAGTTACAAGAAAATAGTACGTAAGTTATGGGTGTAAAAACTAATTCCCTTTTGATGTTTTATCTTGTCTAATGCAGTAGTACATTCAGTATTCACGAGTGAAACATGTCCCATATCAAAGTGGTCGAAACAAATTCACGCATAACACACCAAAATGGTATTTTCAGGTGCACTCTTTCGGCAAACGGGTCCATAATGTGGTTTACCCCAAATAGATTTCCTGCATGTTACAAATCTTTACGAAAGCTAGAATTATATGAAGCTACACACATAACTAGACTAATCACAAAAGGGATGTATGCTACCCTTTAATCTCCGTCACGTAAGTTACAAGAAAATAGTACGTAAGTTATGGATGTGAAATCTAATTCCCATTTGATGTTTTATCTTGTATTATGCAGTAGAACATTCAGTATTCACGAGTGAAACATGTCCCATATCAAAGTGGTCGAAACAAATTCACGCATATCACACCAAAACGGAATTTTCACTTGCACTCTTTCGGCGGACGGATCCTTAACGTGATCTTACCCCAAATAGATTTCCTGCATGCTACAAATCTTCAGGAAGGCTAGAATGATATCAAGCTACACACATAACTAGACTAACCACAAAGGGGATGTATGCTACCCTTTATTCTCCGTCACGTAAGTTACAAGAAAATAGAACGTAAATTATGGGTGTGAAATCTCATTCCCATTTGATGTTTTATCTTGTATAATGCAGTACAGCATTCAGTATTCATAACAGAAACATTTCCCATGTCAAATTGATCGAAACAAATTGACGCATATCACACCAAAACGGTATTTTAACGTGCCCTCTTCGGCCAACGGATCCTTAACGTGGTCTTACCCTAATTAGGTATCCTGCATGTTACAATTCTTCACGAAGACTAGAAAGATATGAAGCTACACACATATCTAGATTAACCACAAAGGGGAATGTATGCTACCCTTTAATCTCCGTCACGTAAGTTACAAGAAAATAGTACGTAAGTTATGGGTGTGAAATCTCATTCCCATTTGATGTTTCATCTTGTCTAATACAGTAGTACATTTAGTATTCATAAGAGAAACATTTCCCATGTCAAAGTGATCGAAACAAATTCACGCATATCACACCAAAACGGTATTTTAACGTGCCCTCTTCGGCGGACGGATCCTTAACGTGGTCTTACCACGAATAGATGTCCTGCATTATATAAATCTTCACGAAGTCTAGAATGATATCAAGCTACACACATAACTAGATTAACCACAAAGGGGAATGTATACTACCCTTTTATCTCCGTCACGTAAGTTACAAGAACATAGTACGTAAGTTATGGGTGTAAAATCGCATTCCCATTTGATGTTTTATCTTGTCTAATAAAGTAGTACATTCAGTATTCATAAGAGAAACATTTCCTATATCAAAGTGATCGAAACAAATTCACGCATATTACACCAAAACGGTATTTTAATGTGCCCTCTTCGGCGGACAGATCCTTAACGTGGTCTTACCCCAATTAGATGTCCTGCATGTTATAAATCTTCAGGAAGACTAGAATGATACCACGCTACACACATCACTATATTAACCACAAAGGGGAAGTATGCTTTCCTTTCTTCTCCGTCAAGTAAGTTACAAGAAAATAGTACGTAAGTTATTGGTGTGAAAACTTATTCCCAATTGATGTTTTATCTTGTCTAATGGAGTAGTTCATTCAGTATTCACGAGAGAAACATGTCCCATGACAAAATGATCGAAAACAATTTACGCATATCACACCAAATCGGTATTTTCACGTGCACTCTTTTGGCGGACGGATTCTTAATATGTTCTTACCCCAAATAGATGTCCTGCATGTCACAAATTTTCACGAAGGCTAGAATTATATCAGGCTACACACATAACTAGATTAACCAAAAAGGGGAATGTATGCTACCCTTTAATCTCCGTCACGTACGTTACAAGAAAATAGTACGTAAGTTATGGGTGTGAAAACTCATTCCCATTTGATGTTTTATCTTGTCTAATGCAGTAGTACATACAGTATTCATAAGAGAAACATGTCCCATATCGAAGTGATCGAAACAAATTCACGCATATCACACCAAAACGGTATTTTGAGGTGCCCTCTTTCGGCGGACGGATCCTTAAGGTGGTCTTACCCCAAATATATGTCCTGTATGTTACCAATATTCACGAAGGCTAGAGTGATATCAAGCTACACACATAACTAGATTAACCACTTAGGGGAATGTATGCTATCCTTTAATCTCCGTCACCTACGTTACAAGAAAAGAGTACGTAAGTTATGGGTGTGAAAATTCATTCCCTTTTGATGTTTTTTCTTGTCTAATGCAGTAGTACATTTAGTATTCACGAGTGAAACATGTCCCATATCAAAGTGGTCGAAACAAATTCACGCATAACACACCAAAATGGTATTTTCAGGTGCACTCTTTCGGCGAACGGGTCTATAATGTGGTTTACCCCAAATAGATTTCCAGCATGTTACAAATCTTTACGAAACATAGAATGATATCAATCTACACACAAAACTAGTCTAACCACAAAGGGGATGTATGCTACCCTTTAATCTCCGTCACGTAAGTTACAAGAAAATAGTACGTAAATTATGGATGTGAAATCTCATTCCCATTTGATGTTTTATCTTGTATAATGCAGTAGAACATTCAGTATTCATAAGAGAAACATGTCCCATGTCAAAGTGATCGAACAAAATTCACGCATATCACACCAAAACGGAATTTTCACGTGCAATCTTTCGGCGGACGGATCCTTAACGTGATCTTACTCCAAATAGATGTCATGCATGTTACAAATCTTCACGAAGGCTAGAATGATATCAAGCTACACACATCACTAGATTAACCACAAAGGGGAAGTATGCTTCCCTTTCTTCTCCGTCACGTAAGTTACAAGAAAATAGTACGTAAGTTATGGGTGTAAAAACTAATTCCCTTTTGATGTTTTATCTTGTCTAATGCAGTAGTACATTCAGTATTCACGAGTGAAACATGTCCCATATCAAAGTGGTCGAAACAAATTCACGCATAACACACCAAAATGGTATTTTCAGGTGCACTCTTTCGGCAAACGGGTCCATAATGTGGTTTACCCCAAATAGATTTCCTGCATGTTACAAATCTTTACGAAAGCTAGAATTATATGAAGCTACACACATAACTAGACTAATCACAAAAGGGATGTATGCTACCCTTTAATCTCCGTCACGTAAGTTACAAGAAAATAGTACGTAAGTTATGGATGTGAAATCTCATTCCCATTTGATGTTTTATCTTGTATTATGCAGTAGAACATTCAGTATTCACGAGTGAAACATGTCCCATATCAAAGTGGTCGAAACAAATTCACGCATATCACACCAAAACGGAATTTTCACTTGCACTCTTTCGGCGGACGAATCCTTAACGTGATCTTACCCCAAATAGATTTCCTGCATGCTACAAATCTTCAGGAAGGCTAGAATGATATCAAACTACACACATAACTAGACTAACCACAAAGGGGATGTATGCTACCCTTTATTCTCCGTCACGTAAGTTACAAGAAAATAGAACGTAAATTATGGGTGTGAAATCTCATTCCCATTTGATGTTTTATCTTGTATAATGCAGTAGAACATTCAGTATTCATAACAGAAACATTTCCCATGTCAAATTGATCGAAAAAAATTGACGCATATCACACCAAAACGGTATTTTAACGTGCCCTCTTCGGCCAACGGATCCTTAATGTGGTCTTACCCTAATTAGGTATCCTGCATGTTACAATTCTTCACGAAGACTAGAAAGATATGAAGCTACACACATATCTAGATTAACCACAAAGGGGAATGTATGCTACCCTTTAATCTCCGTCACGTAAGTTACAAGAAAATAGTACGTAAGTTATGGGTGTGAAATCTCATTCCCATTTGATGTTTCATCTTGTCTAATACAGTAGTACATTTAGTATTCATAAGAGAAACATTTCCCATGTCAAAGTGATCGAAACAAATTCACGCATATCACACCAAAACGGTATTTTAACGTGCCCTCTTCGGCGGACGGATCCTTAACGTGGTCTTACCACGAATAGATGTCCTGCATTATATAAATCTTCACGAAGTCTAGAATGATATCAAGCTACACACATAACTAGATTAACCACAAAGGGGAATGTATACTACCCTTTCATCTCCGTCACGTAAGTTACAAGAACATAGTACGTAAGTTATGGGTGTAAAATCTCATTCCCATTTGATGTTTTATCTTGTCTAATAAAGTAGTACATTCAGTATTCATAAGAGAAACATTTCCTATATCAAAGTGATCGAAACAAATTCACGCATATTACACCAAAACGGTATTTTAATGTGCCCTCTTCGGCGGACAGATCCTTAACGTGGTCTTACCCCAATTAGATGTCCTGCATGTTATAAATCTTCAGGAAGACTAGAATGATACCACGCTACACACATCACTATATTAACCACAAAGGGGAAGTATGCTTTCCTTTCTTCTCCGTCAAGTAAGTTACAAGAAAATAGTACGTAAGTTATTGGTGTGAAAACTTATTCCCAATTGATGTTTTATCTTGTCTAATGGAGTAGTTCATTCAGTATTCACGAGAGAAACATGTCCCATGACAAAATGATCGAAAACAATTTACGCATATCACACCAAATCGGTATTTTCACGTGCACTCTTTTGGCGGACGGATTCTTAATATGTTCTTACCCCAAATAGATGTCCTGCATGTCACAAATTTTCACGAAGGCTAGAATGATATCAGGCTACACATATAACTAGATTAACCAAAAAGGGGAATGTATGCTACCCTTTAATCTCCGTCACGTACGTTACAAGAAAATAGTACGTAAGTTATGGGTGTGAAAACTCATTCCCATTTGATGTTTTATCTTGTCTAATGCAGTAGTACATACAGTATTCATAAGAGAAACATGTCCCATATCGAAGTGATCGAAACAAATTCACGCATATCACACCAAAACGGTATTTTGAGGTGCCCTCTTTCGGCGGACGGATCCTTAACGTGGTCTTACCCCAAATATATGTCCTGTATGTTACCAATATTCACGAAGGCTAGAGTGATATCAAGCTACACACATAACTAGATTAACCACTTAGGGGAATGTATGCTATCCTTTAATCTCCGTCACCTACGTTACAAGAAAAGAGTACGTAAGTTATGGGTGTGAAAATTAATTCCCTTTTGATGTTTTATCTTGTATAATGCAGTAGAACATTCAGTATTCACGAGTGAAACATGTCCCATATCAAAGTAGTCGAAACAAATTCACGCATATCACACCAAAACGGAATTTTCACGTGCACTCTTTCGGCGGACGGATCCTTAACGTGATCTTACCCCAAATAGATTTCCTGCATGCTACAAATCTTCAGGAAGGCTAGAATGATATCAAGCTACACACATAACTAGACTAACCACAAAGGGGATGTATGCTACCCTTTATTCTCCGTCACGTAAGTTACAAGAAAATAGTACGTAAATTATGGGTGTGAAATCTCATTCCCATTTGATGTTTTATCTTGTATAATGCAGTAGAACATTCAGTATTCATAAGAGAAACATTTCCCATGTCAAAGTGATCGAAACAAATTGACGCATATCACACCAAAACGGTATTTTAACGTGCCCTCTTCGGCCAACGGATCCTTAACGTGGTCTTACCCTAATTAGGTATCCTGCATGTTACAATTCTTCACGAAGACTAGAAAGATATGAAGCTACACACATATCTAGATTAACCACAAAGGGGAATGTATGCTACCCTTTAATCTCCGTCACGTAAGTTACAAGAAAATAGTACGTAAGTTATGGGTGTGAAATCTCATTCCCATTTGATGTTTCATCTTGTCTAATACAGTAGTACATTTAGTATTCATAAGAGAAACATTTCCCATGTCAAAGTGATCGAAACAAATTCACGCATATCACACCAAAACGGTATTTTAACGTGCCCTCTTCGGCGGACGGATCCTTAACGTGGTCTTACCCCGAATAGATGTCCTGCATTATAGAAATCTTCACGAAGTCTAGAATGATATCAAGCTACACACATAACTAGATTAACCACAAAGGAGAAGGTATACTACCCTTTCATCTCCGTCACGTAAGTTACAAGAACATAGTACGTAAGTTATGGGTGTAAAATCTCATTCCCATTTGATGTTTTATCTTGTCTAATAATGTAGTACATTCAGTATTCATAAGAGAAACATTTCCCATATCAAAGTGATCGAAACAAATTCACGCATATTACACCAAAACGGTATTTTAACGTGCCCTCTTCGGCGGACAGATCCTTAACGTGGTCTTACCCCAATTAGATGTCCTGCATGTTATAAATCTTCAGGAAGACTAGAATGATACCACGCTACACACATCACTATATTAACCACAAAGGGGAAGTATGCTTCCCTTTCTTCTCCGTCAAGTAAGTTACAAGAAAATAGTACGTAAGTTATTGGTGTGAAAACTTATTCCCAATTGATGTTTTATCTTGTCTAATGGAGTAGTTCATTCAGTATTCACGAGAGAAACATGTCCCATGACAAAATGATCGAAAACAATTTACGCATATCACACCAAATCGGTATTTTCACGTGCACTCTTTTGGCGGACGGATTCTTAATATGTTCTTACCCCAAATAGATGTCCTGCATGTCACAAATCTTCACGAAGGCTAGAATGATATCAGGCTACACACATAACTAGATTAACCAAAAAGGGGAATGTATGCTACCCTTTAATCTCCGTCACGTACGTTACAAGAAAATAGTACGTAAGTTATGGGTGTGAAAACTCATTCCCATTTGATGTTTTATCTTGTCTAATGCAGTAGTACATACAGTATTCATAAGAGAAACATGTCCCATATCGAAGTGATCGAAACAAATTCACGCACATCACACCAAAACGGTATTTTGAGGTGCCCTCTTTCGGCGGACGGATCCTTAAGGTGGTCTTACCCCAAATATATGTCCTGTATGTTACCAATATTCACGAAGGCTAGAGTGATATCAAGCTACACACATAACTAGATTAACCACTTAGGGGAATGTATGCTATCCTTTAATCTCCGTCACCTACGTTACAAGAAAAGAGTACGTAAGTTATGGGTGTGAAAATTCATTCCCTTTTGATGTTTTTTCTTGTATAATGCAGTAGTACATTTAGTATTCACGAGTGAAACATGTCCCATATCAAAGTGGTCGAAACAAATTCACGCATAACACACCAAAATGGTATTTTCAGGTGCACTCTTTCGGCGAACGGGTCTATAATGTGGTTTACCCCAAATAGATTTCCTGCATGTTACAAATCTTTACGAAACATAGAATGATATCAATCTACACACATAACTAGTCTAACCACAAAGGGGATGTATGCTACCCTTTAATCTCCGTCACGTAAGTTACAAGAAAATAGTACGTAAATTATGGATGTGAAATCTCATTCCCATTTGATGTTTTATCTTGTATAATGCAGTAGAACATTCAGTATTCATAAGAGAAACATGTCCCATGTCAAAGTGATCGAACAAAATTCACGCATATCACACCAAAACGAAATTTTCACGTGCACTCTTTCGGCGGACGGATCCTTAACGTGATCTTACTCCAAATAGATGTCATGCATGTTAGAAATCTTCACGAAGACTAGAATGATACCAAGCTACACACATCACTAGATTAACCACAAAGGGGAAGTATGCTTCCCTTTCTTCTCCGTCACGTAAGTTACAAGAAAATAGTACGTAAGTTATGGGTGTAAAAACTAATTCCCTTTTGATGTTTTATCTTGTCTAATGCAGTAGTACATTCAGTATTCACGAGTGAAAAATGTCCCATATCAAAGTGGTCGAAACAAATTCACGCATAACACACCAAAATGGTATTTTCAGGTGCACTCTTTCGGCGAACGGGTCCATAATGAGGTTTACCCCAAATAGATTTCCTGCATGTTGCAAATCTTTACGAAAGCTAGAATGATATCAAGCTACACACATAACTAGATTAACCACAAAGGGGAATGTATACTATCCTTTCAACTCCGTCACGTAAGTTACAAGAAAATAGTACGTAAGTTATGGGTGTGAAATCTCATTCCCATTTGATGTTTCATCTTGTCTAATACAGTAGTACATTTAGTATTCATAAGAGAAACATTTCCCATGTCAAAGTGATCGAAACAAATTCACGCATATCACACCAAAACGGTATTTTAACGTGCCCTCTTCGGCGGACGGATCCTTAACGTGGTTTTACCCCAAATCAGTGTAGATTAGACGTAAGAAAGTTCTCATTTTCACAAAGGACTTTGAATGAATGGAACAGATTATCTCATGATTGTGTGGGTGCTAGTAGTGTGAATATTTTGAAAAATAAAATCGACACATACCTCAGAAGGGCTGGATATATGTAGATAAAAGGGTTGGACTCTCGATAAGGCTTCCTTTTCCACCTGACATGTAGAGTTAATTCTATGGATGGCAATCTTGTTAAATCTTGTTAAATCAAATAGATGTCCTGCATTATAGAAATCTTCACGAAGTCTAGAATGATATCAGGCTTCCTTGTCCACCTGACATCTAGATTTAATTCTCTGGATGGCAATCTTGTTAAATCTTGTTAAATCAAATAGATGTCCTGCATTATAGAAATCTTCACGAAGTCTAGAATTATATCGAGCTACACACATAACTAGATTAACCACAAAGGGGATTGTATACTACCCTTTCATCTCCGTCACGTAAGTTACAAGAAAATAGTACGTAAGTTATGGGTGTGAAATCTCATTCCCATTTGAAGTTTTATCTTGTCTAATACAGTAGTACATTCAGTATTCATAAGAGAAACATTTCCCATATCAAAGTGATCGAAACAAATTCACGCATATTACACCAAAACGGTATTTTAACGTGCCCTCTTCGGCGGACGGATCCTTAACGTGGTCTTACCCCAATTAGATGTCCTGCATGTTAGAAATCTTCACGAAGACTAGAATGATACCAAGCTACACACATCATTAGATTAACCACAAAGGGGAAGTATGCTTCCCTTTCTTCTCCATCACGTAAGTTACAAGAAAATAGTACGTAAGATATCGGTGTGAAAACTCATTACCTTTTGATGTTTTATCTTGTCTAATGCAGTAGTACATTTAGTATTCACGAGTGAAAAATGTCCCATATCAAAGTGGTCGAAACATATTCACGCATAACACACCAAAATGGTATTTTCAGGTGCACTCTTTCGGCGAACGGGTCCATAATGTAGTTTACCCCAACTAGATTTCCAGCATGTTACAAATCTTTACGAAAGCTAGAATGATATCAAGCTACACACATAACTAGATTAACCACAAAGGGGATGTATGCTACCCTTTAATCTCCGTCACCTACGTTACAACAAAATAGTACGTAAGTTATGGGTGTGAAAACTCATTCCCTTTTGATGTTTTTCCTTGTCTAATGCAGTAGTACATTTAGTATTCACGAGTGAAACATGTCCCATATCAAAGTGGTCGGAACAAATTCACGCATAACACACCAAAATGGTATTTTCAGGTGCACTCTTTCGGCGAACGGGTCTATAATGTGGTTTACCCCAAATAGATTTCCTGAATGTTACAAATCTTTACGAAACATAGAATGATATCAATCTACACACATAACTAGTCTAACCACAAAGGGGATGTATGCTACCCTTTAATCTCCGTCACGTAAGTTACAAGAAAATAGTACGTAAATTATGGATGTGAAATCTCATTCCCATTTGATGTTTTATCTTGTATAATGCAGTAGAACATTCAGTATTCATAAGAGAAACATGTCCCATGTCAAAGTGATCGAACAAAATTCACGCATATCACACCAAAACGAAATTTTCACGTGCACTCTTTCGGCGGACGGATCCTTAACGTGATCTTACTCCAAATAGATGTCATGCATGTTAGAAATCTTCACGAAGACTAGAATGATACCAAGCTACACACATCACTAGATTAACCACAAAGGGGAAGTATGCTTCCCTTTCTTCTCCGTCAAGTAAGTTACAAGAAAATAGTACGTAAGTTATGGGTGTAAAAACTAATTCCCTTTTGATGTTTTATCTTGTCTAATGCAGTAGTACATTCAGTATTCACGAGTGAAAAATGTCCCATATCAAAGTGGTCGAAACAAATTCACGCATAACACACCAAAATGGTATTTTCAGGTGCACTCTTTCGGCGAACGGGTCCATAATGAGGTTTACCCCAAATAGATTTCCTGCATGTTGCAAATCTTTACGAAAGCTAGAATGATATCAAGCTACACACATAACTAGATTAACCACAAAGGGGAATGTATACTATCCTTTCAACTCCGTCACGTAAGTTACAAGAAAATAGTACGTAAGTTATGGGTGTGAAATCTCATTCCCATTTGATGTTTCATCTTGTCTAATACAGTAGTACATTTAGTATTCATAAGAGAAACATTTCCCATATCAAAGTGATCGAAACAAATTCACGCATATTACACCAAAACGGTATTTTAACGTGCCCTCTTCGGCGGACGGATCCTTAACGTGGTTTTACCCCAAATCAGTGTAGATTAGACGTAAGAAAGTTCTCATTTTCACAAAGGACTTTGAATGAATGGAACAGATTATCTCATGATTGTGTGGGTGCTAGTAGTGTGAATATTTTGAAAAATAAAATCGACACATACCTCAGAAGGGCTGGATATATGTAGATAAAAGGGTTGGACTCTCGATAAGGCTTCCTTTTCCACCTGACATGTAGAGTTAATTCTATGGATGGCAATCTTGTTAAATCTTGTTAAATCAAATAGATGTCCTGCATTATAGAAATCTTCACGAAGTCTAGAATGATATCAGGCTTCCTTGTCCACCTGACATCTAGATTTAATTCTCTGGATGGCAATCTTGTTAAATCTTGTTAAATCAAATAGATGTCCTGCATTATAGAAATCTTCACGAAGTCTAGAATGATATCAAGCTACACACATAACTAGATTAACCACAAAGGGGATTGTATACTACCCTTTCATCTCCGTCACGTAAGTTACAAGAAAATAGTACGTAAGTTATGGGTGTGAAATCTCATTCCCATTTGAAGTTTTATCTTGTCTAATACAGTAGTACATTCAGTATTCATAAGAGAAACATTTCCCATATCAAAGTGATCGAAACAAATTCACGCATATTACACCAAAACGGTATTTTAACGTGCCCTCTTCGGCGGACGGATCCTTAACGTGGTCTTACCCCAATTAGATTTCCTGCATGTTAGAAATCTTCACGAAGACTAGAATGATACCAAGCTACACACATCATTAGATTAACAACAAAGGGGAAGTATGCTTCCCTTTCTTCTCCGTCACGTAAGTTACAAGAAAATAGTACGTAAGATATCGGTGTGAAAACTCATTCCCTTTTGATGTTTTATCTTGTCTAATGCAGTAGTACATTTAGTATTCACGAGTGAAAAATGTCCCATATCAAAGTGGTCGAAACATATTCACGCATAACACACCAAAATGGTATTTTCAGGTGCACTCTTTCGGCGAACGGGTCCATAATGTAGTTTACCCCAACTAGATTTCCAGCATGTTACAAATCTTTACGAAAGCTAGAATGATATCAAGCTACACACATAACTAGATTAACCACAAAGGGGATGTATGCTACCCTTTAATCTCCGTCACCTACGTTACAACAAAATAGTACGTAAGTTATGGGTGTGAAAACTCATTCCCTTTTGATGTTTTTCCTTGTCTAATGCAGTAGTACATTTAGTATTCACGAGTGAAACATGTCCCATATCAAAGTGGTCGAAACAAATTCACGCATAACACACCAAAATGGTATTTTCAGGTGCACTCTTTCGGCGAACGGGTCTATAATGTGGTTTACCCCAAATAGATTTCCTGCATGTTACAAATCTTTACGAAACATAGAATGATATCAATCTACACACATAACTAGTCTAACCACAAAGGGGATGTATGCTACCCTTTAATCTCCGTCACGTAAGTTACAAGAAAATAGTACGTAAATTATGGATGTGAAATCTCATTCCCATTTGATGTTTTATCTTGTATAATGCAGTAGAACATTCAGTATTCATAAGAGAAACATGTCCCATGTCAAAGTGATCGAACAAAATTCACGCATATCACACCAAAACGAAATTTTCACGTGCACTCTTTCGGCGGACGGATCCTTAACGTGATCTTACTCCAAATAGATGTCATGCATGTTAGAAATCTTCACGAAGACTAGAATGATACCAAGCTACACACATCACTAGATTAACCACAAAGGGGAAGTATGCTTCCCTTTCTTCTCCGTCACGTAAGTTACAAGAAAATAGTACGTAAGTTATGGGTGTAAAAACTAATTCCCTTTTGATGTTTTATCTTGTCTAATGCAGTAGTACATTCAGTATTCACGAGTGAAAAATGTCCCATATCAAAGTGGACGAAACAAATTCACGCATAACACACCAAAATGGTATTTTCAGGTGCACTCTTTCGGCGAACGGGTCCATAATGAGGTTTACCCCAAATAGATTTCCTGCATGTTGCAAATCTTTACGAAAGCTAGAATGATATCAAGCTACACACATAACTAGATTAACCACAAAGGGGAATGTATACTATCCTTTCAACTCCGTCACGTAAGTTACAAGAAAATAGTACGTAAGTTATGGGTGTGAAATCTCATTCCCATTTGATGTTTCATCTTGTCTAATACAGTAGTACATTTAGTATTCATAAGAGAAACATTTCCCATGTCAAAGTGATCGAAACAAATTCACGCATATCACACCAAAACGGTATTTTAACGTGCCCTCTTCGGCGGACGGATCCTTAACGTGGTTTTACCCCAAATCAGTGTAGATTAGACGTAAGAAAGTTCTCATTTTCACAAAGGACTTTGAATGAATGGAACAGATTATCTCATGATTGTGTGGGTGCTAGTAGTGTGAATATTTTGAAAAATAAAATCGACACATACCTCAGAAGGGCTGGATATATGTAGATAAAAGGGTTGGACTCTCGATAAGGCTTCCTTTTCCACCTGACATGTAGAGTTAATTCTATGGATGGCAATCTTGTTAAATCTTGTTAAATCAAATAGATGTCCTGCATTATAGAAATCTTCACGAAGTCTAGAATGATATCAGGCTTCCTTGTCCAGCTGACATCTAGATTTAATTCTCTGGATGGCAATCTTGTTAAATCTTGTTAAATCAAATAGATGTCCTGCATTATAGAAATCTTCACGAAGTCTAGAATGATATCAAGCTACACACATAACTAGATTAACCACAAAGGGGATTGTATACTACCCTTTCATCTACGTCACGTAAGTTACAAGAAAATAGTACGTAAGTTATGGGTGTGAAATCTCATTCCCATTTGAAGTTTTATCTTGTCTAATACAGTAGTACATTCAGTATTCATAAGAGAAACATTTCCCATATCAAAGTGATCGAAACAAATTCACGCATATTACACCAAAACGGTATTTTAACGTGCCCTTTTCGGCGGACGGATCCTTTACGTGGTCTTACCCCAATTAGATGTCCTGCATGTTAGAAATCTTCACGAAGACTAGAATGATACCAAGCTACACACATCATTAGATTAACCACAAAGGGGAAGTATGCTTCCCTTTCTTCTCCGTCACGTAAGTTACAAGAAAATAGTACGTAAGATATCGGTGTGAAAACTCATTCCCTTTTGATGTTTTATCTTGTCTAATGCAGTAGTACATTTAGTATTCACGAGTGAAAAATGTCCCATATCAAAGTGGTCGAAACATATTCACGCATAACACACCAAAATGGTATTTTCAGGTGCACTCTTTCGGCGAACGGGTCCATAATGTAGTTTACCCCAACTAGATTTCCAGCATGTTACAAATCTTTACGAAAGCTAGAATGATATCAAGCTACACACATAACTAGATTAACCACAAAGGGGATGTATGCTACCCTTTAATCTCCGTCACCTACGTTACAACAAAATAGTACGTAAGTTATGGGTGTGAAAACTCATTCCCTTTTGATGTTTTTCCTTGTCTAATGCAGTAGTACATTTAGTATTCACGAGTGAAACATGTCCCATATCAAAGTGGTCGAAACAAATTCACGCATAACACACCAAAATGGTATTTTCAGGTGCACTCTTTCGGCGAACGGGTCTATAATGTGGTTTACCCCAAATAGATGTCCTGCATGTTACAAATCTTTACGAAACATAGAATGATATCAATCTACACACATAACTAGTCTAACCACAAAGGGGATGTATGCTACCCTTTAATCTCCGTCACGTAAGTTACAAGAAAATAGTACGTAAATTATGGATGTGAAATCTCATTCCCATTTGATGTTTTATCTTGTATAATGCAGTAGAACATTCAGTATTCATAAGAGAAACATGTCCCATGTCAAAGTGATCGAACAAAATTCACGCATATCACACCAAAACGAAATTTTCACGTGCACTCTTTCGGCGGACGGATCCTTAACGTGATCTTACTCCAAATAGATGTCATGTATGTTAGAAATCTTCACGAAGACTAGAATGATACCAAGCTACACACATCACTAGATTAACCACAAAGGGGAAGTATGCTTCCCTTTCTTCTCCGTCACGTAAGTTACAAGAAAATAGTACGTAAGTTATGGGTGTAAAAACTAATTCCCTTTTGATGTTTTATCTTGTCTAATGCAGTAGTACATTCAGTATTCACGAGTGAAAAATGTCCCATATCAAAGTGGACGAAACAAATTCACGCATAACACACCAAAATGGTATTTTCAGGTGCACTCTTTCGGCGAACGGGTCCATAATGAGGTTTACCCCAAATAGATTTCCTGCATGTTGCAAATCTTTACGAAAGCTAGAATGATATCAAGCTACACACATAACTAGATTAACCACAAAGGGGAATGTATACTATCCTTTCAACTCCGTCACGTAAGTTACAAGAAAATAGTACGTAAGTTATGGGTGTGAAATCTCATTCCCATTTGATGTTTCATCTTGTCTAATACAGTAGTACATTTAGTATTCATAAGAGAAACATTTCCCATGTCAAAGTGATCGAAACAAATTCACGCATATCACACCAAAACGGTATTTTAACGTGCCCTCTTCGGCGGACGGATCCTTAACGTGGTTTTACCCCAAATCAGTGTAGATTAGACGTAAGAAAGTTCTCATTTTCACAAAGGACTTTGAATGAATGGAACAGATTATCTGATGATTGTGTGGGTGCTAGTAGTGTGAATATTTTGAAAAATAAAATCGACACATACCTCAGAAGGGCTGGATATATGTAGATAAAAGGGTTGGACTCTCGATAAGGCTTCCTTTTCCACCTGACATGTAGAGTTAATTCTATGGATGGCAATCTTGTTAAATCTTGTTAAATCAAATAGATGTCCTGCATTATAGAAATCTTCACGAAGTCTAGAATGATATCAGGCTTCCTTGTCCACCTGACATCTAGATTTAATTCTCTGGATGGCAATCTTGTTAAATCTTGTTAAATCAAATAGATGTCCTGCATTATAGAAATCTTCACGAAGTCTAGAATGATATCAAGCTACACACATAACTAGATTAACCACAAAGGGGATTGTATACTACCCTTTCATCTACGTCACGTAAGTTACAAGAAAATAGTACGTAAGTTATGGGTGTGAAATCTCATTCCCATTTGAAGTTTTATCTTGTCTAATACAGTAGTACATTCAGTATTCATAAGAGAAACATTTCCCATATCAAAGTGATCGAAACAAATTCACGCATATTACACCAAAACGGTATTTTAACGTGCCCTCTTCGGCGGACGGATCCTTTACGTGGTCTTACCCCAATTAGATGTCCTGCATGTTAGAAATCTTCACGAAGACTAGAATGATACCAAGCTACACACATCATTAGATTAACCACAAAGGGGAAGTATGCTTCCCTTTCTTCTCCGTCACGTAAGTTACAAGAAAATAGTACGTAAGATATCGGTGTGAAAACTCATTCCCTTTTGATGTTTTATCTTGTCTAATGCAGTAGTACATTTAGTATTCACGAGTGAAAAATGTCCCATATCAAAGTGGTCGAAACATATTCACGCATAACACACCAAAATGGTATTTTCAGGTGCACTCTTTCGGCGAACGGGTCCATAATGTAGTTTACCCCAACTAGATTTCCAGCATGTTACAAATCTTTACGAAAGCTAGAATGATATCAAGCTACACACATAACTAGATTAACCACAAAGGGGATGTATGCTACCCTTTAATCTCCGTCACCTACGTTACAACAAAATAGTACGTAAGTTATGGGTGTGAAAACTCATTCCCTTTTGATGTTTTTCCTTGTCTAATGCAGTAGTACATTTAGTATTCACGAGTGAAACATGTCCCATATCAAAGTGGTCGAAACAAATTCACGCATAACACACCAAAATGGTATTTTCAGGTGCACTCTTTCGGCGAACGGGTCTATAATGTGGTTTACCCCAAATAGATGTCCTGCATGTTACAAATCTTTACGAAACATAGAATGATATCAATCTACACACATAACTAGTCTAACCACAAAGGGGATGTATGCTACCCTTTAATCTCCGTCACGTAAGTTACAAGAAAATAGTACGTAAATTATGGATGTGAAATCTCATTCCCATTTGATGTTTTATCTTGTATAATGCAGTAGAACATTCAGTATTCATAAGAGAAACATGTCCCATGTCAAAGTGATCGAACAAAATTCACGCATATCACACCAAAACGAAATTTTCACGTGCACTCTTTCGGCGGACGGATCCTTAACGTGATCTTACTCCAAATAGATGTCATGTATGTTAGAAATCTTCACGAAGACTAGAATGATACCAAGCTACACACATCACTAGATTAACCACAAAGGGGAAGTATGCTTCCCTTTCTTCTCCGTCACGTAAGTTACAAGAAAATAGTACGTAAGTTATGGGTGTAAAAACTAATTCCCTTTTGATGTTTTATCTTGTCTAATGCAGTAGTACATTCAGTATTCACGAGTGAAAAATGTCCCATATCAAAGTGGACGAAACAAATTCACGCATAACACACCAAAATGGTATTTTCAGGTGCACTCTTTCGGCGAACGGGTCCATAATGAGGTTTACCCCAAATAGATTTCCTGCATGTTGCAAATCTTTACGAAAGCTAGAATGATATCAAGCTACACACATAACTAGATTAACCACAAAGGGGAATGTATACTATCCTTTCAACTCCGTCACGTAAGTTACAAGAAAATAGTACGTAAGTTATGGGTGTGAAATCTCATTCCCATTTGATGTTTCATCTTGTCTAATACAGTAGTACATTTAGTATTCATAAGAGAAACATTTCCCATGTCAAAGTGATCGAAACAAATTCACGCATATCACACCAAAACGGTATTTTAACGTGCCCTCTTCGGCGGACGGATCCTTAACGTGGTTTTACCCCAAATCAGTGTAGATTAGACGTAAGAAAGTTCTCATTTTCACAAAGGACTTTGAATGAATGGAACAGATTATCTGATGATTGTGTGGGTGCTAGTAGTGTGAATATTTTGAAAAATAAAATCGACACATACCTCAGAAGGGCTGGATATATGTAGATAAAAGGGTTGGACTCTCGATAAGGCTTCCTTTTCCACCTGACATGTAGAGTTAATTCTATGGATGGCAATCTTGTTAAATCTTGTTAAATCAAATAGATGTCCTGCATTATAGAAATCTTCACGAAGTCTAGAATGATATCAGGCTTCCTTGTCCACCTGACATCTAGATTTAATTCTCTGGATGGCAATCTTGTTAAATCTTGTTAAATCAAATAGATGTCCTGCATTATAGAAATCTTCACGAAGTCTAGAATGATATCAAGCTACACACATAACTAGATTAACCACAAAGGGGATTGTATACTACCCTTTCATCTACGTCACGTAAGTTACAAGAAAATAGTACGTAAGTTATGGGTGTGAAATCTCATTCCCATTTGAAGTTTTATCTTGTCTAATACAGTAGTACATTCAGTATTCATAAGAGAAACATTTCCCATATCAAAGTGATCGAAACAAATTCACGCATATTACACCAAAACGGTATTTTAACGTGCCCTCTTCGGCGGACGGATCCTTAACGTGATCTTACTCCAAATAGATGTCATGCATGTTAGAAATCTTCACGAAGACTAGAATGATACCAAGCTACACACATCACTAGATTAACCACAAAGGGGAAGTATGCTTCCCTTTCTTCTCCGTCACGTAAGTTACAAGAAAATAGTACGTAAGTTATGGGTGTAAAAACTAATTCCCTTTTGATGTTTTATCTTGTCTAATGCAGTAGTACATTCAGTATTCACGAGTGAAAAATGTCCCATATCAAAGTGGTCGAAACAAATTCACGCATAACACACCAAAATGGTATTTTCAGGTGCACTCTTTCGGCGAACGGGTCCATAATGAGGTTTACCCCAAATAGATTTCCTGCATGTTGCAAATCTTTACGAAAGCTAGAATGATATCAAGCTACACACATAACTAGATTAACCACAAAGGGGATGTATGCTACCCTTTAATCTCCGTCACCTACGTTACAACAAAATAGTACGTAAGTTATGGGTGTGAAAACTCATTCCCTTTTGATGTTTTTCCTTGTCTAATGCAGTAGTACATTTAGTATTCACGAGTGAAACATGTCCCATATCAAAGTGGTCGAAACAAATTCACGCATATCACACCAAAACGGTATTTTGAGGTGTCCTCTTTCGGCGGACGGATCCTTAACGTGGTCTTACCCTAATTAAATATCCTGCATGTTACAAATCTTCACGAAGGCTAGAAAGATATAAAGCTACACACATATCTAGATTAACCACAAAGGGGAATGTATGCTACCCTTTCTTCTCCGTCACGTAAGTTATAAGAAAATAGTACGCAAGTTATGGGTGTGAAAACTGATTCCCATTTGATGTTTTATCTTGTCTAATACAGTAGTACATTCAGTATTCATAAGACAAATATTTCCCATGTCAAAGTGATCGAAACAAATTCACGCATATCACTCCAAAACGGTATTTTAACGTCCCCTCTTCGGCGGACGGATCCTTAACGTGGTCTTACCCCAATTAGATGTCCTGCATGTTAGAAATCTTCACGAAGACTAGAATGATACCAAGCTAAACAAATCACTAGATTAACCACAAAGGGGAAGTATGCTTCCCTTTCTTCTCCGTCACGTAAGTTACAAGAAAATAGTACGTAAGATATGGGTGTGAAAACTCATTCCCTTTTGATGTTTTATCTTGTCTAGTGCAGTAGTACATTTAGTATTCACGAGTGAAAAATGTCCCATATCAAAGTGGTCGAAACAAATTCACGCATAACACACCAAAATTGTATTTTCAGGTGCACTCTTTCGGCGAACGGGTCCATAATGTGGTTTACCCCAAATAGATTTCCTGGATGTTACAAATCTTTACGAAAGCTAGAATGATATCAAGCTACACACATAACTAGATTAACCACAAAGGGGATGTATGCTACCCTTTAATCTCCGTCACCTACGTTACAAGAAAATAGTACGTAAGTTATGGGTGTGAAACTCATTCCCTTTTGATGTTTTTTCTTGTCTAATGCAGTAGTACATTTAGTATTCACGAGTGAAACATGTCCCATATCAAAGTGGTCGAAACAAATTCACGCATATCACACCAAAACGGTATTTTGAGGTGCCCTCTTTCGGCGAACGGATCCTTAACGTGGTCTTACCCCAAATATATGTCCTGTATGTTAAAAATATTCACGAAGGCTAGAATGATATCAAGCTACACACATAACTAGATTAACCACTTAGGGGAATATATGCTATCATTTAATCTCTGTCACCTACGTTACAAGAAAATAGTACGTAAGTTATGGGTGTGAAAACTAATTCCCTTTTGATGTTTTTTCTTGTTTAATGCAGTAGTACATTTAGTATTCACGGGTGAAACATGTCCCATATCAAAGTGGTCGAAACAAATTCACGCATATCACACCAAAACGGTATTTTGAGGTGTCCTCTTTCGGCGGACGGATCCTTAACGTGGTCTTACCCTAATTAGATATCCTTCATGTTATAAATCTTCACGAAGGCTAGAAAGATATGAAGCTACACACATATCTAGATTAACCACAAAGGGGGATGTATGCTACCCTTTCTTCTCCGTCACGTAAGTTATAAGAAAATAGTACGCAAGTTATGGGTGTGAAAACAGATTCCCATTTGATGTTTTATCTTGTCTAATACAGTAGTACATTCAGTATTCATAAGACAAATATTTCCCATATCAAAGTGATCGAAACAAATTCACGCATATCACTCCAAAAGGGTATTTTAACGTGCCCTCTTCGGCTGACGGATCCTGAACGTGGTCTTACCCCAATTAGATGTCCTGCATGTCAGAAATCTTTATCAAGTCTAGAATGATATCAAGCTACAAACATAACTAGATTAACCACAAAGGGGAAGTATGCTCCCCTTTCTTCTCCGTCACGTAAGTTACAAGAAAATAGTACGTAAGTTATGGGTGTGAAAACTCATTCCCTTTTGATGTGTTATCTTGTCTAATGCAGTAGTACTTTCAGTATTCACGAGTGAAACATGTCCCATATCAAAGTGGTCGAAACAAATTCACGCATAACACACCAAAACGGTATTTTCAGGAGCACTCTTTCGGCGAACGGGTCCATAATGTGGTTTACCCCAAATTGATTTCCTGCATGTCAGAAATCTTCATGAAGTCTAGAATGATATCATGCTACACACATAACTAGATTAACCACAAAGGGGAATGTATACTACCCTTTCAACTCCGTCACGTAAGTTACAAGAAAATAGTACGTAAGTTATGGGTGTGAAATCTCATTCCCATTTGATGTTTTATCTTGTCTAATGCAGTAGTACATTCAGTATTCATAAGACAAACATGTCCCATGTCAAAGTGATCGAACAATATTCACGCGTATGACACCAAAACGGAATTTTCACGTGCACTTTTTCGGCGGACGGATCCTTAACGTGATCTTACCCCAAATAGATGTCATGCATGTTACAAATCTTCACGAAGGCTAGAATGATATCAAGCTACACACATAACTAGATTAACCACAAAGAGGAATGTATACTACCCTTTCATCTCAGTCACGTTAGTTACAAGAAAATAGTACGTCAGTAATGGGTGTGAAATCTCATTCCCATTTGATGTTTTATCTTGTCTAATCCAGTAGTACATTTAGTATTCATAAGAGAAACATTTCCCATGTCAAAGTGATCGAAACAAATTCACGTATATTACACCAAAACGGTATTTTAACGTGCTCTCATCGGCGGAAGGATCCTTAACGTGGTCTTACCCCAAATAGATGTCCTGCATTATAGAAATCTTCACGAAACTAGAATGATACCAAGCTACACACATCACTAGATTAACCACAAAGTGGAAGTATGCTCCCCTTTCTTCTCCGTCACGTAAGTTACAAGAAAATTGTACGTAAGTTATGGGTGTGAAAACTCATTCCCTTTTGATGTTTTATCTTGTCTAATGCAGTAGTACATTCAGTATTCACGAGTGAAACATGTCCCATATCAAAGTGGTCGAAACAAATTCACGCATACCACACCAAAATGGTATTTTCAGGTGCACTCTTTCGGCAAACGGGTCCATAATGTGGTTTACCCCAAATAGATTTCCTGCATGTTACAAATCTTTACGAAAGCTAGAATTATATCAAGCTACACACATAACTAGACTAACCACAAAAGGGATGTATGCTACCCTTTAATCTCCGTCACGTAAGTTACAAGAAAATAGTACGTAAGTTATGGATGTGAAATCTCATTCCCATTTGATGTTTTATCTTGTATAATGCAGTAGAACATTCAGTATTCACGAGTGAAACATGTCCCATATCAAAGTGGTCGAAACAAATTCACGCATATCACACCAAAAACGGAATTTTCACGTGCACTCTTTCGGCGGACGGATCCTTAACGTGATCTTACCCCAAATAGATTTCCTGCATGCTACAAATCTTCAGGAAGGCTAGAATGATATCAAGCTACACACATAACTAGACTAACCACAAAGGGGATGTATGCTACCCTTTAATCTCCGTCACGTAAGTTACAAGAAAATAGTACGTAAATTATGGGTGTGAAATCTCATTCCCATTTGATGTTTTATCTTGTATAATGCAGTAGAACATTAAGTATTCATAAGAGAAACATTTCCCATGTCAAAGTGATCGAAACAAATTGACGCATATCATACCAAAACGGTATTTTAACGTGCCCTCTTCGGCCAACGGATCCTTAACGTGGTCTTACCCTAATTAGGTATCCTGCATGTTACAATTCTTCACGAAGACTAGAAAGATATGAAGCTACACACATATCTAGATTAACCACAAAGGGGAATGTATGCTACCCTTTAATCTCCGTCACGTAAGTTACAAGAAAATAGTACGTAAGTTATGGGTGTGAAATCTCATTCCCATTTGATGTTTTATCTTGTCTAATGCAGTAGTACATTCAGTATTCATAAGACAAACATGTCCCATGTCAAAGTGATCGAACAATATTCACGCGTATGACACCAAAACGGAATTTTCACGTGCATTTTTTCGGCGGACGGATCCTTAACGTGATCTTACCCCAAATAGATGTCATGCATGTTACAAATCTTCACGAAGGCTAGAATGATATCAAGCTACAAACATATCTAGATTAACCACAAAGGGGGATGTATGCTACCCTTTCTTCTCCGTCACGTAAGTTATAAGAAAATAGTACGCAAGTTATGGGTGTGAAAACTGATTCCCATTTGATGTTTTATCTTGTCTAATACAGTAGTACATTCAGTATTCATCAGACAAATATTTCCCATGTCAAAGTGATCGAAACAAATTCACGCATATCACTCCAAAAGGGTATTTTAACGTGCCCTCTTCGGCGGACGGATCCTGAACGTGGTCTTACCCCAATTAGATGTCCTGCATGTCAGAAATCTTCATGAAGTCTAGAATGATATCAAGCTACACACATAACTAGATTAACCACAAAGGGGAAGTATGCTCCCCTTTCTTCTCCGTCACGTAAGTTATAAGAAAATAGTACGTAAGTTATGGGTGTGAAAACTCATTCCCTTTTGATGTGTTATCTTGTCTAATGCAGTAGTACTTTCAGTATTCACGAGTGAAACATGTCCCATATCAAAGTGGTCGAAACAAATTCACGCATAACACACCAAAATTGTATTTTCAGGTGCACTCTTTCGGCGAACGGGTCCATAATGTGGTTTACCCCAAATAGATTTCCTGGATGTTACAAATCTTTACGAAATCTAGAATTATATTAAGCTACACACATAACTAGATTATCCCCAAAGGGGATGTATGCTACCCTTTAATCTCCGTCACCTACGTTACAAGAAAATAGTACGTAAGTTATGGGTGTGAAAACTCATTCCCTTTTGATGTTTTTTCTTGTCTAATGCAGTAGTACATTTAGTATTCACGAGTGAAACATGTCCCATATCAAAGTGGTCGAAACAAATTCACGCATATCACACCAAAACGGTATTTTGAGGTGCCCTCTTTCGGCGAACAGATCCTTAACGTGGTCTTACCCCAATATATATGTCCTGTATGTTAAAAATATTCACGAAGGCTAGAATGATATCAAGCTACACACATAACTAGATTAACCACTTAGGGGAATGTATGCTATCCTTTAATCTCCGTCACCTACGTTACAAGAAAATAGTACGTAAGTTATGGGTGTGAAAACTAATTCCCTTTTGATGTTTTTTCTTTTTTAATGCAGTAGTACATTTAGTATTCACGAGTGAAACATGTCCCATATCAAAGTGGTCGAAACAAATTCACGCATATCACACCAAAACGGTATTTTGAGGTGTCCTCTTTCGGCGGACGGATCCTTAACGTGGTCTTACCCTAATTAGATATCCTGCATGTTATAAATCTTCACGAAGGCTAGAAAGATATGAAGCTACACACATATCTAGATTAACCACAAAGGGGGATGTATGCTACCCTTTCTTCTCCGTCACGTAAGTTATAAGAAAATAGTACGCAGGTTATGGGTGTGAAAACTGATTCCCATTTGATGTTTTATCTTGTCTAATACAGTAGTACATTCAGTATTCATAAGACAAATATTTCCCATGTCAAAGTGATCGAAACAAATTCACGCATATCACTCCAAAAGGGTATTTTAACGTGCCCTCTTCGGCGGACGGATCCTGAACGTGGTCTTACCCCAATTAGATGTCCTGCATGTCAGAAATCTTCATGAAGTCTAGAATGATATCAAGCTACACACATAACTAGATTAACCACAAAGGGGAAGTATGTTCCCCTTTCTTCTCCGTCACGTAAGTTAAAAGAAAATAGTACGTAAGTTATGGGTGTGAAAACTCATTCCCTTTTGATGTGTTATCTTGTCTAATGCAGTAGTACTTTCAGTATTCACGAGTGAAACATGTCCCATATCAAAGTGGTCGAAACAAATTCACGCATAACACACCAAAACGGTATTTTCAGGAGCACTCTTTCGGCGAACGGGTCCATAATGTGGTTTACCCCAAATTGATTTCCTGCATGTCAGAAATCTTCATGAAGTCTAGAATGATATCATGCTACACACATAACTAGATTAACCACAAAGGGGAATGTATACTACCCTTTCAACTCCGTCACGTAAGTTACAAGAAAATAGTACGTAAGTTATGGGTGTGAAATCTCATTCCCATTTGATGTTTTATCTTGTCTAACGCAGTAGTATATTCAGTATTCATCAGACAAACATGTCCCATGTCAAAGTGTTCGAACAATATTCACGCGTATGACACCAAAACGGAATTTTCACGTGCACTTTTTCGGCGGACGGATCCTTAACGTGATCTTACCCCAAATAGATGTCATGCATGTTACAAATCTTCACGAAGGCTAGAATGATATCAAGCTACACACATAACTAGATTAACCACAAAGAGGAATGTATACTACCCTTTCATCTCAGTCACGTTAGTTACAAGAAAATAGTACGTCAGTAATGGGTGTGAAATCTCATTCCCATTTAATGTTTTATCTTGTCTAATCCAGTAGTACATTTAGTATTCATAAGAGAAACATTTCCCATGTCAAAGTGATCGAAACAAATTCACGTATATTACACCAAAACGGTATTTTAACGTGCTCTCATCGGCGGAAGGATCCTTAACGTGGTCTTACCCCAAATAGATGTCCTGCATTATAGAAATCTTCACGAACCTAGAATGATACCAAGCTACACACATCACTAGATTAACCACAAAGTGGAAGTATGCTCCCCTTTCTTCTCCGTCAGGTAAGTTACAAGAAAATTGTACGTAAGTTATGGGTGTGAAAACTCATTCCCTTTTGATGTTTTATCTTGTCTAATGCAGTAGTACATTCAGTATTCACGAGTGAAACATGTCCCATATCAAAGTGGTCGAAACAAATTCACGCATAACACACCAAAATGGTATTTTCAGGTGCACTCTTTCGGCAAACGGGTCCATAATGTGGTTTACCCCAAATAGATTTCCTGCATGTTACAAATCTTTACGAAAGCTAGAATTATATCAAGCTACACACATAACTAGACTAACCACAAAAGGGATGTATGCTACCCTTTAATCTCCGTCACGTAAGTTACAAGAAAATAGTACGTAAGTTATGGATGTGAAATCTCATTCCCATTTGATGTTTTATCTTGTATAATGCAGTAGAACATTCAGTATTCACGAGTGAAACATGTCCCATATCAAAGTGGTCGAAACAAATTCACGCATATCACACCAAAAACGGAATTTTCACGTGCACTCTTTCGGCGGACGGATCCTTAACGTGATCTTACCCCAAATAGATTTCCTGCATGCTACAAATCTTCAGGAAGGCTAGAATGATATCAAGCTACACACATAACTAGACTAACCACAAAGGGGATGTATGCTACCCTTTAATCTCCGTCACGTAAGTTACAAGAAAATAGTACGTAAATTATGGGTGTGAAATCTCATTCCCATTTGATGTTTTATCTTGTATAATGCAGTAGAACATTAAGTATTCATAAGAGAAACATTTCCCATGTCAAAGTGATCGAAACAAATTGACGCATATCACACCAAAACGGTATTTTAACGTGCCCTCTTCGGCCAACGGATCCTTAACGTGGTCTTACCCTAATTAGGTATCCTGCATGTTACAATTCTTCACGAAGACTAGAAAGATATGAAGCTACACACATATCTAGATTAACCACAAAGGGGAATGTATGCTACCCTTTAATCTCCGTCACGTAAGTTACAAGAAAATAGTACGTAAGTTATGGGTGTGAAATCTCATTCCCATTTGATGTTTTATCTTGTCTAATGCAGTAGTACATTCAGTATTCATAAGACAAACATGTCCCATGTCAAAGTGATCGAACAATATTCACGCGTATGAAACCAAAACGGAATTTTCACGTTCACTTTTTCGGCGGACGGATCCTTAACGTGATCTTACCCCAAATAGATGTCATGCATGTTACAAATCTTCACGAAGGCTAGAATGATATCAAGCTACACACATAACTAGATTAACCACAAAGAGGAATGTATACTACCCTTTCATCTCAGTCACGTTAGTTACAAGAAAATAGTACGTAAGTAATGGGTGTGAAATCTCATTCCCATTTGATGTTTTATCTTGTCTAATCCAGTAGTACATTTAGTATTCACGAGTGAAACATGTCCCATATCAAAGTGGTCGAAACAAATTCACGCATATCACACCAAAACAGTATTTTGAGGTGTCCTCTTTCGGCGGACGGATCCTTAACGTGGTCTTACCCTAATTAGATATCCTGCATGTTATAAATCTTCACGAAGGCTAGAAAGATATGAAGCTACACACATATCTAGATTAACCACAAAGGGGGATGTATGCTACCCTTTCTTCTCCGTCACGTAAGTTATAAGAAAATAGTACGCAAGTTATGGGTGTGAAAACTGATTCCCATTTGATGTTTTATCTTGTCTAATACAGTAGTACATTCAGTATTCATAAGACAAATATTTCCCATGTCAAAGTGATCGAAACAAATTCACGCATATCACTCCAAAAGGGTATTTTAACCTGCCCTCTTCGGCGGACGGATCCTGAACGTGGTCTTACCCCAATTAGATGTCCTGCATGTCAGAAATCTTCATGAAGTCTAGAATGATATCAAGCTACACACATAACTAGATTAACCACAAAGGGGAAGTATGCTCCCCTTTCTTCTCCGTCACGTAAGTTACAAGAAAATAGTACGTAAGTTATGGGTGTGAAAACTCATTCCCTTTTGATGTTTTATCTTGTCTAATGCAGTAGTACATTCAGTATTCACGAGTGAAACATGTCCCATATCAAAGTGGTCGAAACAAATTCACGCATAACACACCAAAATGGTATTTTCAGGTGCACTCTTTCGGCAAACGGGTCCATAATGTGGTTTACCCCAAATAGATTTCCTGCATGTTACAAATCTTTACGAAAGCTAGAATTATATCAAGCTACACACATAACTAGACTAACCACAAAAGGGATGTATGCTACCCTTTAATCTCCGTCACGTAAGTTACAAGAAAATAGTACGTAAGTTATGGATGTGAAATCTCATTCCCATTTGATGTTTTATCTTGTATAATGCAGTAGAACATTCAGTATTCACGAGTGAAACATGTCCCATATCAAAGTGGTCGAAACAAATTCACGCATATCACACCAAAAACGGAATTTTCACGTGCACTCTTTCGGCGGACGGATCCTTAACGTGATCTTACCCCAAATAGATTTCCTGCATGCTACAAATCTTCAGGAAGGCTAGAATGATATCAAGCTACACACATAACTAGACTAACCACAAAGGGGATGTATGCTACCCTTTAATCTCCGTCACGTAAGTTACAAGAAAATAGTACGTAAATTATGAGTGTGAAATCTCATTCCCATTTGATGTTTTATCTTGTATAATGCAGTAGAACATTAAGTATTCATAAGAGAAACATTTCCCATGTCAAAGTGATCGAAACAAATTGACGCATATCACACCAAAACGGTATTTTAACGTGCCCTCTTCGGCCAACGGATCCTTAACGTGGTCTTACCCTAATTAGGTATCCTGCATGTTACAATTCTTCACGAAGACTAGAAAGATATGAAGCTACACACATATCTAGATTAACCACAAAGGGGAATGTATGCTACCCTTTAATCTCCGTCACGTAAGTTACAAGAAAATAGTACGTAAGTTATGGGTGTGAAATCTCATTCCCATTTGATGTTTTATCTTGTCTAATGCAGTAGTACATTCAGTATTCATAAGACAAACATGTCCCATGTCAAAGTGATCGAACAATATTCACGCGTATGACACCAAAACGGAATTTTCACGTTCACTTTTTCGGCGGACGGATCCTTAACGTGATCTTACCCCAAATAGATGTCACGCATGTTACAAATCTTCACGAAGGCTAGAATGATATCAAGCTACACACATAACTAGATTAACCACAAAGAGGAATGTATACTACCCTTTCATCTCAGTCACGTTAGTTACAAGAAAATAGTACGTAAGTAATGGGTGTGAAATCTCATTCACATTTGATGTTTTATCTTGTCTAATCCAGTAGTACATTTAGTATTCACGAGTGAAACATGTCCCATATCAAAGTGGTCGAAACAAATTCACGCATATCACACCAAAACGGTATTTTGAGGTGTCCTCTTTCGGCGGACGGATCCTTAACGTGGTCTTACCCTAATTAGATACCCTGCATGTTATAAATCTTCACGAAGGCTAGAAAGATATGAAGCTACACACATATCTAGATTAACCACAAAGGGGGATGTATGCTACCCTTTCTTCTCCGTCACGTAAGTTATAAGAAAATAGTACGCAAGTTATGGGTGTGAAAACTGATTCCCATTTGATGTTTTATCTTGTCTAATACAGTAGTACATTCAGTATTCATGAGACAAATATTTCCCATGTCAAAGTGATCGAAACAAATTCACGCATATCACTCCAAAAGGGTATTTTAACGTGCCCTCTTCGGCGGACGGATCCTGAACGTGGTCTTACCCCAATTAGATGTCCTGCATGTCAGAAATCTTCATGAAGTCTAGAATGATATCAAGCTACACACATAACTAGATTAACCACAAAGGGGAAGTATGCTCCCCTTTCTTCTCCGTCACGTAAGTTACAAGAAAATAGTACGTAAGTTATGGGTGTGAAAACTCATTCCCTTTTGATGTGTTATCTTGTCTAATGCAGTAGTACTTTCAGTATTCACGAGTGAAACATGTCCCATATCAAAGTGGACGAAACAAGTTCACGCATAACACACCAAAACGGTATTTTCAGGAGCACTCTTTCGGCGAACGGGTCCATAATGTGGTTTACCCCAAATTGATTTCCTGCATGTCAGAAATCTTCATGAAGTCTAGAATGATATCATGCTACACACATAACTAGATTAACCACAAAGGGGAATGTATACTACCCTTTCAACTCCGTCACGTAAGTTACAAGAAAATAGTACGTAAGTTATGGGTGTGAAATCTCATTCCCATTTGATGTTTTATCTTGTCTAATGCAGTAGTACATTCAGTATTCATAAGCCAAACATGTCCCATGTCAAAGTGATCGAACAATATTCACGCGTATGACACCAAAACGGAATTTTCACGTGCACTTTTTCGGCTGACGGATCCTTAACGTGATCTTACCCTAAATAGATGTCATGCATGTTACAAATCTTCACGAAGGCTAGAATGATATCAAGCTACACACATAACTAGATTAACCACAAAGAGGAATGTATACTACCCTTTCATCTCAGTCACGTTAGTTACAAGAAAATAGTACGTAATTAATGGGTGTGAAATCTCATTCCCATTTGATGTTTTATCTTGTCTAATCCAGTAGTACATTAAGTATTCATAAGAGAAACATTTCCCATGTCAAAGTGATCGAAACAAATTGACGCATATCACACCAAAACGGTATTTTAACGTGCCCTCTTCGGCCAACGGATCCTTAACGTGGTCTTACCCTAATTAGGTATCCTGCATGTTACAATTCTTCACGAAGACTAGAAAGATATGAAGCTACACACATATCTAGATTAACCACAAAGGGGAATGTATGCTACCCTTTAATCTCCGTCAAGTAAGTTACAAGAAAATAGTACGTAAGTTATGGGTGTGAAATCTCATTCCCATTTGATGTTTTATCTTGTCTAATGCAGTAGTACATTCAGTATTCATAAGACAAACATGTCCCATATCAAAGTGATCGAACAATATTCACGCGTATGACACCAAAACGGAATTTTCACGTTCACTTTTTCGGCGGACGGATCCTTAACGTGATCTTACCCCAAATAGATGTCACGCATGTTACAAATCTTCACGAAGGCTAGAATGATATCAAGCTACACACATAACTAGATTAACCACAAAGAGGAATGTATACTACCCTTTCATCTCAGTCACGTTAGTTACAAGAAAATAGTACGTAAGTAATGGGTGTGAAATCTCATTCACATTTGATGTTTTATCTTGTCTAATCCAGTAGTACATTTAGTATTCACGAGTGAAACATGTCCCATATCAAAGTGGTCGAAACAAATTCACGCATATCACACCAAAACGGTATTTTGAGGTGTCCTCTTTCGGCGGACGGATCCTTAACGTGGTCTTACCCTAATTAGATATCCTGCATGTTATAAATCTTCACGAAGGCTAGAAAGATATGAAGCTACACACATATCTAGATTAACCACAAAGGGGGATGTATGCTACCCTTTCTTCTCCGTCACGTAAGTTATAAGAAAATAGTACGCAAGTTATGGGTGTGAAAACTGATTCCCATTTGATGTTTTATCTTGTCTAATACAGTAGTACATTCAGTATTCATGAGACAAATATTTCCCATGTCAAAGTGATCGAAACAAATTCACGCATATCACTCCAAAAGGGTATTTTAACGTGCCCTCTTCGGCGGACGGATCCTGAACGTGGTCTTACCCCAATTAGATGTCCTGCATGTCAGAAATCTTCATGAAGTCTAGAATGATATCAAGCTACACACATAACTAGATTAACCACAAAGGGGAAGTATGCTCCCCTTTCTTCTCCGTCACGTAAGTTACAAGAAAATAGTACGTAAGTTATGGGTGTGAAAACTCATTCCCTTTTGATGTGTTATCTTGTCTAATGCAGTAGTACTTTCAGTATTCACGAGTGAAACATGTCCCATATCAAAGTGGTCGAAACAAGTTCACGCATAACACACCAAAACGGTATTTTCAGGAGCACTCTTTCGGCGAACGGGTCCATAATGTGGTTTACCCCAAATTGATTTCCTGCATGTCAGAAATCTTCATGAAGTCTAGAATGATATCATGCTACACACATAACTAGATTAACCACAAAGGGGAATGTATACTACCCTTTCAACTCCGTCACGTAAGTTACAAGAAAATAGTACGTAAGTTATGGGTGTGAAATCTCATTCCCATTTGATGTTTTATCTTGTCTAATGCAGTAGTACATTCAGTATTCATAAGCCAAACATGTCCCATGTCAAAGTGATCGAACAATATTCACGCGTATGACACCAAAACGGAATTTTCACGTGCACTTTTTCGGCTGACGGATCCTTAACGTGATCTTACCCTAAATAGATGTCATGCATGTTACAAATCTTCACGAAGGCTAGAATGATATCAAGCTACACACATAACTAGATTAACCACAAAGAGGAATGTATACTACCCTTTCATCTCAGTCACGTTAGTTACAAGAAAATAGTACGTAATTAATGGGTGTGAAATCTCATTCCCATTTGATGTTTTATCTTGTCTAATCCAGTAGTACATTAAGTATTCATAAGAGAAACATTTCCCATGTCAAAGTGATCGAAACAAATTGACGCATATCACACCAAAACGGTATTTTAACGTGCCCTCTTCGGCCAATGGATCCTTAACGTGGTCTTACCCTAATTAGGTATCCTGCATGTTACAATTCTTCACGAAGACTAGAAAGATATGAAGCTACACACATATCTAGATTAACCACAAAGGGGAATGTATGCTACCCTTTAATCTCCGTCACGTAAGTTACAAGAAAATAGTACGTAAGTTATGGGTGTGAAATCTCATTCCCATTTGATGTTTTATCTTGTCTAATGCAGTAGTACATTCAGTATTCATAAGCCAAACATGTCCCATGTCAAAGTGATCGAACAATATTCACGCGTATGACACCAAAACGGAATTTTCACGTGCACTTTTTCGGCGGACGGATCCTTAACGTGATCTTACCCCAAATAGATGTCATGCATGTTACAAATCTTCACGAAGGCTAGAATGATATCAAGCTACACACATAACTAGATTAACCACAAAGAGGAATGTATACTACCCTTTCATCTCAGTCACGTTAGTTACAAGAAAATAGTACGTAAGTAATGGGTGTGAAATCTCATTCCCATTTGATGTTTTATCTTGTCTAATCCAGTAGTACATTTAGTATTCATAAGAGAAACATTTCCCATGTCAAAGTGATCGAAACAAATTCACGTATATTACACCAAAACTGTACTTTAACGTGCTCTCATCGGCGGAAGGATCCTTAACGTGGTCTTACCCCAAATAGATGTCCTGCATTATAGAAATCTTCACGAAACTAGAATGACACCAAGCTACACACATCACTAGATTAACCACAAAGTGGAAGTATGCTCCCCTTTCTTCTCCGTCACGTAAGTTACAAGAAAATTGTACGTAAGTTATGGGTGTGAAAACTCATTCCCTTTTGATGTTTTATCTTGTCTAATGCAGTAGTACATTCAGTATTCACGAGTGAAACATGTCCCATATCAAAGTGGTCGAAACAAATTCACGCATAACACACCAAAATGGTATTTTCAGGTGCACTCTTTCGGCAAACGGGTCCATAATGTGGTTTACCCCAAATAGATTTCCTGCATGTTACAAATCTTTACGAAAGCTAGAATTATATGAAGCTACACACATAACTAGACTAATCACAAAAGGGATGTATGCTACCCTTTAATCTCCGTCACGTAAGTTACAAGAAAATAGTACGTAAGTTATGGATGTGAAATCTCATTCCCATTTGATGTTTTATCTTGTATAATGCAGTAGAACATTCAGTATTCATAAGACAAACATGTCCCATATCGAAGTGATCGAAACAAATTCATGCATATCACACCAAAACGGTATTTTGAGGTGCCCTCTTTCGGCGGACGGATCCTTAAGGTGGTCTTACCCCAAATATATGTCCTGTATGTTACCAATATTCACGAAGGCTAGAGTGATATCAAGCTACACACATAACTAGATTAACCACTTAGGGGAATGTATGCTATCCTTTAATCTCCATCACCTACGTTACAAGAAAAGAGTACGTAAGTTATGGGTGTGAAAATTCATTCCCTTTTGATGTTTTTTCTTGTCTAATGCAGTAGTACATTTAGTATTCACGAATGAAACATGTCCCATATCAAAGTGGACGAAACAAATTCACGCATAACACACCAAAATGGTATTTTCAGGTGCACTCTTTCGGCGAACGGGTCTATAATGTGGTTTACCCCAAATAGATTTCCTGCATGTTACAAATCTTTACGAAAGATAGAATGATATCAGTCTACACACATAACTAGTCTAACCACAAAGGGGATGTATGCTACCCTTTAATCTCCGTCACGTAAGTTACAAGAAAATGGTACGTAAATTATGGATGTGAAATCTCATTCCCATTTGATGTTTTATCTTGTATAATGCAGTAGAACATTCAGTATTCATAAGAGAAACATGTCCCATGTCAAAGTGATCGAACAAAATTCACGCATATCACACCAAAACGGAATTTTCACGTGCACTCTTTCGGCGGACGGATCCTTAACGTGATCTTACTCCAAATAGATGTCATGCATGTTACAAATCTTCACGAAGGCTAGAATGATATCAAGCTACACACATAACTAGATTAACCACAAAGGGGAATGTATACTACCCTTTCATCTCCGTCACGTAAGTTACAAGAAAATAGTACGTAAGTTATGGGTGTGAAATCTCATTCCCATTTGATGTTTTATCTTGTCTAATGCAGTAGTACATTCAGTATTCATAAGACAAACATGTCCCATGTCAAAGTGATCGAACAATATTCACGCGTATGACACCAAAACGGAATTTTCACGTTCACTTTTTCGGCGGACGGATCCTTAACGTGATCTTACCCCAAATAGATGTCACGCATGTTACAAATCTTCACGAAGGCTAGAATGATATCAAGCTACACACATAACTAGATTAACCACAAAGAGGAATGTTTACTACCCTTTCATCTCAGTCACGTTAGTTACAAGAAAATAGTACGTAAGTAATGGGTGTGAAATCTCATTCACATTTGATGTTTTATCTTGTCTAATCCAGTAGTACATTTAGTATTCACGAGTGAAACATGTCCCATATCAAAGTGGTCGAAACAAATTCACGCATATCACACCAAAACGGTATTTTGAGGTGTCCTCTTTCGGCGGACGGATCCTTAACGTGGTCTTACCCTAATTAGATATCCTGCATGTTATAAATCTTCACGAAGGCTAGAAAGATATGAAGCTACACACATATCTAGATTAACCACAAAGGGGGATGTATGCTACCCTTTCTTCTCCGTCACGTAAGTTATAAGAAAATAGTACGCAAGTTATGGGTGTGAAAACTGATTCCCATTTGATGTTTTATCTTGTCTAATACAGTAGTACATTCAGTATTCATGAGACAAATATTTCCCATGTCAAAGTGATCGAAACAAATTCACGCATATCACTCCAAAAGGGTATTTTAACGTGCCCTCTTCGGCGGACGGATCCTGAACGTGGTCTTACCCCAATTAGATGTCCTGCATGTCAGAAATCTTCATGAAGTCTAGAATGATATCAAGCTACACACATAACTAGATTAACCACAAAGGGGAAGTATGCTCCCCTTTCTTCTCCGTCACGTAAGTTACAAGAAAATAGTACGTAAGTTATGGGTGTGAAAACTCATTCCCTTTTGATGTGTTATCTTGTCTAATGCAGTAGTACTTTCAGTATTCACGAGTGAAATATGTCCCATATCAAAGTGGTCGAAACAAATTCACGCATAACACACCAAAACGGTATTTTCAGGAGCACTCTTTCGGCGAACGGGTCCATAATGTGGTTTACCCCAAATTGATTTCCTGCATGTCAGAAATCTTCATGAAGTCTAGAATTATATCATGCTACACACATAACTAGATTTACCACAAAGGGGAATGTATACTACCCTTTCAACTCCGTCACGTAAGTTACAAGAAAATAGTACGTAAGTTATGGGTGTGAAATCTCATTCCCATTTGATGTTTTATCTTGTCTAATGCAGTAGTACATTCAGTATTCATAAGCCAAACATGTCCCATGTCAAAGTGATCGAACAATATTCACGCGTATGACACCAAAACGGAATTTTCACGTGCACTTTTTCGGCTGACGGATCCTTAACGTGATCTTACCCTAAATAGATGTCATGCATGTTACAAATCTTCACGAAGGCTAGAATGATATCAAGCTACACACATAACTAGATTAACCACAAAGAGGAATGTATACTACCCTTTCATCTCAGTCACGTTAGTTACAAGAAAATAGTACGTAATTAATGGGTGTGAAATCTCATTCCCATTTGATGTTTTATCTTGTCTAATCCAGTAGTACATTAAGTATTCATAAGAGAAACATTTCCCATGTCAAAGTGATCGAAACAAATTGACGCATATCACACCAAAACGGTATTTTAACGTGCCCTCTTCGGCCAATGGATCCTTAACGTGGTCTTACCCTAATTAGGTATCCTGCATGTTACAATTCTTCACGAAGACTAGAAAGATATGAAGCTACACACATATCTAGATTAACCACAAAGGGGAATGTATGCTACCCTTTAATCTCCGTCACGTAAGTTACAAGAAAATAGTACGTAAGTTATGGGTGTGAAATCTCATTCCCATTTGATGTTTTATCTTGTCTAATGCAGTAGTACATTCAGTATTCATAAGCCAAACATGTCCCATGTCAAAGTGATCGAACAATATTCACGCGTATGACACCAAAACGGAATTTTCACGTGCACTTTTTCGGCGGACGGATCCTTAACGTGATCTTACCCCAAATAGATGTCATGCATGTTACAAATCTTCACGAAGGCTAGAATGATATCAAGCTACACACATAACTAGATTAACCACAAAGAGGAATGTATACTACCCTTTCATCTCAGTCACGTTAGTTACAAGAAAATAGTACGTAAGTAATGGGTGTGAAATCTCATTCCCATTTGATGTTTTATCTTGTCTAATCCAGTAGTACATTTAGTATTCATAAGAGAAACATTTCCCATGTCAAAGTGATCGAAACAAATTCACGTATATTACACCAAAACTGTATTTTAACGTGCTCTCATCGGCGGAAGGATCCTTAACGTGGTCTTACCCCAAATAGATGTCCTGCATTATAGAAATCTTCACGAAACTAGAATGACACCAAGCTACACACATCACTAGATTAACCACAAAGTGGAAGTATGCTCCCCTTTCTTCTCCGTCACGTAAGTTACAAGAAAATTGTACGTAAGTTATGGGTGTGAAAACTCATTCCCTTTTGATGTTTTATCTTGTCTAATGCAGTAGTACATTCAGTATTCACGAGTGAAACATGTCCCATATCAAAGTGGTCGAAACAAATTCACGCATAACACACCAAAATGGTATTTTCAGGTGCACTCTTTCGGCAAACGGGTCCATAATGTGGTTTACCCCAAATAGATTTCCTGCATGTTACAAATCTTTACGAAAGCTAGAATTATATGAAGCTACACACATAACTAGACTAATCACAAAAGGGATGTATGCTACCCTTTAATCTCCGTCACGTAAGTTACAAGAAAATAGTACGTAAGTTATGGATGTGAAATCTCATTCCCATTTGATGTTTTATCTTGTATAATGCAGTAGAACATTCAGTATTCATAAGACAAACATGTCCCATATCGAAGTGATCGAAACAAATTCACGCATATCACACCAAAACGGTATTTTGAGGTGCCCTCTTTCGGCGGACGGATCCTTAAGGTGGTCTTACCCCAAATATATGTCCTGTATGTTACCAATATTCACGAAGGCTAGAGTGATATCAAGCTACACACATAACTAGATTAACCACTTAGGGGAATGTATGCTATCCTTTAATCTCCATCACCTACGTTACAAGAAAAGAGTACGTAAGTTATGGGTGTGAAAATTCATTCCCTTTTGATGTTTTTTCTTGTCTAATGCAGTAGTACATTTAGTATTCACGAGTGAAACATGTCCCATATCAAAGTGGTCGAAACAAATTCACGCATATCACACCAAAACGGTATTTTGAGGTGTCCTCTTTCGGCGGACGGATCCTTAACGTGGTCTTACCCTAATTAGATATCCTGCATGTTATAAATCTTCACGAAGGCTAGAAAGATATGAAGCTACACACATATCTAGATTAACCACAAAGGGGGGTGTATGCTACCCTTTCTTCTCCGTCACGTAAGTTATAAGAAAATAGTACGCAAGTTATGGGTGTGAAAACTGATTCCCATTTGATGTTTTATCTTGTCTAATACAGTAGTACATTCAGTATTCATGAGACAAATATTTCCCATGTCAAAGTGATCGAAACAAATTCACGCATATCACTCCAAAAGGGTATTTTAACGTGCCCTCTTCGGCGGACGGATCCTGAACGTGGTCTTACCCCAATTAGATGTCCTGCATGTCAGAAATCTTCATGAAGTCTAGAATGATATCAAGCTACACACATAACTAGATTAACCACAAAGGGGAAGTATGCTCCCCTTTCTTCTCCGTCACGTAAGTTACAAGAAAATAGTACGTAAGTTATGGGTGTGAAAACTCATTCCCTTTTGATGTGTTATCTTGTCTAATGCAGTAGTACTTTCAGTATTCACGAGTGAAACATGTCCCATATCAAAGTGGTCGAAACAAATTCACGCATAACACACCAAAACGGTATTTTCAGGAGCACTCTTTCGGCGAACGGGTCCATAATGTGGTTTACCCCAAATTGATTTCCTGCATGTCAGAAATCTTCATGAAGTCTAGAATGATATCATGCTACACACATAACTAGATTAACCACAAAGGGGAATGTATACTACCCTTTCAACTCCGTCACGTAAGTTACAAGAAAATAGTACGTAAGTTATGGGTGTGAAATCTCATTCCCATTTGATCTTTTATCTTGTCTAATGCAGTAGTACATTCAGTATTCATAAGCCAAACATGTCCCATGTCAAAGTGATCGAACAATATTCACGCGTATGACACCAAAACGGAATTTTCACGTGCACTTTTTCGGCTGACGGATCCTTAACGTGATCTTACCCTAAATAGATGTCATGCATGTTACAAATCTTCACGAAGGCTAGAATGATATCAAGCTACACACATAACTAGATTAACCACAAAGAGGAATGTATACTACCCTTTCATCTCAGTCACGTTAGTTACAAGAAAATAGTACGTAATTAATGGGTGTGAAATCTCATTCCCATTTGATGTTTTATCTTGTCTAATCCAGTAGTACATTAAGTATTCATAAGAGAAACATTTCCCATGTCAAAGTGATCGAAACAAATTGACGCATATCACACCAAAACGGTATTTTAACGTGCCCTCTTCGGCCAATGGATCCTTAACGTGGTCTTACCCTAATTAGGTATCCTGCATGTTACAATTCTTCACGAAGACTAGAAAGATATGAAGCTACACACATATCTAGATTAACCACAAAGGGGAATGTATGCTACCCTTTAATCTCCGTCACGTAAGTTACAAGAAAATAGTACGTAAGTTATGGGTGTGAAATCTCATTCCCATTTGATGTTTTATCTTGTCTAATGCAGTAGTACATTCAGTATTCATAAGCCAAACATGTCCCATGTCAAAGTGATCGAACAATATTCACGCGTATGACACCAAAACGGAATTTTCACGTGCACTTTTTCGGCGGACGGATCCTTAACGTGATCTTACCCCAAATAGATGTCATGCATGTTACAAATCTTTACGCAGGCTAGAATGATATCAAGCTACACACATAACTAGATTAACCACAAAGAGGAATGTATACTACCCTTTCATCTCAGTCAAGTTAGTTACAAGAAAATAGTACGTAAGTAATGGGTGTGAAATCTCATTCCCATTTGATGTTTTATCTTGTCTAATCCAGTAGTACATTTAGTATTCATAAGAGAAACATTTCCCATGTCAAAGTGATCGAAACAAATTCACGTATATTACACCAAAACTGTATTTTAACGTGCTCTCATCGGCGGAAGGATCCTTAACGTGGTCTTACCCCAAATAGATGTCCTGCATTATAGAAATCTTCACGAAACTAGAATGACACCAAGCTACACACATCACTAGATTAACCACAAAGTGGAAGTATGCTCCCCTTTCTTCTCCGTCACGTAAGTTACAAGAAAATTGTACGTAAGTTATGGGTGTGAAAACTCATTCCCTTTAGATGTTTTATCTTGTCTAATGCAGTAGTACATTCAGTATTCACGAGTGAAACATGTCCCATATCAAAGTGGTCGAAACAAATTCACGCATAACACACCAAAATGGTATTTTCAGGTGCACTCTTTCGGCAAACGGGTCCATAATGTGGTTTACCCCAAATAGATTTCCTGCATGTTACAAATCTTTACGAAAGCTAGAATTATATGAAGCTACACACATAACTAGACTAATCACAAAAGGGATGTATGCTACCCTTTAATCTCCGTCACGTAAGTTACAAGAAAATAGTACGTAAGTTATGGATGTGAAATCTCATTCCCATTTGATGTTTTATCTTGTATAATGCAGTAGAACATTCAGTATTCATAAGACAAACATGTCCCATATCGAAGTGATCGAAACAAATTCACGCATATCACACCAAAACGGTATTTTGAGGTGCCCTCTTTCGGCGGACGGATCCTTAAGGTGGTCTTACCCCAAATATATGTCCTGTATGTTACCAATATTCACGAAGGCTAGAGTGATATCAAGCTACACACATAACTAGATTAACCACTTAGGGGAATGTATGCTATCCTTTAATCTCCATCACCTACGTTACAAGAAAAGAGTACGTAAGTTATGGGTGTGAAAATTCATTCCCTTTTGATGTTTTTTCTTGTCTAATGCAGTAGTACATTTAGTATTCACGAGTGAAACATGTCCCATATCAAAGTGGTCGAAACAAATTCACGCATATCACACCAAAACGGAATTTTCACGTGCACTCTTTCGGCGGACGGATCCTTAACGTGATCTTACCCCAAATAGATTTCCTGCATGCTACAAATCTTCAGGAAGGCTAGAATGATATCAAGCTACACACATAACTAGACTAACCACAAAGGGGATGTATGCTACCCTTTATTCTCCGTCACGTAAGTTACAAGAAAATAGTACGTAAATTATGGGTGTGAAATCTCATTCCCATTTGATGTTTTATCTTGTATAATGCAGTAGAACATTCAGTATTCATAAGAGAAACATTTCCCATGTCAAAGTGATCGAAACAAATTGACGCATATCACACCAAAACGGTATTTTAACGTGCCCTCTTCGGCCAACGGATCCTTAACGTGGTCTTACCCTAATTAGGTATCCTGCATGTTACAATTCTTCACGAAGACTAGAAAGATATGAAGCTACACACATATCTAGATTAACCACTTAGGGGAATGTATGCTATCCTTTAATCTCCATCACCTACGTTACAAGAAAAGAGTACGTAAGTTATGGGTGTGAAAATTCATTCCCTTTTGATGTTTTTTCTTGTCTAATGCAGTAGTACATTTAGTATTCACGAGTGAAACATGTCCCATATCAAAGTGGTCGAAACAAATTCACGCATAACACACCAAAATGGTATTTTCAGGTGCACTCTTTCGGCGAACGGGTCTATAATGTGGTTTACCCCAAATAGATTTCCTGCATGTTACAAATCTTTACGAAAGATAGAATGATATCAGTCTACACACATAACTAGTCTAACCACAAAGGGGATGTATGCTACCCTTTAATCTCCGTCACGTAAGTTACAAGAAAATAGTACGTAAATTATGGATGTGAAATCTCATTCCCATTTGATGTTTTATCTTGTAAAATGCAGTAGAACATTCAGTATTCATAAAAGAAACATGTCCCATGTCAAAGTGATCGAACAAAATTCACGCATATCACACCAAAACGGAATTTTCACGTGCACTCTTTCGGCGGACGGATCCTTAACGTGATCTTACTCCAAATAGATGTCATGCATGTTACAAATCTTCACGAAGGCTAGAATGATATCAAGCTACACACATAACTAGATTAACCACAAAGGGGAATGTATACTACCCTTTCATCTCCGTCACGTAAGTTACAAGAAAATAGTACGTAAGTTATGGGAGTGAAATCTCATTCCCATTTGATGTTTTATCTTGTCTAAAACAGTAGTACATTCAGTATTCATAAGAGAAACATTTCCCATATCAAAGTGATCGAAACAAATTCACGCATATTACACCAAAACGGTATTTTGAGGTGCCCTCTTTCGGCGGACGGATCCTTAACGTGGTCTTACCCCAAATATATGTCCTGTATGTTACCAATATTCACGAAGGCTAGAGTGATATCAAGCTACACACATAACTAGATTAACCACTTAGGGGAATGTATGCTATCCTTTAATCTCCGTCACCTACGTTACAAGAAAAGAGTACGTAAGTTATGGGTGTGAAAATTCATTCCCTTTTTTGATGTTTTATCTTGTATAATGTAGTAGAACATTCAGTATTCACGAGTGAAACATGTCCCATATCAAAGTGGTCGAAACAAATTCACGCATATCACACCAAAACGGAATTTTCACGTGCACTCTTTCGGCGGACGGATCCTTAACGTGATCTTACCCCAAATAGATTTCCTGCATGCTACAAATCTTCAGGAAGGCTAGAATGATATCAAGCTACACACATAACTAGACTAACCACAAAGGGGATGTATGCTACCCTTTATTCTCCGTCACGTAAGTTACAAGAAAATAGTACGTAAATTATGGGTGTGAAATCTCATTCCCATTTGATGTTTCATCTTGTCTAATACAGTAGTACATTTAGTATTCATAAGAGAAACATTTCCCATGTCAAAGTGATCGAAACAAATTCACACATATCACACCAAAACGGTATTTTAACGTGCCCTCTTCGGCGGACGGATCCTTAACGTGGTCTTACCCCGAATAGATGTCCTGCATTATAGAAATCTTCACGAAGTCTAGAATGATATCAAGCTACACACATAACTAGATTAACCACAAAGGGGAATGTATACTACCCTTTCATCTCCGTCACGTAAGTTACAAGAACATAGTACGTAAGTTATGGGTGTAAAATCTCATTCCCATTTGATGTTTTATCTTGTCTAATACAGTAGTACATTCAGTATTCATAAGAGAAACATTTCCCATATCAAAGTGATCGAAACAAATTCACGCATATTACACCAAAACGGTATTTTAACGTGCCCTCTTCGGCGGACGGATCCTTAACGTGGTCTTACCCCAATTAGATGTCCTGCATGTTATAAATCTTCAGGAAGACTAAAATGATACCACGCTACACACATCACTATATTAACCACAAAGGGGAAGTATGCTTCCCTTTCTTCTCCGTCAAGTAAGTTACAAGAAAATAGTACGTAAGTTATTGGTGTGAAAACTTATTCCCAATTGATGTTTTATCTTGTCTAATGGAGTAGTTCATTCAGTATTCACGAGAGAACCATGTCCCATGACAAAATGATCGAAAACAATTTACGCATATCACACCAAATCGGTATTTTCACGTGCACTCTTTTGGCGGACGGATTCTTAATATGTTCTTACCCCAAATAGATGTCCTGCATGTCACAAATCTTCACGAAGGCTAGAATGATATCAGGCTACACACATAACTAGATTAACCAAAAAGGGGAATGTATGCTACCCTTTAATCTCCGTCACGTACGTTACAAGAAAATAGTACGTAAGTTATGGGTGTGAAAACTCATTCCCATTTGATGTTTTATCTTGTCTAATGCAGTAGTACATACAGTATTCATAAGAGAAACATGTCCCATATTGAAGTGATCGAAACAAATTCACGCATATCACACCAAAACGGTATTTTGAGGTGCCCTCTTTCGGCGGACGGATCCTTAAGGTGGTCTTACCCCAAATATATGTCCTGTATGTTACCAATATTCACGAAGGCTAGAGTGATATCAAGCTACACACATAACTAGATTAACCACTTAGGGGAATGTATACTATCCTTTAATCTCCGTCACCTACGTTACAAGAAAAGAGTACGTAAGTTATGGGTGTGAAAATTCATTCCCTTTTGATGTTTTTTCTTGTCTAATGCAGTAGTACATTTAGTATTCACGAGTGAAACATGTCCCATATCAAAGTGGTCGAAACAAATTCACGCATAACACACCAAAATGGTATTTTCAGGTGCACTCTTTCGGCGAACGGGTCTATAATGTGGTTTACCCCAAATAGATTTCCTGCATGTTACAAATCTTTACGAAAGATAGAATGATATCAATCTACACACATAACTAGTCTAACCACAAAGGGGATGTATGCTACCCTTTAATCTCCGTCACGTAAGTTACAAGAAAATAGTACGTAAATTATGGATGTGAAATCTCATTCCCATTTGATGTTTTATCTTGCATAATGCAGTAGAACATTCAGTATTCATAAGAGAAACATGTCCCATGTCAAAGTGATCGAACAAAATTCACGCATATCACACCAAAACGGAATTTTCACGTGCACTCTTTCGGCGGACGGATCCTTAACGTGATCTTACTCCAAATAGATGTCATGCATGTTACAAATCTTCACGAAGGCTAGAATGATATCAAGCTACACACATAACTAGATTAACCACAAAGGGGAATGTATACTACCCTTTCATCTCAGTCACGTAAGTTACAAGAAAATAGTACGTAAGTTATGGGAGTGAAATCTCATTCCCATTTGATGTTTTATCTTGTCTAATACAGTAGTACATTCAGTATTCATAAGAGAAACATTTCCCATATCAAAGTGATCGAAACAAATTCACGCATATTACACCAAAACGGTATTTTAACGTGTCCTCTTCGGCGGACGGATCCTTAACTTGGTCTTACCCCAAATAGATATCATGCATGTTACAAATCTTCACGAAGGCTAGAAAGATATGAAGCTACACACATATATAGATTAACCACAAAGGGGGATGTATGCTACCCTTTCTTCTCCGTCACGTAAGTTATAAGAAAATAGTACGCAAGTTATGGGTGTGAAAACTGATTCCCATTTGATGTTTTATTTTGCTTAAATGGAGTAGTTCATTCAGTATTCATGAGAGAAACATGTCCCATGACAAAATGATCGAAAACAATTTACGCATATCACTCCAAATCGGTATTTTCACGTGCATTCTTTTGGCGGACGGATCCTTAATATGTTCTTACCCCAAATAGATGTCATGCATGTTACAAATCTTCACGAAGGCTAGAAAGATATGAAGCTACACACATATATAGATTAACCACAAAGGGGAATGTATGCTACACTTTAATCTCCGTCACGTACGGTACAAGAAAATAGTACGTAAGTTATGGGTGTGAAAACTGATTCCCATTTGATGTTTTATCTTGTCTAATGCAGTAGTACATTCAGTATTCATCACAGAAACCAGTCCCATGTATACGTGATCGAACAAAATTCACGCATATCACACCAAAACGGTATTTTATCGTGCCCTCTTCGGCGGACGGTTCCATAACGTGGTCTTACCCCAATTAGATGACCTGCATGTTAGAAATCTTCACGAAGACTAGAATGATATCAAGCTACACACATCACTACATTAACCACAAAGGGGAAGTATGCTTCCCTTTCTTCTCCGTCACGTAAGTTACAAGAAAATAGTACGTAAGTTATGGGTGTAAAAACGAATTCCCTTTTGATGTTTTATCTTGTCTAATGCAGTAGTACATTCAGTATTCACGAGTGAAAAATGTCCCATATCAAAGTGGTCGAAACAAATTCACGCATAACACACCAAAATGGTATTTTCAGGTGCACTCTTTCGGCGAACGGGTCCATAATGAGGTTTACCCCAAATAGATTTCCTGCATGTTGCAAATCTTTACGAAAGCTAGAATGATATCAAGCTATACACATAACTAGATTAACCACAAAGGGGAATGTATACTATCCTTTCAACTCCGTCACGTAAGTTACAAGAAAATAGTACGTAAGTTATGGGTGTGAAATCTCATTCCCATTTGATGTTTCATCTTGTCTAATACAGTAGTACATTTAGTATTCATAAGAGAAACATTTCCCATGTCAAAGTAATCGAAACAAATTCACGCATATCACACCAAAACGGTATTTTAACGTGCCCTCTTCGGCGGACGGATCCTTAACGTGGTTTTACCCCAAATCAGTGTAGATTAGACGTAAGAAAGTTCTCATTTTCACAAAGGACTTTGAATGAATGGAACAGATTATCTGATGATTGTGTGGGTGCTAGTAGTGTGAATATTTTGAAAAATAAAATCGACACATACCTCAGAAGGGCTGGATATATGTAGATAAAAGGGTTGGACTCTCGATAAGGCTTCCTTTTCCACCTGACATGTAGAGTTAATTCTATGGATGGCAATCTTGTTAAATCTTGTTAAATCAAATAGATGTCCTGCATTATAGAAATCTTCACAAAGTCTAGAATGATATCAGGCTTCCTTGTCCACCTGACATCTAGATTTAATTCTCTGGATGGCAATCTTGTTAAATCTTGTTAAATCAAATAGATGTCCTGCATTATAGAAATCTTCACGAAGTCTAGAATGATATCAAGCTACACACATAACTAGATTACCCACAAAGGGGAAGTATGCTTCCCTTTCTTCTCCGTCACGTAAGTTACAAGAAAATAGTACGTAAGATATGGGTGTGAAAACTCATTCCCTTTTGATGTTTTATCTTGTCTAATGCAGTAGTACATTTAGTATTCACGAGTGAAAAATTTCCCATATCAAAGTGGTCGAAACAAATTCACGCATAACACATCAAAATGGTATTTTCAGGTGCACTCTTTCGGCGAACGGGTCCATAATGTGGTTTACCCCAAATAGATGTCCTGCATGTTACAAATCTTTACGAATGCTAGAATGATATCAAGCTACACACATAACTAGATTAACCACTTAGGGGAATGTATGCTATCCTTTAATCTCCGTCACCTACGTTAAAGAAAATAGTACGTAAGTTATGGGTGTGAAAATTCATTCCCTTTTGATGTTTTTTCTTGTCTAATGCAGTAGTACATTTAGTATTCACGAGTGAAACATGTCCCATATCAAAGTGGTCGAAACAAATTCACGCATATCACACCAAAACGGTATTTTGAGGTGTCCTCTTTCGGCGGACGGATCCTTAACGTGGTCTTACCCTAATTAAATATCCTGCATGTTACAAATCTTCACGAAGGCTAGACAGATATGAAGCTACACACATATCTAGATTAACCACAAAGGGGAATGTATGTTACCCTTTCTTCTCCGTCACGTAAGTTATAAGAAAATAGTACGCAAGTTATGGGTGTGAAAACTGATTCCCATTTGATGTTTTATCTTGTCTAATACAGTAGTACATTTAGTATTCATAAGACAAATATTTCCCATATCAAAGTGATCGAAACAAATTCACGCATATCACTCCAAAACGGTATTTTAACGTGCCCTCTTCGGCGGACGGATCCTTAACGTGGTCTTACCCCAATTAGATGTCCTGCATGTTAGAAATCTTCACGAAGACTAGAATGATACCAACCTACACAAATCACTAGATTAACCACAAAGGGGAAGTATGCTTCCCTTTCTTCTCCGTCACGTAAGTTACAAGAAAATAGTACGTAAGATATCGGTGTGAAAACTCATTCCCTTTTGATGTTTTATCTTGTCTAATGCAGAAGTACATTTAGTATTCACGAGTGAAAAATGTCCCATATCAAAGTGGTCGAAACATATTCACGCATAACACACCAAAACGGTATTTTCAGGAGCACTCTTTCGGCGAACGGGTCCAAAATGTGGTTTACCCCAAATTGATTTCCTGCATGTTACAAATCTTCACGAATGCTAGAATGATATCATGCTACACACATAACTAGATTAACCACAAAGGGGAATGTATACTACCCTTTCAACTCCGTCACGTAAGTTACAAGAAAATAGTACGTAAGTTATGGGTGTGAAATCTCATTCCCATTTGATGTTTTATCTTGTCTAATGCAGTAGTACATTCAGTATTCATAAGACAAACATGTCCCATGTCAAAGTGATCGAACAATATTCAGGCATATGACAACAAAACGGAATTTTCACGTGCACTCTTTCGGCGGACAGATCCTTAACGTGATCTTACCCCAAATAGATGTCATGCATGTTACAAATCTTCACGAAGGCTAGAATGATATCAAGCTACACACTTAACTAGATTAACCACAAAGAGGAATGTATACTACCCTTTCATCTCAGTCACGTTAGTTACAAGAAAATAGTACGTAAGTAATGGGTGTGAAATCTCATTCCCATTTGATGTTTTATCTTGTCTAATCCAGTAGTACATTTAGTATTCATAAGAGAAACATTTCCTATATCAAAGTGATCGAAACACATTCACGCATATTACACCAAAACGGTATTTTAACGTGCCCTCTTCGGCGGACGGATCCTTAACGTGGTCTTACCCCAATTAGATGTCCTGCATGTTAGAAATCTTCACGAAGACTAGAATGATACCAAGCTACACACATCACTAGATTAACCACAAAGGGGAAGTATGCTTCCCTTTCTTCTGCGTCACGTAATTTACAAGAAAATAGTACGTAAGATATGGGTGTGAAAACTCATTCCCTTTTGATGTTTTATCTTGTCTAATGCAGTAGTACATTTAGTATTCACGAGTGAAAAATGTCCCATATCAAAGTGATCGAAACAAATTCACGCATAACACACCAAAATGGTATTTTCAGGTGCACTTTTTCGGCGAACGGGTCCATAATGTGGTTTACCCCAAATAGATTTCCTGCATATTACAAATCTTTACGAAAGCCAGAATGATATCAAGCTACACACATAACTAGATTAACCACAAAGGGGATGTATGCTACCCTTTAATCTCCGTCACCTACGTTACAACAAAATAGTACGTAAGTTATGGGTGTGAAAACTCATTCCCTTTTGATGTTTTTTCTTGTCTAATGCAGTAGTACATTTAGTATTCACGAGTGAAACATGTTCCTTATCAAAGTGGTCGAAACAAATTCACGCATATCACACCAAAACGGTATTTTGAGGTGCCCTCTTTCGGCGAACGGATCCTTAACGTGGTCTTACCCCAAATATATGTCCTGTATGTTACAAATATTCACGAAGGCTAGAATGATATCAAGCTACACACATAACTAGATTAACCACTTAGGGGAATGTATGCTATCCTTTAATCTCCGTCACCTACGTTACAAGAAAATAGTACGTAAGTTATGGGTGTGAAAACTCATTCCCTTTTGATGTTTTTTCTTTTCTAATGCAGTAGTACATTTAGTATTCACGAGTGAAACATGTCCCATATCAAAGTGGTCGAAACAAATTCACGCATATCACACCAAAACGGTATTTTGAGGTGTCCTCTTTCGGCGGACGGATCCTTAACGTGGTCTTACCCTAATTAGATATCCTGCATGTTACAAATCTTCACGAAGGCTAGAAAGATAAGAATCTACACACATTTCTAGATTAACCACAAAGGGGGATGTATGCTACCCTTTCTTCTCCGTCACGTAAGTTATAAGAAAATAGTACGCAAGTTATGGGTGTGAAAACTGATTCCCATTTGATGTTTTATCTTGTCTAATAGAGTAGTACATTCAGAATTCATGAGACAAATATTGCCCATGTCAAAGTGATCGAAACAAATTCACGCATATCACTCCAAAAGGGTATTTTAACGTGCCCTCTTCGGCGGACGGATCCTGAACGTGGTCTTACCCCAATTAGATGTCCTGCATGTCAGAAATCTTCATGAAGTCTAGAATTATATCAAGCTACACACATAACTAGATTAACCACAAAGGGGAAGTATGCTCCCCTTTCTTCTCCGTCACGTAAGTTACAAGAAAATAGTACGTAAGTTATGGGTGTGAAAACTCATTCCCTTTTGATGTGTTATCTTGTCTAATGCAGTAGTACTTTCAGTATTCACGAGTGAAACATGTCCCATATCAAAGTGGTCGAAACAAATTCACGCATAACACACCAAAACGGTATTTTCAGGAGCACTCTTTCGGCGAATGTACTACTCTTCGGCGGACGGATCCTTAACGTGGTCTTACCCCAATTAGATGTCCTGCATGTTAGAAATCTTCACGAAGACTAGAATGATACCAAGCTACACACATCACTAGATTAACCACAAAGGGGAAGTATGCTTCCCTTTCTTCTTCGTCACGTAAGTTACAAGAAAATAGTACGTAAGATATGGGTGTGAAAACTCATTCCCTTTTGATGTTTTATCTTGTCTAATGCAGTAGTACATTTAGTATTCACGAGTGAAAAATGTCCCATATCAAAGTGGTCGAAACAAATTCACGCATAACACACCAAAATGGTATTTTCAGGTGCACTTTTTCGGCGAACGGGTCCATAATGTGGTTTACCCCAAATAGATTTCCTGCATGTTACAAATCTTTACGAAAGCCAGAATGATATCAAGCTACACACATAACTAGATTAACCACAAAGGGGATGTATGCTACCTTTTAATCTCCGTCACCTACGTTACAACAAAATAGTACGTAAGTTATGGGTGTGAAAACTCATTCCCTTTTGATGTTTTTTCTTGTCTAATGCAGTAGTACATTTAGTATTCACGAGTGAAACATGTCCCATATCAAAGTGGTCGAAACAAATTCACGCATATCACACCAAAACGGTATTTTGAGGTGCCCTCTTTCGGCGAACGGATCCTTAACGTGGTCTCACCCCAAATATATGTCCTGTATGTTACAAATATTCACGAAGGCTAGAATGATATCAAGCTACACACATAACTAGATTAACCACTTAGGGGAATGTATGCTATCCTTTAATCTCCGTCACCTACGTTACAAGAAAATAGTACGTAAGTTATGGGTGTGAAAACTCATTCCCTTTTGATGTTTTTTCTTGTCTAATGCAGTAGTACATTTAGTATTCACGAGTGAAACATATCCCATATCAAAGTGGTCGAAACAAATTCACGCATATCACACCAAAACGGTATTTTGAGGTGTCCTCTTTCGGCGGACGGATCCTTAACGTGGTCTTACCCTAATTAAATATCCTGCATGTAACAAATCTTCACGAAGGCTAGAAAGATATGAAGCTACACACATATCTAGATTAACCACTAAGGGGAATGTATGCTACCCTTTCTTCTCCGTCACGTAAGTTATAAGAAAATAGTACGCAAGTTATGGGTGTGAAAACTTATTCCCATTTGATGTTTTTTCTTGTCTAATGCTGTAGTACATTTAGTATTCACGAGTGAAACATGTCCCATATCAAAGTGGTCGAAACAAATTCACGCATATCACACCAAAACGGTATTTTGAGGTGTCCTCTTTCGGCGGACGTATCCTGAACGTGGTCTTACCCCAATTAGATGACCTGCATGTCAGAAATCTTCATGAAGTCTAGAATGATATCAAGCTACACACATAACTAGATTAACCACAAAGGGGAAGTATGCTCCCCTTTCTTCTCCGTCACGTAAGTTACAAGAAAATAGTACGTAAGTTATGGGTGTGAAAACTCATTTCCTTTTGATGTATTATCTTGTCTAATGCAGTAGTACATTCAGTATTCACGAGTGAAACATGTCCTATATCAAAGTGGTCGAAACAAATTCACGCATAACACACCAAAACGGTATTTTCAGGAGCACTCTTTCGGCGAACGGGTCCATAATGTGGTTTACCCCAAATTGATTTCCTGCATGTTACAAATTTTTACGAAGGCTAGAATGATATCAAGCTATACACGTAACTAGATTAACCACAAAGGGGAATGTATGCTACCCTTTAATCTCTGTCACGTAAGTTACATGAAAATAGTACTTAAGTTATTGGTGTGAAATCTCATTCCCATTTGATGTTTTATCTTGTCTAATGCAGTAGTACATTCAGTATTCATAAGAGAAACATGTCCCATGTCAAAGTGATCGAACAAAATTCACGCATATCACACCAAAACGGAATATTCACGTGCACTCTTTCGGCGGACGGATCCTCAACGTGGTCTTACCCCAAATAGATGTCCTGCATGTTAAAAATCTTCACGAAGGCTAGAATGATATAAAGCTACACGAATAACTAGATTAACCACAAAGGGGAATGTATACTATCCTTTCATCTCCGTCACGTAAGTTACAAGAAAATAGTACGTAAGTTATGGGTGTGAAATCTCATTCCCATTTGATGTTTTATCTTATCTAATACAGTAGTACATGTTGTCTAATACAGTAGTACATTCAGTATTCACGAGTGAAACATGTCCCATATCAAAGTGGTCGAAACAAATTCACGCATAACACACCAAAATGTTATATTCAGGTGCACTCTTTCGGCGAACGGGTCCGTAATGTGGTTTACCCCAAATAGATTTCCTGCATGTTACAAATCTTTACGAAAGCTAGAATGATATCAATCTAAACACATAACTAGATTAACCACAAAGGGGATGTATGCTACCCTTTAATCTCCGCCACGTAAGTTAAAAGAAAATAGTACGTAAGTTATGAATGTGAAATCTCATTCCCATTTGATGTTTTATCTTGTCTAATGCAGTAGTATATACATTATTCATAAGAGAAACAAGTCCCATGTCTAAGTGATCGAACACAATTCACGCATATCACAAAAAAACGGAATTTTAACGTGCACTCTTTCGGCGGTCGGATCCTTAACGTGATCTTACCCCAAATAGATTTCCTGCATGTTACAAATCTTTACGAAAGCTAGAATGATATCAATCTAAACACATAACTAGATTAACCACAAAGGGGATGTATGCTACCCTTTAATCTCCGCCACGTAAGTTAAAAGAAAATAGTACGTAAGTTATGAATGTGAAATCTCATTCCCATTTGATGTTTTATCTTGTCTAATGCAGTAGTATATACATTATTCATAAGAGAAACAAGTCCCATGTCTAAGTGATCGAACACAATTCACGCATATCACAAAAAACGGAATTTTAACGTGCACTCTTTCGGCGGACGGACCCTTAACATGATCTTACCCCAAATAGATGTCATGCAAGTTACAAATTTTCACGAAGGCTAGAATGATATCAAGCTACACACATAACTATATTAACCACAAAGGGGAATGCATACTACCTTCTCATCTCCGTCACTTAAGTTACAAGAAAATAGTACGTAAATTATGGGTGTGAAATCTCTTACCCATTTGATGTTTAATCTTGTCTAATACAGTAGTACATTTAGTATTCATAAGAGAAACATTTCCCCTGTCAAAGTGATCGAAACAAATTGACGCAATTACACCAAAACGGTATTTTAACGTGCCCTCTTCGGCCAACGGATCCTTAGCGTGGTTTTACCCTAATTAGTTATCCTGCATGTTACAAATCTTCACGAAGGCTAGAAAGATATGAAGCTACACACATAACTAGATTAACCACAAAGTGGAATGTATACTACCCTTTCATCTCCGTCATGTAAGTTACAAGAAAATAGTACGTAAGTTATGGGTGTGAAATCTCATTCCCATTTGATGTTTTATCTAGTCTAATACAGTAGTACATTCAGTATTCATAAGAGAAACATTTCCCATATCAAAGTGATCGAAACAAATTCACGCATATCACACCAAAACGGTATTTTAACGTGCCCTCTTCGGCGGACGGATCCTTAACGTGGTCTTCCCCCAATTAGATGTCCTGCATGTTAGAAATCTTCACGAAGTCTAGAATGATACCAAGCTACACACATCACTAGATTAACCACAAAGGGGAAGTATGCTCCACTTTCTTCTCCGTCACGTAAGTTACAAGAAAATAGTACGTAAATTATGGGTGTGAAATCTCATTCCCATTTGATGTTTGTCTTGTCTAATGCAGTAGTACATTCAGTATTCATAAGAGAAACATGTCCCATGTCAAAGAGATCGAACAATATTCACGCATATCACACCAAAACGGAATTTTCACGTGCACTCTTTCGGCGGACGGATCCTTAACGTGATCTTACCCCAAATAGATGTCATGCATGTTACAAATCTTCACGAAGGCTAGAATGATATCAAGCTACACACATAACTAGATTAACAACAAAGGGGAATTTATACTACCCTCTTATCTCCGTCACGTTAGTTACAAGAAAATAGTACGTAAATTATGGGTGTGAAATCTCATTCCCATTTGATGTTTTATCTTGTCTAATACAGTAGTACATTCACTATTCATAAGAGAAACATTTCCCATGTCAAAATGATCGAAACAAATTGACGAATATCACACCAAAACGATATTTTAACGTGTTCACTTCGGCCAACGGATCCTTAACGTGGTCTTACCCTAATTAGATATCCTGCATGTTACAAATCTTCACGAAGGCTAGAAAGATATGAAGCTACACACATCACTAGATTAACCACAAAGGGGAATGTATGCTACCCTTTAATCTCCGTCACGTAAGTTACATGAAAATAGTACTTAAGTTATTGGTGTGAAATCTCATTCCCATTTCATGTTTTATCTTGTCTAATGCAGTAGTACATTCAGTATTCATAAGAGAAACATATCCCATATCAAAGTGATCGAACAAAATTCACCCATATCACACCAAAACGGAATATTCACGTGCACTCTTTCGGCAGACGGATCCTCAACGTGGTCTTACCCCAAATAGATGTCCTGCATGTTACAAATCTTCACGAAGGCTAGAATGATATAAAGCTACACGCATAACTAGATTAACCACAAAGGGGAATGTATACTACCCTTTCAACTCCGTCACGTAAGTTACAAGAAAATAGTACGTAAGTTATGGGTGTGAAATTTCATTCCCATTTGATGTTTTATCTTGTATAATACAGTAGTACATTTAGTATTCATAAGAGAAACATTTCCCATGTCAAAGTGATCGAAACAAATTCACGCCTATCACACCAAAACGGTATTTTAACGTGCCCTCTTCGGCGGACGGATCCTTAACGTGGTCTTACCCCAAATAGATGTTCTGCATTATATAAATCTTCACGAAGTCTAGAATGATATCGAGCTACACACATAACTAGATTAACCACAAAGGGGAATGTACACTACCCTTTCATCTCCGTCACGTAAGTTACAAGAAAATAGTACGTAAGTTATGGGTGTGAAATCTCATTCCCATTTGATGTTTTATCTTGTCTAATACAGTAGTACATGTTGTCTAATAGAGAAGTACATTCAGTATTCACGAGTGAAACATGTCCCATATCAAAGTGGTCGAAACAAATTCACGCATAACACACCAAAATGTTATATTCAGGTGCACTCTTTCGGCGAACGGGTCCATAATGTGGTTTACCCCAAATAGATTTCCTGCATGTTACAAATCTTTACGAAAGCTAGAATGATATCAATCTAAACACATAACTAGATTAACCACAAAGGGGATGTATGCTACCCTTTAATCTCCGCCACGTAAGTTAAAAGAAAATAGTACGTAAGTTATGAATGTGAAATCTCTTTCCCATTTGACGTTTTATCTTGTCTAATGCAGTAGTATATACATTATTCATAAGAGAAACAAGTCCCATGTCTAAGTGATCGAACACAATTCACGCATATCACAAAAAACGGAATTTTAACGTGCACTCTTTCGGCGGACGGATCCTTAACGTGATCTTACCCCAAATAGATGTCATGCAAGTTACAAATCTTCACGAAGGCTAGAATGATATCAAGCTACACACATAACTATATTAACCACAAAGGGGAATGCATACTACCTTCTCATCTCCGTCACGTAAGTTACAAGAAAATAGTACGTAAATTATGGGTGTGAAATCTCTTACCCATTTGATGTTTAATCTTGTCTAATACAGTAGTACATTCAGTATTCATAAGAGAAACATTTCCCCTGTCAAAGTGATCGAAACAAATTGACGCAATTACACCAAAACGGTATTTTAACGTGCCCTCTTCGGCCAACGGATCCTTAACGTGGTTTTACCCTAATTAGTTATCCTGCATGTTACAAATCTTCACGAAGGCTAGAAAGATATGAAGCTACACACATAACTAGATTAACCACAAAGGGGAATGTATACTACCCTTTCATCTCCGTCATGTAAGTTACAAGAAAATAGTACGTAAGTTATGGGGTGAAATCTTATCCCCATTTTATGTTTTATCTAGTCTAATTCAGTATTCATAAGAGAAACATTTCCCATATCAAAGTGATCGAAACAAATTCACACATATCACACCAAAACGGTATTTTAACGTGCCCTCTTCGGCGGACGGATCCTTAACGTGGTCTTCCCCCAATTAGATGTCCTGCATGTTTGAAATCTTCACGAAGTCTAGAATGATACCAAGCTACACACATCACTAGATTAACCACAAAGGGGAAGTATGTTCCACTTTCTTCTCCGTCACGTAAGTTACATGAAAATAGTACTTAAGTTATTGATGTGAAATCTCATTCCCATTTGATGTTTTATCTTGTCTAATGCAGTAGTACATTCAGTATTCATAAGAGAAACATGTCCCATGTCAAAGTGATCGAACAAAATTCACGCATATCACACCAAAACGGAATATTCACGTGCACTCTTTCGGCGGACGGATCCTCAACGTGGTCTTACCCCAAATAGATGTACTGCATGTTACAAATCTACACGAAGGCTAGAATGATATAAAGCTATACGCATAACTAGATTAATCACAAAGGGGAATGTATACTACCCTTTCAACTCCGTCATGTAAGTTACAAGAAAATAGTACGTAAGTTATGGGTGTGAAATTTCATTCCCATTTGATGTTTTATCTTGTCTAATACAGTAGTACATTTAGTATTCATAAGAGAAACATTTCCCATGTCAAAGTGATCGAAACAAATTCACGCCTATCACACCAAAACGGTATTTTAACGTGCCCTCTTCGGCGGACGGATCCTTAACGTGGTCTTACCCCAAATAGATGTTCTGCATTATAGAAATCTTCACGAAGTCTAGAATGATATCAAGCTATACACATAACTAGATTAACCACAAAGGGGAATGTACACTACCCTTTCATCTCCGTCACGTAAGTTACAAGAAAATAGTACGTAAGTTATGGGTGTGAAATCTCATTCCCATTTGATGTTTTATCTTGTCTAATACAGTAGTACATGTTGTCTAATACAGTAGTACATTCAGTATTCACGAGTGAAACATGTCCCATATCAAAGTGGTCGAAACAAATTCACGCATAACACACCAAAATGTAATATTCAGGTGCACTATTTCGGCGAACGGGTCCATAATGTGGTTTACCCCAAATAGATTTCCTGCATGTTACAAATCTTTACGAAAGCTAGAATGATATCAATCTAAACACATAACTAGATTAAACACAAAGGGGATGTATGCTATCCTTTAATCTCCACCACGTAAGTTACAAGAAAATAGTACGTAAGTTATGGATGTGAAATCTCATTCCCATTTGATGTTTTATCTTGTCTAATGCAGTAGTATATACATTATTCATAAGAGAAACAAGTCCCATGTCTAAGTGATCGAACACAATTCACGCATATCACAAAAAACGGAATTTTAACGTGCACTCTTTCGGCGGACGGATCCTTAACGTGATCTTCCCCCAAATAGATGTCATGCAAGTTACAAATCTTCACGAAGGCTAGAATGATATCAAGCTACACACATAACTATATTAACCACAAAGGGGAATGCATACTACCTTCTCATCTCCGTCACGTAAGTTACAAGAAAATAGTACGTAAATTATGGGTGTGAAATCTCTTTCCCATTTGATTTTTAATCTTGTCTAATACAGTAGTACATTCAGTATTCATAAGTGAAACATTTCACTGTCAAAGTGATCGAAACAAATTGACGCAATTACACCAAAACGGTATTTTAACGTGCCCTCTTCGGCCAACGGATCCTTAGCGTGGTTTTACCCTAATTAGTTATCCTGCATGTTACAAATCTTCACGAAGGCTAGAATGATATAAAGCTACACGCATAACTAGATTAACCACAAAGGGGAATGTATACTACCCTTTCAACTCCGTCACGTAAGTTACAAGAAAATAGTACGTAAGTTATGGGTGTGAAATTTCATTCCCATTTGATGTTTTATCTTGTATAATACAGTAGTACATTTAGTATTCATAAGAGAAACATTTCCCATGTCAAAGTGATCGAAACAAATTCACGCCTATCACACCAAAACGGTATTTTAACGTGCCCTCTTCGGCGGACGGATCCTTAACGTGGTCTTACCCCAAATAGATGTTCTGCATTATATAAATCTTCACGAAGTCTAGAATGATATCGAGCTACACACATAACTAGATTAACCACAAAGGGGAATGTACACTACCCTTTCATCTCCGTCACGTAAGTTACAAGAAAATAGTACGTAAGTTATGGGTGTGAAATCTCATTCCCATTTGATGTTTTATCTTGTCTAATACAGTAGTACATGTTGTCTAATAGAGAAGTACATTCAGTATTCACGAGTGAAACATGTCCCATATCAAAGTGGTCGAAACAAATTCACGCATAACACACCAAAATGTTATATTCAGGTGCACTCTTTCGGCGAACGGGTCCATAATGTGGTTTACCCCAAATAGATTTCCTGCATGTTACAAATCTTTACGAAAGCTAGAATGATATCAATCTAAACACATAACTAGATTAACCACAAAGGGGATGTATGCTACCCTTTAATCTCCGCCACGTAAGTTAAAAGAAAATAGTACGTAAGTTATGAATGTGAAATCTCTTTCCCATTTGACGTTTTATCTTGTCTAATGCAGTAGTATATACATTATTCATAAGAGAAACAAGTCCCATGTCTAAGTGATCGAACACAATTCACGCATATCACAAAAAAACGGAATTTTAACGTGCACTCTTTCGGCGGACGGATCCTTAACGTGATCTTACCCCAAATAGATGTCATGCAAGTTACAAATCTTCACGAAGGCTAGAATGATATCAAGCTACACACATAACTATATTAACCACAAAGGGGAATGCATACTACCTTCTCATCTCCGTCACGTAAGTTACAAGAAAATAGTACGTAAATTATGGGTGTGAAATCTCTTACCCATTTGATGTTTAATCTTGTCTAATACAGTAGTACATTCAGTATTCATAAGAGAAACATTTCCCCTGTCAAAGTGATCGAAACAAATTGACGCAATTACACCAAAACGGTATTTTAACGTGCCCTCTTCGGCCAACGGATCCTTAACGTGGTTTTACCCTAATTAGTTATCCTGCATGTTACAAATCTTCACGAAGGCTAGAAAGATATGAAGCTACACACATAACTAGATTAACCACAAAGGGGAATGTATACTACCCTTTCATCTCCGTCATGTAAGTTACAAGAAAATAGTACGTAAGTTATGGGGTGAAATCTTATCCCCATTTTATGTTTTATCTAGTCTAATTCAGTATTCATAAGAGAAACATTTCCCATATCAAAGTGATCGAAACAAATTCACACATATCACACCAAAACGGTATTTTAACGTGCCCTCTTCGGCGGACGGATCCTTAACGTGGTCTTCCCCCAATTAGATGTCCTGCATGTTTGAAATCTTCACGAAGTCTAGAATGATACCAAGCTACACACATCACTAGATTAACCACAAAGGGGAAGTATGTTCCACTTTCTTCTCCGTCACGTAAGTTACATGAAAATAGTACTTAAGTTATTGATGTGAAATCTCATTCCCATTTGATGTTTTATCTTGTCTAATGCAGTAGTACATTCAGTATTCATAAGAGAAACATGTCCCATGTCAAAGTGATCGAACAAAATTCACGCATATCACACCAAAACGGAATATTCACGTGCACTCTTTCGGCGGACGGATCCTCAACGTGGTCTTACCCCAAATAGATGTACTGCATGTTACAAATCTACACGAAGGCTAGAATGATATAAAGCTATACGCATAACTAGATTAATCACAAAGGGGAATGTATACTACCCTTTCAACTCCGTCATGTAAGTTACAAGAAAATAGTACGTAAGTTATGGGTGTGAAATTTCATTCCCATTTGATGTTTTATCTTGTCTAATACAGTAGTACATTTAGTATTCATAAGAGAAACATTTCCCATATCAAAGTGATCGAAACAAATTCACGCATATCACACCAAAACGGTATTTTAACGTGCCCTCTTCGGCGGATGGATCCTTAACGTGGTCTTCCCCCAATTAGATGTCCTGCATGTTAGAAATCTTCACGAAGTCTAGAATGATACCAAGCTACACACATCACTAGATTAACCACAAAGGGGAAGTATGCTCCACTTTCTTCTCCGTCACGTAAGTTACAAGAAAATAGTACGTAAATTATGGGTGTGAAATCTCTTTCCCATTTGATTTTTAATCTTGTCTAATACAGTAGTACATTCAGTATTCATAAGAGAAACATTTCCCCTGTCAAAGTGATCGAAACAAATTGACGCAATTACACCAAAACGGTATTTTAACGTGCCCTCTTCGGCCAACGGATCCTTAGCGTGGTTTTACCCTAATTAGTTATCCTGCATGTTACAAATCTTCACGAAGGCTAGAAAGATATGAAGCTACACACATAACTAGATTAACCACAAAGGGGAATGTATACTACCCTTTCATCTCCGTCATGTAAGTTACAAGAAAATAGTACGTAAGTTATGGGTGTGAAATCTCATTCCCATTTGATGTTTTATCTAGTCTAATACAGTAGTACATTCAGTATTCATAAGAGAAACATTTCCCATATCAAAGTGATCGAAACAAATTCACGCATATCACACCAAAACGGTATTTTAACGTGCCCTCTTCGGCGGATGGATCCTTAACGTGGTCTTCCCCCAATTAGATGTCCTGCATGTTAGAAATCTTCACGAAGTCTAGAATGATACCAAGCTACACACATCACTAGATTAACCACAAAGGGGAAGTATGCTCCACTTTCTTCTCCGTCACGTAAGTTACAAGAAAATAGTACGTAAATTATGGGTGTGAAATCTCATTCCCATTTGATGTTTTATCTTGTCTAATGCAGTAGTACATTCAGTATTCATAAGAGAAACATGTCCCATGTCAAAGAGATCGAACAATATTCACGCATATCACACCAAAACGGAATTTTCACGTGCACTCTTTCGGCGGACGGATCCTTAACGTGATCTTACCCCAAATAGATGTCATGCATGTTACAAATCTTCACGAAGGCTAGAATGATATCAAGCTACACACATAACTAGATTAACCACAAAGGGGAATGTATACTACCCTCTCATCTCCGTCATGTAAGTTACAAGAAAATAGTACGTAAGTTATGGATGTGAAATCTCATTCCCATTTGATGTTTTATCTTGTCTAATGCAGTAGTATATACAATATTCATAAGAGAAACAAGTCCCATGTCTAAGTGATCGAACACAATTCACGCATATCACAAAAAACGGAATTTTAACGTGCACTCTTTCGGCGGACGGATCCTTAACGTGATCTTACCCCAAATAGATATCATGCAAGTTATAAATCTTCACGAAGGCTAGAATGATATCAAGCTACACACATAACTATATTAACCACAAAGGGGAATGCATACTACCTTCTCATCTCCGTCACGTAAGTTACAAGAAAATAGTACGTAAATTATGGGTGTGAAATCTCTTTCCCATTTGATTTTTAATCTTGTCTAATACAATAGTACATTCAGTATTCATAAGAGAAACATTTCCCCTGTCAAAGTGATCGAAACAAATTGACGCAATTACACCAAAACGGTATTTTAACGTGCCCTTTTCGGCCAACGGATCCTTAACGTGGTTTTACCCTAATTAGTTATCCTGTATGTTACAAATCTTCACGAAGGCTAGAAAGATATGAAGCTACACACATAACTAGATTAACCACAAAGGGGAATGTATACTACCCTTTCATCTCCGTCATGTAAGTTACAAGAAAATAGTACGTAAGTTATGGGTGTGAAATCTCATCCCCATTTTATGTTTTATCTAGTCTAATACAGTAGTACATTCAGTATTCATAAGAGAAACATGTCCCATGTCAAAGAGATCGAACAATATTCATGCATATCACACCAAAACGGAATTTTCACGTGCACTCTTTCGGCGGACGGATCCTTAACGTGATCTTACCCCAAATAGATGTCATGCATGTTACAAATCTTCACGAAGGCTAGAATGATATCAAGCTACACACATAACTAGATTAACCACAAAGGGGTATTTATACTACCCTCTCATCTCCGTCACGTTAGTTACAAGAAAATAGTACGTAAATTATGGGTGTGAAATCTCATTCCCATTTGATGTTTTATCTTGTCTAATACAGTAGTACATTCACTATTCACTCCAAAACGGTATTTTCAAGTGCACTCTTTGGGCGGACTGATCCTTAATGTGGTCTTACCCCATATTGATGTCCTGCAAGTTACAAATCTTCACGAAGGCTATTCTCATATCAAGCTACACCCATAACTAGATTAACCACAAAAGGGAATGTATGTTACCCTTACATCTCCGACACGTATGTTACAAGAAAATTGTACGTAATTATGGGTGTGAAAACACATTCCAATTTGATGTTTTATCTTCTCTAATGCAGTAGTACATTCAATATTCACAAAATAAACATGTCCCATGTCAAAGTGATCGAAAAAAATTACGCATATCACTCCAAAACGGTATTTTCAAGTGCAATCTTTGGGCGGACTGATCCTTAATGTGGTCTTACCCCAAATTGATGTCCTGCATGTTACAAATCTTCACGAAGGCTATTGTCATATCAAGCTATTCCCATAACTAGATTAACCACAAAAGGGAATTATGTTACCCTTACATCTCCGTCACATAAGTTACAACAAAATGTTACGTAATTATGAGTGTGAAAACTTATTCCAATTGATGTTTTATCTTCTCTAATGCAGTAGTACATTGAATATTCATAAAAGAAACATGTCCCATGTCAAAGTGATCGAAAGAAATTCACGCATATCATTCCAAAACGGTATTTTCAAGTGCACTCTTTGGGCGGACGGATCCTTAATGTGGTCTTACCCCTAATTTATGTCCTGCATCCTACAAATCTTCACGAAGGCTAGTCTGATATCAAGCTACACCCATAACTAGATTAACCACAAAGGGGAATGTATTTTACTGTTTCATCTCCGTCACGTAAGTTACACGAAAATTGTACGTAAGTTATGGGTGTGAAAAATAATTCCCATTTGATGTTTTATCTTGTCTAATGCAGTAGTACATTCAGTAATCACAAAAGAAACATGTCCCATGTCAAAGTGATCGAAAAGAAAATTACGCATATCACTCAAAAACGGTATTTTCAAGGGCACTCTTTGGGCGGACGGAACCTAAATGTGGTCTTACCCCAAACTGGTGTCCTGCATGTTACAAATCTTCACGAAGACTAGTCTGATATTAAGCTACACCCATAACTAGATTTACTACAAAGGGGAATATATGTTACCCTTCCATCTCCGTCACGTAAGTTACAAGAACATTGTACGTAAGTTATGGGGGTGAAAACTCATACCCACTTCAAGTTTAATCTTTTCTAATGCCGTAATACATTCAGTATTCACAAAAGAAACAAGTCCCATGTCAAAATGATCGAAAAAAAATTACGTGTATCACTCCAAAACGGTATTTTCAAGTGCACTCTTTGGGCGGACTGTTCCTTAATGTGGTCTTACCCCAAATTGATGTCCTTCAAGTTACAAATCTTCACGAAGGCTATTCTCATATCAAGCTACACCCATAACTAGATTAACCACAAAAGGGAATGTATGTTACCCTTACATCTCCGACATGTAAGTTTCAAGAAAATTGTACGTAATTAGGGGTGTGAAAACTCATTCCAATTTGATGTTTTATCTTCTCTAATGCAGTAGTACATTCAATATTCACAAAACAAACATGTCCCATGTCAAAGTGATCGAAACAAATTCACGCATATCACTCCAAAACGGTATTTTCAAGTGCACTCTTTGGGCGGACGGATCCTTAATGTGGTCTTACCCCTGATTGATGTCCTGCATGTTACAAATCTTCACGAAGGCTAGTCTGATATCTAGCTACACCCATAACTTGATTGACCACAAAGGGGAATGTATGTTACTGTTTCATCTCCGTCACGTAAGTTACAAGAAAATTGTACGTAATTGTTTGTGTGAAAACTCATTCCAATTTGATGTTTTATCTTGTCTAATGCAGTAGTACATTCAGTAATCACAAAAGAAACATTTCCCATGTCAAAGTGATCGAGAAAAAAAATAAGCATATCACTCCAAAACGGTATTTTCAAGGGCACTCTTTGGGCGGACGGATCCTTAATGTGGCCTTACCCTAAACTGATGTCCTGCATGTTACAAATCTTCACGAAGACTAGTCTGATATTAAGCTACACCCATAACTAGATTTACCACAAAGGGGAATATATGTTACCCTTCCATCTCCGTCACGTAAGTTACAAGAACATTGTACGTAAGTTATAGGGGTGAAAACTCATACCCACTTCAAGTTTAATCTTTTCTAATGCAGTAATACATTCAGTATTCACAAAAGAAACAAGTCCCATGTCAAAGTGATCGAAAAAAATGTACGTATATCACTCCAAAACGGTATATTCAAGTGAAATCTTTGGGCGGACTGATCCTTAATGTGGTCTTACCCCAAATTGATGTCCTGCATGTTACAAATCTTCACGAAGGCTATTCTCATATCAAGCTACACCCATAACTAGATTAACCACAAAAGGGAATTGATGTTAACAAGATTGAACAAGATTTAACATGATTGCCACCCAGAGAATTAACTCTAGGTAGCAGGTGGACAAGGAAGCCCTTTGGCTTATCGAGAGTCCGACCCTTTTATCTATGTGTATCCCGCCCGTCTGAGGTATGTGTCGATTTTATTTTTAAACATATTCACGCTACTAGCACCCACACAATCAGCAGGTAGTCTGTTCCATTCATTTACAGTCCTTTGTGAAAATGAAAACTTTCTTATATCCAATCTACTCTGCTCCTTTGCTAATGCATGTTCATGTCCTCTAGTCCTTCTACCTTTCTTAACTGAGAAAAACATATTTCTATCAATATTTTCATAACCCTTCAATATTTTAAACACTTATATCTGATCTCCTCTCAATCTCCTGGTCTTTAGTGTTGTTAAACCGCATTTTTTAGGCGTATTTCGTAACTAAGATCCCTCAGATTTGGTATCATTTTAGTTGCTCTCCTCTGCACTCTTTCTAGCATATCTATGTCCTTCCTGCGATATGGCCTCCACGCTTGAATACAATATTCTAAATGAGGCCTAACTATTGTTTTGTACAGCGGTATTATTAGCCTTTTTTCCTTATACGTTATGTTTCGCCTAATTAATCAAGGATTTGATTTCCCTTTGAAGCTGCAATTCCGCACTGCTCTGAAATCTTCATATCAGCACTAACGTTTAACCCTAAGTCCTTTTCTTTTACAGTAGTACTTAGTACAGTACCCCCCATTGTATATTCTACTTCTTCGTTCCCATGTCCTATGTGGAGGCATTTACATTTCCCAAAATTGAACATCATTTGCCACTTTTCAGACCATTTGATCAACCTGTCAAGATCATCTTGTAAATGCTGTCTATCTCCATCACTTTTAATCCTTCTAAACACTTTTGTATCATCCGCAAATTTCAACACCTTGCTTGTTATTTCATCATCCAAATCGTTGATGTATATTAAGAATAATATAGGACCTAATACTGATCCCTGTAGTACCCCACACAATACTGATTTCCAGTTTGAAACCTCCCCATCAACTACTACACGTTGTCTTCTGTCAATCAGCCATTGTTCTATCCAGTTTATTATACCATTTCCGATGCCATGGGCCTTTAGTTTAAGCAGTAATCTTTGATGTGGTACTTTGTTAAAAGCTTTTTGAAAATCTAAGTAGACGATATCTACTGGTGATCCCTCATCTACCCACTTAGTGATGTCTTCAAAAAAACATAACATATTTGTTAAGTATGACCTCGCTTTAAAAAAACCATGTTGAGATGGGTTTATCAAGTTTTGTTTAACAAGAAAATCCACCATGTGATCTTTAATTAGTCTTTCTAATAATTTACAAATCACTGATGTTAAACTCACTGGTCTATAGTTCTCTGACTTGTTTCTCGAACATTTTTTGAATAACGGTATAATGTTTGCTTCTTTCCATTCTAAAGGAACCACTCCCTCTTCTAATGACAAGTTGAAAACTGTTGCAATTGGTATACTAATTTGTTCTACAATTTCCAATAGTAGTTTGGGTGGAATACCATCCACTCCAGGTGATTTATTATCCTTCATAGCCCTTATTTTCTTAGCTACCATTTCCGGGGTTACAATTAATTGTCCTAAATAGTCTGAATCTGCCCCCTTTAACTTAGCCTCTGGTATTGGCAGTGAACTAATATCTTTCCTGGTAAACACTGAACTAAAGTACTCATTCAGGTCTTCTGCCATTATGAATCCCTCTGATATTATATTTCCAGCACTATCTTCTAGAGGACCGACCTTATCTTGAACTTTCTGTTTGCTTCGAACATACGCATAAAAACTCTTGCTGTCATGTTTTATATTACTAGCTAATTGTTGTTCATAGGTTCTCTTTGAATTTCTAATTTCAGCTGTAGCTTGGTTAAGTGCTTCTTTATAACTGTTGTAGTCTTCATCATTTCCAGTACATCTATATGACTTCCACATCATTTGTTTATACTTAATTTTTCTAATGGCTTCTTTCGATAAGTGTTTCTTTTTGGACCGTTTTCCTTGTTTTTTGAAGGGTACAAATTTATTGACTATGCACTTAATTTCACTCTTTAATATATTCCAGCATTCAGTTGCCGTCTTATTTTTCAGTGTCTTATTCCAGTCTATCTTTGCTAAATATTTCCTCATGTCCTTATACCTTCCTTTGTGGAAATTTCTCCTATACTGCTTTTTGCTATTCCTATCTGATTTTACTTTGATGGTAAAATGTATCTGGTTGTGATCGCTACTCCCCAGTGGCTCACATATCTTGACATTGTCAACTAATTCATTCTGTGAGGACAAAACTATGTCTAACACATTCTCACCCCTGGTTGGTTCTAGCACATGTTGAGAAAGGAATGTATCTTGAACTAAAACTAAAAACTTGTGGTCCTCTCTCCCCATACTCTGTAGAGATTTCCATTGTATATGCCCATGGTTAAAATCCCCCATAATAATACAGTCCCGTTTGCTTACTTCCCTTATAGCGTTTTGTATTTTTTCATTCTCTTCTATGCTTATGTTTGGACTTCGATAAACTAACCCAACTGTTAACGTTGAGTTTCCTGTAACTATGTTACACCAAACAGCTTCTTCACAATCTGCTTCTCTTTCTAACTTTATTTCATAAGCCTGAATAGATTCTTTAATATATAAAATAACTCCACCTCCCTTTCTTCCTATTCTATCTTTTCTAAACATTACATGTCCTGTCAGTCCCAATTCAGCATCTGATATATCGGTGGTGGTCCAGGATTCGGTTATACCTATTATATGAGGGTCAATATCTTCTACCATAATGTTTAGTTCATTTCTTTTGTTTACTATACTCCTTGCATTTAAACAAACACATTTATATCCAGCTTCAGAAGAGTTTTCCAGACTGTTATTTGTTGATTTATTTGTGCTTCTTTACCTATGCCTCCATTTTCAGGCTTTTCTGTGAGTCCCCCCTGCGAATCTAGTTTAAATAGATGCAACCTGTCCCACTCTCAACAGATTGCAGCAGATTCTCTGCACGCAACTCCACATTCATGTGTCCCCAACACAACACATGCACGCACGGAAGCACGCACGCATGCACGCACGCACGCACGCTCGCTCCCACGCACACACTCACACACAGACGCACACATGCACACGTACACGAACGCACAGACACGCACACACGTACCCTCGCACTCGCGCACTCGCGAACATGCACGTACAGGCGGACTTGCACGTATATGCGCAAATATATGCATACATCCGTGGTGTCTTAGATTAATCCTTGAAATTTGGCGCCCGAGGTGCAAGCCGTCTGTTTGGAAAACGGTAACATACCCGCATCCATACATACGTATGCTACCCCAATTATACTTAACATTTGAACATTATTCTACTACTGCCGACCTAACAACAAAACAATATTACGACTTTTCAAAGAAGGCAACTATTTTTGCGTTTGGGATTTTTACTCAAAAATGTATTTTTGTAATATCGAAAATAATTCATATATCACGGCTGTTCTCAATTAAGTTATTGTTTTATGAGAAACACTGTGGTATTTAATTTCAGTTAATTGTAATATGTACCGACAAGCTGGACACTGCTAGGATACTCCACCCCACAGTTCCTAGGAACGCCCATGCGTTTCGAGTCGCTGTGCGTAAGTTTCTGCAGCCGTCACTAATGCACACAATCGATGTTAAATAAACCAACTAATTACCTGAAACTATCACATTCTACGGCAATGAATGGGGACAGTCACACGCTGGATACACCCAGAACTGAAGACGGTTGTTAACGGCACATGTTTGGGTTAGTGCGTTGACTTGCAGTGACGGCAGTCATTTTATCAGATTGTCGATGATTTTGTCATAATAAAGGTGTTGCGCATTTTCTTAGCGTGTAAATAAATGCTTGAAAATATAACTACTTAAATAGTTACATTATTTGGCAATATTCCAGCTAAAAATACCATCTGATCACTTATTAATGTATTTATCAAACATTTGAAAATATTTGTTTTATAAGGTATATTATTCGTTCTCAAGAACCTGTGATAAATGTCGGTACATTTAGCACATTAACTTAAATTGTTACATACAAAGTTATATAATGAACTATAACTTTTTTCTAAAACATTATAAGTTAATGTAGATTTGTTGTAAAAGCGCTATGTATTGGTATATTGGCCATTAACCTTGGCGTATGGGAATGTATTCTTTGTGTTCAACGCACACTATATGTAGCGCATAAAATCAAACTTATTGCGCGTTATGAAAGGCATATAAATTTTGACACCACAATACGCACTTTTTAGAATAAAGGGTGGAAACTGAGATGCGCAAACACTGAACATAATCGGGATTAATATATAATTAGCCACTAATTTTTATGTCTCTTACTGCTGACCTTCTGGTGAACCGCTGATCTCGACAACCACCTCGGCAAACGTTTAAGTTACGCAATCAGTAAACCCCAGCCCACTTACGCTGCTCCCTTTGAAATTAAGAACTGATTTCGTTTTATTAAAAAATATATTTAATCTTATGTAATATTAAGTAACTGGACATAAAATGGGCAAATGTTTGGTTGACATAGATTGAGAATTTCTTTAAAGAAATAAAACTATCATTATGTACTAATTATATATATGTATATATATATATATATATATATATAGTGTGTGTGTGTGTGTGTGTGTGTGTGTGTGTTTGTGTGTGCGTGCGTGCGTGCGTGCGTGCGTGCGTGCGTGCGTGCGTGCGTGCGTGCGTGCGTGCGTGCGTGCGTGCGTGCGTGCGTGCGTGCGTGCGTGCGTGCGTGCGTGCGTGCGTGTGTGTGTGTGTGTGTGTGTGTGTGTGTGTGTGTGTGTGTGTGTGTGTGTGTGTGTGTGTGTGTGTGTGTGTGTGTGTTTAGCTCCTATCCAGATAAACCCTTTCACAAATGTAACGCGAGTAACCAAAAGCGCTCGATTATCCTATATGTCATGCGTTTCGTGTATATAAAATGTAAAACTGGTTGTTGAAACCATGAGTGTTCTGCGGGCACAGCTGCCTCAAAGACCAGTCACTGACATCGACCTGCCACTAGACATTTGAATATACAGATGGCACAGACGTTGTCAGTTATTCCCGAACATTCCTGGACCGAATTGAAGAAATTGCTCTAAGCAGCTTGGCAGAATGATTCCTCACCACCAACGAATCTAAAACCGAAAGAACATCTGTCCAGAGATATACCGACCGAATATCTGAGGAGTGGCGGATGACAATGAAGCTAGGCTCACTACTGGGAGACGCAGAGGATGTCGCACGCTGTAAACAGTTGGCAAATGTAGAATTTTGGAAGCAGTGGACAGTCTGGTTTAGGCGGAATCAGATCAGTTTGAAGCCACGACTCCTCCTCTGTGCATCATTCGTTCTGACAGTGCTGACCTACAACGTGGGCACGTGGTGTCTAACTCAGACGGAATTAAACCGACTTGATTAATACCATTTCATTTGCGTCAGATAATCGGTGTCCACTACCCACAGAAGATGACTACAGAAACCTTACATGTATATCGTCGATGTCAGTGAGAGCCGATGAGCCGGTTGGTCCGAAAAGCCCGGTGGCAACTTTTCGGACACGTGCTACGGTTGTCCCTGCCCAGCGTGCCATTGAAGAATAATTCAAGCCGGACAAGGGCGGCTTTTGTGGGCGACCTTGGATGACATTGCCAACGATGCAGAACGTGAAATTTAACAAAGTTGGCTTGAAACTACGCAGTTTGCGTTCTTACGTTATTATTTATTATTATATACTCAGTACTTTTGTGACTGTATAATTATTTTTGGCCAAATAAAACATATGTCTATCTGTCTGTGTGTATGTGTGTCTGTGGGTCTGTGTGTCTGTGTGTCTGTGTGTCTGTGTGTCTGTGTGTCTGTGTGTCTGTGTGTCTGTGTGTCTGTCTGTCTGTCTATCGGTCTGTCGGTCTGTCGGTCTGTCTGTCTGTCTGTCTGTATGTCTGTCTGTCTGTCTGTCTGTCTGTCTGTCTGTCTGTCTGTCTGTCTGTCTGTCTGTCTGTCTGTCTGTCTGTCTGTATGTCTGTCTGTCTGTCTGTCTGTCTGTCTGTCTGTCTGTCTGTCTGTCTGTCTGTCTGTCTGTCTGTCTGTCTGTCTGTCGGTCTGTCGGTCTGTATGTCTGTGTGTCTGTTTGCTTGTCACTCATTCCACATTTCCCTCTCTCGCGCTGTTTTCCCTCCCTTTCTCCCTGTCACTGACTTCCCTGCTCGTCCCCTCCCCATATTTCCGTTTCAGACCCTCTCTAACTCCCCTTCACCTCCCAAACCTCAACAACTTTTCCTACCTCCCCATTTCTCTTCGTCGCCCTGACTGTCCTTCCGTGTCTACTGCTTTTCGTCCCGTCCCCTCTCTCCTTCCCTAACTCCCCTCTCCACATATTTCCATATCCGTCCCTGCAATACCCTCTCTCTCTGTCTCTCTCTGTCTCTCTCTGTCTCTCTCTCTCACTCTAATTCTGACCGGCGACGACGATAGAAACGGAGACTGAGAAGGAAACGTAGGCGGAGATGGAGAGGGAAAGGCAGACGGAGACGGTGATGGAGATGGAGAGGGAGATGGAGAATGAGATCGAGAGGGCGGTGTCGTAGCTATCGGGGGAGTGGGGGGGGCAGTTGTCGCTGAAAAAATACAAAAAAGTTCCCTTTCAGTTTAAAAGTGAAATGGGATGTCGAAGATGAAGACGACGGAGATGGCGACGGAGACGGAGACGGGGCGGCGGTGACAACGATTCGGGATACTGGTAATATATCCTGGGAGGGGCTCGATAGAGAATTACACAGGCAGGGCTGTACAAGTAGGTATATATCTACTTGAATTACTCAAACGCATTTCCATCAATGAAAGGTTTGGAAAGCTTTTTGGACGAACATATATTGCCATCGACATTCCAACGGAGATAGAAAGTAATTCCTCTCATGAAACCGACAATCAAAAACTCCACTCTGGTTCGTCGAGATCGTCTTCTCGCGGGAGTGAAGAGTATGGACAAGGATACAATGGAGAACTGACAGAGGAGGTTGGTGTGGAAACTGTTCCAAGAAGAAGTGAGGAAATGGATAATTTGGGATGGACACGTGGAGCTAATGTGATAACGGTCAGCGAAGAATGCGGATGTCATCAAAACGGAAGGTAAAGAAAAACGAAGACGCCAAGGAATGTGATAGGTGACTTGTAATAAAAAAATAGTGAACGTTATTAACCAAAAATATGAACGAAACAATATCGTATAACTCACTAATACCATAGGCAAACCGAATATAAAGACGGATATGTATATTTATGTTTCGTTGCACATTTACGGCAAACAGTGGATTTTGACATTTTCAAAACTGCATATCCCGTGGTTTGCATATCTGCCTACATACCAACTATTACGGATCACCCGTAAGTCTTACAGATTTTCTAAGATTTGACGGTCTTGCGGGCGTAGGACAAATTCCTTACGGGTAGCACGCGTTTTCGTGTATTTAATTGTTTTATTACTTTTTTGATATGACTCGTCTAACTAAACGATCCTTCCTGAATCGAGAAACGACCATTTGTCCCGATCATTTTAACGCAGAGAGAGAGAGAGGGGACGGAGAGAGAGTGGGTAATATAGGGACGGATATGGAGAGATGTGCGCTAATCGAAGTCTCGCGAGATGCGAAGAATATATCCCAGATTGCACTGCAGATACATTTTGAGCATGCGCGGCAAACCAACTGGCGAGAATTCATGCCGCGTGTAAATTTCGAAGAAGATGGAGACACCGGCAAAGAAGCGAAAACACAAGCAGTATACCGGGGACGTATCAGTGCAATTGGAATGGCCTGTTTAACGGCATCATCAGTGAAAGCAAGTTAGGGAGCAACCACGCATGGTATACTGTCTGTTGTCGAGATATTAAAGTGGCCGCCTCCGGCGTGTACGATGTGTTCGAGCACATTAAATCCAAGACACACGAGCGACAATTGAACTTGAAGTGCTCTCAGGTAACCAGCTTTTAAAGCCCACGTCTACGGATTCCGCCGACTCGACCACAAAAGCGGAGGTATTGTTTTCGTTCTTTATGGCCGAGCACAATCTGCCCGCACTTTTGGCGGACCATTTTACCGACCTTGCCCTAAACGATCCAAGTGTAACACTAAGAGGACGAACACGACTGAAAAGGATGAATTCGAAGACATCCAGCTTTTAGAAGACGATGCTGTCGTCACAGCATTGGACGACCATCAGCGGCGACTTAATCACATCTGGGGGGACGTGATGGCGATGAATACGGCAATGGGGAAGTGCGCTTTCCCACCCTCGCAACCGTTTACACCTCACTACTCAACCTGCCCCACATCAATGCTGACTCGGAACGGACATTCTCCATGCTAAAAAATACACACAGACTCTTGCAGCAACCTACACCCAGAAACAAGCACATCATACTTACAATGGAAACTTAACTTTGACAGCTGCTGTCATCAGTTAGACGTGCCGGCGGCGATGCTCCCAGACGCAAAGCACGCATGCTATGAGAATAAGCTCGAGCACCTGTCCGACAAGTGAATAACAATATCAATAAAGAGAGTTGTGTGAACAAGTGTTGTTGTTGTTAAAGCCGGTATATTAGATATAAGTTCTATTGTCCTTTCGCTATACTTGCAGCTCGCTTATGGATGTCTTATGGATATTTGCCCATAGTCTAATAGATGTGGATCACTGAAGGTTGGCATGTATGCATATATGTGTTATCTGTGGTAGCAAGTGACGGGATTAGTCTTACATTAGTTTTCCTCTCTACAATGTATTGGCACAATAGGGGGCCTAATCGCCCCACAAATACGCCAATGATTACCGTTGTTTTGTTTCACAGCTCTACGAAATACTAAGATAATCAACGTAACATAGTTTGTTCTAGAAGTAATCACTAGATGGCAGCATACTTCTCCATATTGTTCCGTCCCTCTCTTTCATCTGCCCCCGACACAGGCACGCAAGTACGTACGCCCGCCCGCACGCACAGACACACACGCACGCACAGACACACACGCACACACGCACACACGCACACACGCACACACGCAAACACGCACACACGCACACACGCACACACGCACACACGCACACACGCACACACGCACACACGCACACACGCACACACGCACACACGCACACACGCACACACGCACACACGCACACACGCACACACGCACACACGCACACGCGCACACACGCACACGCACACGCACACACACATAGTTCAAGCTAAGTGGATTGGATATATAAACCCGGTTGGTTGTCCTTCGTGACAGTTCTACGACGTTGATGATTCAGTACTTGTTACATTCCAACGCCCCTAATTGTATGTCTTCAAGCCACGAGTGTTATCGTTTACATCCAACGCGAACTTGTCCGCATCAAGGTGCACGGCGTGACTTGGCAACGCATTATGTTCGTCTCAATTCCAAGGCCGGGTGTATCGGGTGTGAGGTAGGGATGGGGGTAGCACAGCACACATCTGACGAAATTGTCTGGCAAGAAGGAAAAAGCTAAAAAGACGGGACATGTGTTTTCATTTTATTTATTTATTAATCCAAAATTATTGTACATAATAAATGGTGTCTTGTTAATTTAGTTTTTTTAATGATCCGAACTACTTAGTCAAGTACCTTAGCGACATTTTTGGGGATATGGGGACATACCTGAAAAAAGCACCGCATTTTTGTCACAGGTTCCTTAGTTTGGTAGCTTTAAATTCTTGATCGGAGTCAGCAATTAATTTGAGTGGGTCCATTATTGTTGCACCCCTATCAAACAAAATCTCCCGTTTTACTACATTTCTCCATTGGATATGGGTACAATCCGGGTAACGTCACCAAACTTTTTTCTCTGCTTACTTTTCTTATTAACTTTAACTTTTTTTATCGGAGTTGGAACATTGTTTGGATTGGTCCATTATTTCCACCCCTTATCAAACAAAATCTGCCGTTTTTTTATTTTTTTCATTGGATATGGATACAATCAGATTAATTTCACCAAATGTTTTCCCTGTATCCTTTGTTTATTAGCTTTAACTTTTTGAATGGATTCAGAACATTTCTTCTGTGGGGCCATTATATTTCACCCCTAATCAATTACAAGATCGGTCGTTTTACTTCATTTCTCCTTTGGATATGGGTACAAACTGGCTTACATCACGAATAGTGTTTCTCTGATTCCACAAGCTATTAGCTTTGACATTTTGTTAGGAGTCAGCTATTTATGTGGATGGGACCATAATTTACCCCCTCCCTTGAGCCAATATGTGCCGTTCAATTGGATTTCGCCATATTTCAATACAGCGTGTCATATATGTACATATATTATTTGTAAACGGTAAGTCTAATAGACAAAAACATATATATTCATAATTTGTAGATCTTCGCCATTTCCTTAGTTTGTCATATAATACACCTTTGTATCATAAGTTACTCAGAAAGGGTGGCTTTAACAGCACTTGCGTCATTATCCAGTCTAGCCACAAGGTGTCATGGCAGACTTCTTCACGTCCCACGTCCAGACCCAACCATCTGCAATGGGTGTCTGCTATTGGACCAACCAGATAAAAGCTTGGTATGCTATAAGCTTTGGATACTGCTCCAGAGCATACTGAGTTGGTGGAATACCTTGATGGTATTATTCCTTTGGCAGAATAACTTTCTATTGTGTCGATAACGGAGACCAGATTGCTACTCTAATCACATAGTGAAATAAGAGTTCCATGAGTTGAACTGTCGCGAATCCAGATCCAAATGAATGTGTGGATTCAGTGCCATGTGAACTAATGCTTTGATCACCTCATGGTATGCATTCTAGGCTTTCCATGCTGTCTTTCAAACATTGCTGAAGAATGCAGACGTCGTATTGCACCTCGGCTAAATCGCGGAAACTGATAACAGTAGTGTCTACACACTCATCAGTGAACAGTGAACAGTTGAATTGATTGGTTACATCATCATGCATATACATGCAGCGTGGAATAACAGTGTGTACATGTTTTATATAGTTATGATGATCCAGGGAGGCTTACACTAAAACCTGAGAGATCGCTATCGTACAAGCCTCCCCATGAGTATGACCACGTACGGTGCTGTAGTCATTATACTGGTGCTTATTGAGTACTGTGTACTTATATAAACAAATATGACGTTTTACACTTCGTTAACAAATATAACTGTACTACTAGTACTAAAAATGAATATTACACATTAATGTGCAAACAAAATGAATACGTTTTAAGATTTGTGTAAGTGTGAACAGAATTTACAGCAAACAAAATGTTCATATATTATGATTATGATTACAGAAAAAGAAATTAATTAACGCCATTAGACATGTTAAGGATGATAAAGGCGTATATCATACATTTCTAGGTTTCAGTTGGCATATTCTGTTTGCAGATGTAGCAGTTATCAATATTACATTTTGTGTCATAGTCACTTAGTATATATTTGTTGGAGTAGCTTACAAATCCTTGATACGAATGGGTGTTAATTTTCTCCATGGCAATTTGGCGAAGAAAGTTTTCTTGACGCAATTGTGGTATTGTATGTCTGATACAAAGACGGTAGTATATTGTACTAGTTTGTTTAATTTGTATGTTACAGTCATAATTGTTGGGGATATTATTTATTGTAAGGCGTTGCGGTGCCTTTTTTGTCTCTTTGGTCTAGATGATAAATTTCATTAGCAGTGAACATGTCTTTAAAATATTCAAATGTGGTGAAGTTGGTTGTGGAAAGGAGATGGGAAGGTGTAAGGGTACGGATGAGTTTCTTGTCTCAAAAATGCGCACATGTAAATATTATATGCTACAAGACGATGTATAACCGAGAGATGGTGGTCAATAAATTATTTAGCATTGACATCTTTCCTCGTGATGCTGGCTTTCCGTAACTTCGAGAAGATATGATTTCCCAAACGCTGATAATTCGGGCATATAGAAAGTGAAATGTTATTTTTGAAGGAGCAACACAAACGTGGTGCTTTAGAATCAGCCAGCTTTTCCATTATCTCTAGAAAACATGTAGTAAAAAATCATAGATCGGTTCACTGGGGGAGTGAAAAAGTACGGATCCATCTAAAAATTTGCTGGCGCCAATAAAAAAAAGAAATATCAGTTTTACGGGAAACAGCCAAAAATGTTTACGTCTGTCCGGTCTGAAACATATGTCATGGTAAAGTGTAATAAAACGGCACAGGGTTAATGGTTCTGTGTAGGGGGCGTGGGATAAATTATGGACCCACCCAAAACATTTGCTAATTCTGATCAAACATTGAAATCGTGTTATTCAAAGAAGCAGCTAAATAAATTGGTGTTTTTATTCGGCATGCCCCATTTTATTCCACGAAAAATGTAGTGAAACGGTATATTTAGGTTCAGTACGGGGTAAAACTGATGGACCCACCCAAACAGTTTGCTAACACCAATCAAAATGTGAAATATTATTGTTTATTGAAGCAACGCAAGATATTTGGCATTTTTTCCGGTCTGTACCACATGCCCTAAAAAAATATAGTAACGCGGCATATATATGCTTAAAGGGGTATGTGAAAACTTATGGACCAACCCCTAAAATGTCTTACTTCGATCAAAAAGATAAACCTTTTCGATCAAGGAAGCACCACAAAATGTGTTCCTTTGATCCGGTCTGTCCCCATCAAGTTGCTAAGGTACCTGACTAATTCCACTGTTCCGATTGTTGTATTTGTATACGAATTCCGCTTTATTCGCTCAAGGGGATAGGGCGGAAGTAGTCGCTTGGCATAGTATGCAAGTACTACAAAATATGTGGTTCTGCAGCTATAGAATTTAAAAGTAATTGACAGAAAAATATTTCCGTACAGAAAACACATAATTATTTGGACTATTAAATAACATAAATTAAAATAAAATCCCTTTTGTAGTAGTTTAACGAATCTTTGTTCGTACGGTGAACTCACGTTTGCTATTTAATGTTGCAGTTACTGTGGTTTGTCTCCATACTATGGAAAATATCGAGGTCACCTTGTTGAGTCGTTTCCTGAATTTGTTCCAAAGAATTTTGAATGAAATAATATGAACAATATAGTGTAGTGTGAAATTTGTGAAGACAACAACATTTCCGAAAAGGAATGGGTGCGGCTGCTAGGGTGCTCGCTCTGATAATAATTGTAGAAATGAGATTGGATGATATAATTTTGGATGTGCAGATACGCAAGAAATGTATGACTTAGTTCCCAGAGAAATACTAATAACAACACGGTGGACGCATCGTATAAAGAAAAAAGTGTCCAGTGAAGTAGTCGAACCGAGTGTATATGAGAACAGTTCAGTTTGAACGTCCGTCGGAATAAGTAGTCCAAGAGCCAGGAGGGATTTAATTACTTTTTATTTGCCAAAAGGTCTGAGGGTTGTTTCTTGGTGGGACAAAAATCACATAGTATCCGAATATCCAATTCTTGCACAATTCTACTTGGAAGATTTCTCAAAATTTGCTCCGGAAGTGGGGCACCCTCAAATCACACTTAAGATATTTCGCGTCGCGTCATATTCAACAGCTTCAATATTCTGAGTAAAAATAGCGCGCATCCACCACCGATACATATCATTGAGATGCCAAGTGAAAGCCTGATATATGCTTATTCTGCATGAATGCTTGAATTAGTTTTGTCGACTTAATGTCATGACCTACGAACCTGTATGTGACCATATCCAAATTGCGCACGAGAAGACGTTTGAAGCAAATTTAGGCCTAGTGTATTTTCAAAATATCGCCTACGTTGTTGGCACACACATTAAGCACATCGTTCTTGCCATGTATGTATTTTATGAAAGATTGATATATTAGATTATAAACCTACTTTTCCACAACAATAAATACGTGTGCACGAAATATAGGCGCATTTGTTCTTACGTGAATATCTATGTTCGTGCCGACTTGAGATGGAGCCGCAAAAGTTGTGCTGTTGCACACAACACTGACGCCAATGTTCTGTGTTTAAACGGGGTAGCTAGTTGTAAATATTACTATAATTATCGGTAAACAATTATTATCGGTAATGATTGGTAACATGGCGATTGATATTTCGATGTGTAGGCAGTCAAATTGGTAGACGAACGTTATGTCAATTTTCATGTTTTCGCGTTTTTCGCGATTACTCCTTCCGTTAAACATAATTTCTCGGCTCCATAATATCAAACAAACATGATATTGGTCCATTATGTTAGCAAAATAAGACTTTTTAAGGGTTGGTCATTTGGACCAATAGTTGCATCCATGTTCTTGCCACATAAACAGAAAGAAATTAGTATGTCTTTTTTCGAATGTCGTCTTGTGCGCAATTTGTGTGTGGTCACGTACAGCTTTGTAGGTCATGAGGTCATGTCGAATAAACTAATTCAAGCAATCCAGCAGAATCAGCACGTATCTGGCTTTCATTATATACCTCGACTATATAAATAGTGGTGGTGGATACACACTATTTTTACTCATAATATCGAAACTGACGCGACGCGAAACAGCTTAGATGTGATTTGAGGGTGCCCCATTTCCGAGGCAAATTCTGAGAAATTTTCCAAGTAGAAGTTTGTGAGAAATTTATATTCGGATTCTACGGTAATTTTACCCCAGAAACCACCCTCTGACCTTTTGAGAAATAATAAAACGTCAATAAATCCCTCCTAGCTCTTAGACGATTGCAGCGTATACAGAACTGCGCTGCTCGACTAATCACCAGGACACGCAAGAGTGAACACATAACGCCTTTGTTACATAAACTACATTCGCTGCCAGTGAAATATCGGCTCCGCTTAGAGGTCAACACCTGTACGTATAAAGTGCTCAACGGATTGGCAACGGCACAGATGTGTGAAATTGTGCAGAAACATCAACCCTTAAGATCAACGGAAAAGTCACTTCTCATCGTACCTGTGCTTCGGACTGTAACTTATTGTTTCAGCCGATACGCGGCCATAAAGTAGAACGACTTGCGTGAGAACATTAAGCAACTGAACATTCCCAGCTCTTTCAAGAGACAATTAAAAACACATCTATTTAAACTGGCGTACGACTGACGTGATCGAGTCATGCTCTCGTTTTAATGACATTGCTATATACTAATGATTTATCCGTAATGTTTTATTCATGTGTATATTATATGTATTTTACTATGTTTAAATAAAATCTTTTGCTTCGTTAAAAAGATATATATTTTGTAGTTTTATTTAATTGATGAAGCTTTATGTAAAGCGCCCGAGAGCAGTTTATCTCAAGTAGATTCGGGCGCTATATAAATTCCGCTATTATTATTATTAAAGGGTAGTGCCTCACTGGACAGCGGAAGGAGATGTTCCCCAGACGTCGACACTCGACAGATAATAAAACTCGAGTTGAGGGTGTTCACATATGCAGCACACGTAGGGACGGGTGCGGGTAGGACCCTCAAGAGGGTGTTCACATATGCAGGACACGTAGGGACGGGTGCGGGTAGGACCCTCAAGAGGGTGTTCACATATGCAGCACACGTAGGGACGGGTGCAGGTAGGACCCTCAAGAGGGTGTTCACATATGCAGCACACGTAGGGACGTATGCGGGTAGGACCCTCAAGACGGTGTTCACATATGCAGCACACGTAGGGACGGGTGCGGGTAGGACCATCAAGAGGGTGTTCACATATGCAGCACACGTAGGGACGGATGCGGGTAGGACCCTCAAGAGGGTGTTCACATATGCAGCACACGTAGGGACGGATGCGGGTAGGACCCTCAAGAGGGTGTTCACATATGCAGCACACGTAGGGACGGTGCGGGTAGGACCCTCAAGAGGAGGTTCACATATGTGTCGGAACGAAAGGCGTTTAGCTTGTCCTTCTCAGCAGCTTATCATACATTGGAAAATACACGCACCCAACACAAAATTCACATTTACGGTACAAATCATTCATTTGCAAAACTATGTCTTAAATACAGTTTACCAAACACAATTAACAACACTTCCCTTAGTGTGATAGCTAAACTGTATACACACAGTTTACATGGTTTTTTAAACTACGCTAAGAAACATTTCATTCAAAATTACAACAACACGTGCACAAACATTAACTGTTGTGCTTGCATGTATACACGCAATCAACCACAATGATGTCACCCACACCCAAACATCATAAAATACTTTGACCTGCTTACCTCACCACATTCTATGAACATACATCTTATAGTAAACTAATATATCCTGTTTTTTTCAATGACGATGTATTTTATTTTATGTAACTGCATATGTCTTACATAATAGACAACATATGTTTTCTTTCAAAAGAAATTGAACTATAATTATACTATGTGTGGCTCCCACGGTAGCGACTTCTTTTCAAGTCTTAGTGGGAATCTCCATCATCCTCATTGTACGCCTTTTTATATTATAATATTATAATTTGTCATATCATTATTGGATGTACAGTCTATATACAAAAATCCACTTCTGTTCTGTTCTGTTCCGACATATATTCAGTTTACTTTGCCCTAGTCGAACATCAACGGCTGTTGGCGGTGACCGCTCACGCGTGCCGGTTGCGCCTGGCCGCCCTCCGTAGCGTGGGTAGACGGCGCGTGCCGTGATGAAAGAGAAGGTATTGCCTATCAATGGACGTGTTCTAGCCTGAATGCTCGTGTCTCTGTTGACACTGATACGCCTTCAATTGGCCAGCGTCATCCTAGCAAACCAAGGGAGATGACTACGCACACCACCCTTGGCCGATAACCTATGTAATTTATGGAAGTCAGCTGAATCAAACTAGTGATTGACTTGGCCGTTCGCGACTGTACCACGCGTGAGAACAGTGCAGACACTCGTCCCACACGCACACCAATTTAAAGACGAAGCCAGTGACACCGGTTGAGCCGTATTGTGTATTCAAATAATTACACACAACATGGGCAGACTTGTTACCTGAAACGAAAACATTCTGGTGAACGGTATAATTGGCTGAGCTAAACTTGGCGTTTCTCAAAGCGATGTGCCGGTGTGTACTGAGAGACTGATGTAATCAGCCACGCCCGTTGCGCGCGAGGACGGTCAGCGTACGGTATGCTTTGCTTGGTAGACGCTCCTGTCGGAATGGTCAGTAAGACTTGTATACCTCAAAACTTGTTTAATTCCGGAAGATTGATCAGCTGTTTAGCACGCTTGCCGTGTCGCGCTGTCTCATTGTGCTGCCTCGGTTCGGATACAACAATACACTTTCGATGGCGACATTGGAGATTAACGATTAGAGGGATATGTTTTATGTTTGTGTTCTATACATTTGCTCGTTGTTACATGGCTGCCAGGATATGGTAATGCGCGGATAAACTTCTTTGCTTTTACATTGCATACAAAACTACAACGTGTGCAATTTTTAGCAAGGTCTCCGCGTTTTTCTCACTCAATGCCACTTTTTAAATTTCTGTGTTGACTTCCTATCCGATATGGCATAATTATAAAGGGAAGCGTATGTCAACTTGTGTTGTTATGCACTTGTTATGGAGGGAGGGAGGGAGGGAGGAAGGGAGGGAGGGAGGAAGGGAGGGAGGGAGGGAGGGAGGGAGGGAGGGAGGGAGGGAGGGAGGGAGGGAGGGAGGGAGGGAGGGAGGGAGGGAGGGAGGGAGGGAGGGAGGGAGGGAGGGAGGGAGGGAGGGAGGGAGGGAGGGAGGGAGGGAGGGAGGGAGGGAGGGAGGGAGGGACGGACGGACGGACGGACGGACGGACGGACGGACGGACGGACGGACGGACGGACGGACGGACGGACGGAGAGGAAGACAGCGACACAAAACAACACAAAACATTTTGCCAACGTCAGGCGGTGTGTCACGAAGATAATGTTATACCTGCCAACTCTCCAGGAATTTCCGGGAATCTTCTTGATTTTTGGTGTCCAATTCGGGCGGGGGCATTACCCTTTGAAAGGGGTAACTTTATAGGCGGGGCAAGGTGACCACTTTTGCGCTGATAAACAAACAGTCATCTATGAATAAACTAGGCGCGGATGTATGGATACTGTTATCGCATATGTACGACTAAATTTTGTATTGACTTATAATGGGTGTATACGAACGAATGTTATGTTAACAGTGACATGTGAATGATACATTAGCAAATACATTAGCAAATATAAAGCCCCATATGAAGTATTACCTTGCCAACGGCTTCGGAAGGGGTTATAGTTCCATTGCATCGGTGACGAACATTTCACAGAGAATATAAATTGACATAGTCACGCATTTTTCACAACTTGCACTGACCAACTGGAATAAGAGGCAAAACCAGCAAAACCAGCATACGTTATAATTACGACGAAGTTTTAACGATTTTATTATAAAAAAACACACATCCGTCTTTCCCTCCACATCCCCCTATTTATCTATCCTCCTCTCCTCCTCTCTCTCACGCAGGTTACATTTATCTGTCTCGCACTCTTTTCCATTTCCACCTCACTCTAGACACTCATGTATTTTGTGATTGTATAATTATTTTGGGCCTTGCTTTGAATGGCATCCACACACATCTACAACAAGGGATAGTCGTGTCCAGACAGTTCATCTGGTACCTTCTTCCTCGTATGGGTTTCAATGTAAGCTGATATATCTATAGGTCTATATTCTGATCTGCCTGAAACAAAATATATGTGTGGTGGTTAACCTATGCAATATGAAGTTGTAAGGTAGGGGTGACATCGCCAGACCCAAAGAGTTGGACATGGTGGTTAGCTACACAGAGTGTGTGCCATAAAATAGGTAAGACACAACATATCCAGCCAGTGCAAGTTCTCCATCGTGACCAATTCCCTCGCCAAGAAGTTGGTTCTGGAAATGTTGCAAGCTCGACCTCTTCCCATTACCACTAAAGGCTGATGTTGAATCATAACATGTTAGCGCGTGCAAGCTGAGCAGGGTACCTTTCGCAGATTGTGTAAGTCTTTCAGATTGTGTGACTGAATGTTCAAAGGGTGTGCGAAGTCCAGCCGTCAAGGCACTGACCAATTCTACATTTGGTGTTGAGTTCATATCACCTCCAAATGTGGTCATAGAGAGAGGGGCATAGCTCATGCTTCAAAGTATTCACCATTTCCAGTATTCGTCCAGTAATGACGCCATAGAACTAACAGCTTACTCTCGTTACTCTGTAAGTCAATCCTGTTTCTGCTGTAGACTCTTATATGTTGTTAGCCACGATATTGCTGACACATACACGCTTGACAGGAAAGAATTCAGTTGACAGGGAGCAAAAACAGTGGTTTAAATGCCGCCACCATCCTCCTTGACAGATTACACGTTTACATAGCGTACGCGAACTTCTACTTCCTCTGGCAAAAGCACTACAGTCATTTGCAACAGTTTAAGATCAGGCACGATTTTTAAGCATTTTATGGTATGGCATCAGATTATGTCTGGATTGCATCATCCTATTTGGGCCTTGAAGCAATACGCCTAGTCAGTACTTCCAGGTCATTTGTTTGCTGCTGTCAGTATCGATTAGGTTTTTTCAGTTTTGTCTTCATCCCTGAAATGGGCAAAAAATCGTCTTTGACAGAGGTTCTAAGGGCACAAATAGTGACTCTACATGGAGAAGGATATACGGAAAGAGACATTAGTGCTAAATTATGTTATTCCAAGACAGCCGTGCACAACGCCATCGTCAAATTCAATACTGATGGCACTTTTCGTGACAGTAAAAGGAATGGTCGTCCACGGAAAACTACGCTCAGGGATGACCATGCAATGAGACGCATCGTGATGTGCTCGCCAATGAGTTCATGCAAAAAAATCGCGGTATATTACGCTTAAAAGGTACGGAAATAAGTCTCAGTACTGTTTCGAGACGTCTCAGCAAGGAATTTGGGCTCAAGTCCCGCAAGCCGGCCCGGAAGCCACGCCTGACACCTGTGATGAAAAAAAGAGACTGGACTTTGCCAGACGACATCGCCACTGGACTCTCGCGCAGTGGAAGAAAGTGTTGTTCTCAGATGAATCGACCATGCAACAGTTTATACCTCGCAAGAGGCACGTTAGGCGGCCAGTAGGTAAGCGATTTGATGAGAAATATACAGCAGCCACAATGAAAAACCCGCCAAGTCAGATGATTTGGGGTGCCATGTCATGTTTTGACCCTTCTGGTCTGTATTTTATTCCACCTAACACCACTATGAATGGATCTAGGTACGTGGAGTTGCTGAAGGAGAAGCTGAAACTGCATATGGACATCCACAAATGTACGATTTGGATGCAAGATGGCGCTCTTTATCACCGATCCAAGGTAGCCACTGATTTCCCCAAGAAGAACAAAATCTCCGTGCTGGAATGGCCTGGGAACAGCCCAGATCTAAATCCCATTGAGAACCTGTGGACTATAATGAAGGATAAGGTGGCAGATAAACAACCATCAAGCGCTCAACTCTTGAAACAAGCTATCAAGGACGTTTGGGTCACCGAAATCACCCAGGAGTACTGCGAATCTCTGGTTTCTAGCATGCCATATCGCATCCAGGCGGTCATTGACAGCAAAGGAGGCCACACTAAATACTGAAAGTAGAGACACTTACACTTTTGGACGACATAAAGTTTCATATTATGTTGTACTACGTTTATTTGGCGAAATAAACTGATATAATGTTATGTGAAGGCCACAAAATCATAGGTGTTTTTTTTCTTTAAAAAATCGTGCCTGGTCTTAAACTTTTGCAACTGACTGTAGATATAAATGATCAGCTACGTTTAATGTCTCTACCAAAAGAAACACACAATCTGGATCGCCTGGTCAGTGTCCTACTAGTAGACAACCGCACCCCACTTGTAAGTCATTGTAAACTGTTTGACAAGAGTCTTCGGGTCGTCAACGTCACGCTTCATCAGGGATGGAATACAAGCAAAGCGGTTGAACGTGGTCTCTTCCTCGTCTTCCATGTTGAAGAGAGGTGATCTTGAGTAATGTGGGATTCGTAATCGTTCTGACCAAGTGACGCGAAACTTGTCTCTGGCTTGATCGCCCCTTGTAACGCCGATAATGCCATCATGCATCTTTTATAATCTATACATATATTCAGTTGGCTGGTCCGCTAGATCTTGGTTTTAGTACGTTTTGGTTTTTGACAACTAAATTCCCATCAGTGAACATTGCACGAACCTCTGGCGCCCTCTTCTCGCGCGATTTCATGTCTACAAGATGGACCGGTCCCCATCGGGCATAGATGGTACAGCCTTAGATAGTAAGTCATGGCAAAATGGCACCGACGGCGTCTACTTTCCATCCCTTTGTGCTTCTTGCTAAATTCCTGCATGTGATAGTGAATAGTCTCGTTCCTCGGAGAGTTGGCCCATTACGTTTTCTTAAACTGCCTATTGAAAGATTGAATGTGCAAACAACATTGATATACATTTCAAGAAAATCACACATTGTGGCCTATATAGGAGTATTCCATCCATGTGTATGTAAATGCAACGTTCAAAACCAAGTAACACAGACATTACATCTGCAAATCATCACATCTTTGGTTTTATGCAAAAATATGCTATACTAGATTTCAATTAATAAAAAACAAAATTTTGACACCAGTGGAATTTGTTACCTTCATAATGACGTTTATTCAAAATTGAGGATGTCACCCGCTCTAGTCTTTTCCCTCATCCTATGAGTGATTGATCCAGCAAAGCTGCCCAGTATTAAACAAGATTACGTTAACAAATCTAGAGGACTTCTCAATTGTTGTCTGTTGTACTATAAATATTAACTACATCGATGGGGACCGTGTTCATCTTTCCTTTCAAATACGTACATAGCACCAATTTACAGCTATACCTCATTTTAATGGGGGTACAGTGTACTTTCTAATGGTATGTAACAAGGCCAAGAGTAGGTAGAAAAACAGACACACAGCCATTGTAATTGTAGAACATTTGCGGAATGGCGCAGTTTTGAACATTCGTCGTTTGATGGTGTCCTTGTTTGACATTCACCCCACACCGACTGCACTGCGTATTTACGGGGAGACAACTGATTTTCCAACGGTATATGACATGGCCTTGAGTAGATAGGTAACATAAATTTATGGAACCATTGATATAGTACAACGTTTGCAGGATGGCGCAATTTCAAACATTGATCACTTGACGGTGACTCTGTTTGATTTTCGTTACACAATCCTTCAACTTATAGTTCTACTTCATATCTCATTTTAACGGGGAGAGATTGTTCTTTCAAACAATCTATGACACGTACATATAAACGAAGTATTTACAGAGACATTGTAACTTTATGACTTTTGTGGATAATATTACAAAATAAAATAAGTATTCATCATTTCTAGGTGACCTTGTTTGATCTTAGCTTCACCATTACCATATCAGGTAACAGATCCATGTCGTACAAAATTTTGACGGGGAGATATCATGCTTTCCAAAAATATATGACATCACCATTTTGTGATTATGTAAATTATATATACAACCGTTGTAACGTTTGCCAAGCACACAATTTTGAAAATTTATCATTTGACGGTGACTTTGTTTCACTTTAGATTCACGCTTACTGCACCACTTGGCAGCTCTACAACATATAATATTAGGGTGTGTGTATGGGGGGGGGCATTTAAATCGGCCCGTTGGGTAGTTCTACCATTCGCCTAATAGTATAGTGTGAAATTTGTGAAGACAACGATACTTCAGAAGAGAAAGGGGTACAGCTGACAGCGTGCTCACTTTGGAGCGACTTGTAGTAATGAGTTTGGATAATAAATGTTGGATGTGCAGATATGCAAGAAACGTAATTGTAATGGGAAAAGGGTAACTTCCTTTCCGCCTAAATGCTCGGAAACCAAGCTCAGAGGCGTATCAATACAAAAGGGTTAATCAGTATCAGAATAGATAAGAATATTAAACTCGTCAGCAGATGGCTCGATACACTTAGGGATCTAAGGTGGATTCGCAAGGTTATAAAAAACATTTTTTAATGATGGCGAAATTGTATAATATTTTCAACTGATCTACCACTAAGAAGACGCATATTTAGATTTGGTGCAGCAACATAAAATGCCCTAGTTCCAATGCTAGAATTGACTCTAGGAATTAAAAAAAAAATCAGAACTAGATGATCGAAGTTGGATAGGCTTTCCTACAGGAATAAGCAATTAATATAAATATGCTGGTAAAATAACGGCGAAAACGTCGTAAATCACGAACATGATAACAGCAGCGACACATTTGAGAAATATGCCGTCTAAAATTTAAATTATTATCAAAGATAACTCCGAGATTTGTGCTAAAAGTACAGGCGTAACATGCTGGTTAAGCATAGGTGCGAGAAAAAAGCTTTTACTTTGGTCACGCTGCCTCTGTGTACCAGAAATAAGAAACTGTTTTGTGAGCGTTTAACTTTACTCTACTCTCATTCATACAAACGAAAAAGTCATTAAAACAATTACTGAGCTGATCTAAGGAGCAATTATTATTAAGCGTAGATAAAGAAATGTAAATATGAGTATCATCTGAATAAAAATTTAGATTTAGATTATGAAGGTTAATTACTGAGCTCAGTATTGTGTGTAGAGTGAAAAGTAATGGTCCGACGACAAAATCCCGAGGAACACCACATGAAATAGGGAAAACTGAACAAACACTATCTCCAAGTCGTCATTGTCTGATGTCTATGTTAGACAACATTAAATTAGAAAACTTACTGTTGCGAAAATAAATGGCGGATGGTTTTGACGGGAATTTCTGTTTGAAGCTGGAGAGGAGTTGATTAAAGTGGGCTGGACGAATGGAAGGTGAAGCATCAGCGATGTCAGATGTCGTCAAAGTGTGCAATTAATCTCACTAATCACAAGGACAGACATTCAGACTACTTTGTCCTGGTCGAACATCAACGGCTGTGTTCTGTGACCGCTCACGCGTGACGGTGGCGCCTGGCTACCATCACAGCATGGCTAGACGGCGCGTGCCGTGGTAAAAGAGAAGCTGTTATGTATCTAACTATGGGCGTGTACTAGCCTGAATGCTCGCGTGTCTGTTGACACTAATACTCCTTCAATTCGCCAACGTCATCCTCGCAAACCAGGGGAGGTGACTACGCACACCACCCCTGGCAGGTAACCTATGTAATTTATGGAAGTCAGCTGAATCAAAGTAGTGATTGACTTGGCCGGTCGCGACTGTACCATGCGTGAGAACAGTGCAGACACTAGCCTCACACGCACACCAATTTAAAGCCGAAGCCAGCGACTTAAGATAATCTCTACATTCTAAACACCGGCTGAGCCGTATTGTGTATTTAAATAATTACTTCTGCTTCCCGAAAGTTTCACACAACATGGGCAAACTTGATACCTGATAGAAAACATTCTGGCGAACGGTATAATTGGCTGAGTTTTACTTACGCGTTTCGCAAAGCGATGTGCCGGGGGATACTGAGAGACTGATGTAATCGGAAGCGCCCTTGGCGAGCGAGGATGAATGAATGTTTATTCAACAACAACAACAACATAATACATGCACAGTATGGTTTACTGCTGCTGCTGAAAGGACATAGCTGAAGTCATGGACTTATGTCTTGATATGCCCTTCTCATGGTCATGGTCAGGGAGCGTCAGGCTTTGCTTGGTAAACGCTCCTGTTGACATGTTCAGTAACATTTATATATCTGACAACATTTTAGGAATTCAGGGAGATTGACCAGTTGTTGAGCACGCTTCCCGTGTCGCGCTGTCTTGGATGGCATACAACAATACCTTTTATGGTGACATTGAAGATTAACGATTAGAGGGATATTTTAATGATTGTCTAGTTGCTACATGGTTGCCAGGATATGGATATGCGCCGTCCAACTTGTTTGCTTTTACACTGCATACAAAACTACAATGTTTTATTTAGCAAATAATCCGCGTTCTTCTCAGTCAATGCCACTTTTACTTTTTTGAGTTGACTTCGTGTCCGATATAGAATAAATTATAAAGGGAAATGTAAGGCAACTTGTGTTGTTATGCACCTAAAAGTATTAATACAAACTAACAAATTCCAACTACAATCATGCCAATGGTTAATTAGGAAAAAATGCCACAAATTCGACCGACACATGGCGCAATGTGTCTAAACTCGATTAAATGCCGTTATGCATATTCCGATTATTCTGATGAAGACAACAAAATAAGTGTATAAAAAAATAAGTTGGATGCTGGTTTTGCGCACAGCTGTTGATCAAACCGTGCCAGTGTGTGGGTAATCAAGTGGCGCCTTCTTGCAGAAAGTTTAATTATTACGGTCGCTTGGCTCAACGCAAATATGTTTTATATAGATTTTGATCTTTATAACAATATCCGTGTAAGTTGTTTATGACGTAGTGTGTGTATATATGTTGTGTATATGCGAGGATAACGTTGGCTGCTCTAGGTGGCCGTATTCATAGTTAGGTCGGAAAGGAAGAGATCGCCAAAGACTAAGTTGTTGTTTCAGTGTTTGCGTAGATTTAGCAATGTGTCTAGTTTATTCACAGGTAAACGGGAAACAACAGGTATTTATTCTTCTCGGTAACTATTGCCACTGCAAAACCCGGAACAGTTACCCTCTAAGATTCTATCGAACCATATTCCATGACGTATTGACAACTAAACCATGACTTTGACAGAATTAATGAGTTAACACGTCTAGATGCACAGACCCAAATAATTGCATTTTCAAGCCCTATAAGACTTTCGTTTACAATCTTTCTTATCCACCTTAGCTCCCTAGCGCATTCATCATGTTGACATTTTCAATACTGGTGATCGATTTTGAGATTGACGACCTCTTTTTCGCCTGTGTGCATAGTTTCCGAGAGCCAGAGCTTCGGTGCAACATATATATTGTTACCTTATTGTTATTGGTTGTCTTTTCATAAAGAAATGACACATTCAAAACTACCTTTATGCGATGTTCTTTGTTTGGTAAACGCCCTTGTCGACATCGTGGTCACGATTTAGAAGTATGCAACTGTCGATGTCATTAGGCTGTGATAATATCAAACGATATTTAATCGTCCACTTACATGAAGATTGGATATAATGGGCGGTGGTTGGAACCGATGACGTTGGAGTACTGTTTGGAAAAACCTTTGTTATTGTTAAAACAATCATATCGTAGGTGAGACAATTATAGTGTAGACTTAGTTTCTGAGAAACCAAACCGCAGAACAGAGGTGAACCAGTGTTCTGTGGTCTGAGAGAAACATGAAGCAAACGAGTGTACATCGAAGCACGTTTGGCCAGAGTGCAAAAGGTAGCCTGGGAAATATCGGAATCGATGACGGCGGAGAAAGCAACGAAAAAACAGTGGAACTATTTTGCCTGCGTCAGACTATGTGTCACGAAAATAGTGTTATACCTGCCAATTCTCCAGGAATATCCGTGAGTCTCCTTGACTTCTGGTGCATCTCCCGTTCTCTCAGATTACATGCAATTCTCCCGGACTTTCGCTTGAAATCGGCAACAGCACACCCCCTTCCCGTCGTCCGATGTCATTCCGATGTCATCCGAGACGGCGCGACACCACGGGATACGTGCTGAGACGTACTGAAGCTCTGAAGTTCCGGCGAGAAATCCCCGCCCCGGCTTCCGATATCAAGATCATGGACAGCGCGACGAGACGTCGCAACTCGGGAAGCGTGCTAAACGGGTGATGAATCTTCCGGAATTCACAAACGTTGGCAGACATATATAGTGTCCACTGATACGGAGCCGGCTGTCATAAGATTGCTTTTCAGTTATTTGCTTAGTGAACAATATGTCATAAGTTGTTGAAAAGCAAACAGTGTATCGTAATTTCTAGCACTTTTCGAAGCTGATTAACATGTTTACAACTTTAAGAATAATTTAAAGATCTCGTTGGTGAAACGCATTTTGAAATTACTCGTTACATTTTTCGTCAGATTCCGTTTCAGAATGTTTTATCCTTAAGAGCTTAATATCTTAGTGAAACGGCCCCCGACGCAGCTCACGCCAAAGTTTGAATCGTTCAACGACCCGCAGCCCGTTTTGGGCGGGGGCACTGCCCTGTGAAAGGGGTAACCTTATAGGCGGGGCAAGATTACCACTTGTGCGCGGATAAACAAACAGTCTTTTATGTACAAACGAGGCGCGGTCCTATGGAGATTGTTATCGCATATACACGACTAATTTTTGTATTGACTCGTAACAGGATTTAAAAAAATATAATTTCATATCTCAAATATGTGATTTATACTTTGACAATTATTAAGCCCTATGCGGAATATTACCTTGCCAACGCCTTCGAGGGGGGTCATAGTTCCATTGCACCGGTGACGAACATTTCACAGAGAATGTAACATGGCATGGCCACACATTATTCAAAACTTGTACTGGCCAACTGGAATAACAGGTAATAGACACACACCAGCAAAACCAGCATACGTTAATTACGGCAAAGCTTTTAGCGATTTTATTATAAATACACACACCCGTGAAACCACAGATGAACCCAACCACCCGGAGCGTCATCGGAAACCAAAACAGACCCATTAAGTTCTCTAACGACCCGACGCCAAAGAAGTCAAGCTAAACAAAACAGGCAACGAATGACCCGGACTCGACCATTCATAGCACTTGCGCCCTGCGAGACAATTGTGATCACACAATAGAGCTGCCGCAAGCTACGTTGACACATGTCTGGCGAGATTATGTGTTGTGCACCTGCCTATTCATACAGTGCCTACGAATATATATATGTGTGTGTGTGTGTGTGTGCGTGCGTGCGTGCGTGCGTGCGTGCGTGCGCGTGCGTTAATGCGTTCGTGCATGTGAGTATTATTATTCGTCGGTTGTCTAAGCTACTTTGATTAAGATCCATACAAAACGTATTATAATTACTAACAAAAATGCCTATCTCCGGTTGGAGATATATATCACACCGACGCAGAAATTTATCTCCGGAGTATTCGTAGCACTTGACGTTTGTTATGACGCAAATTTGAACAATATTTCGCTGTGTTAATGCAAGTTGTGTAAAACGTGCCCGAGCAATCTGCAGTCGTCGGAACAGTCGCACTAAATAGGCGTAGTGTAGCGACCAATATATTTACGCTCGTCTAACGTACATTATGAACCCTAATACTGTCCGTTAAAACATAACCCAATAGGAAAGTCGAACAAACAAAACCGCCCACTTTTCTCTGCCGTCTCGTTGATGATCCTCTGAATAACAACTTCAGTTTAGCGACAATCACGACGAAGGAAGCCGCAAGACTATCAAGTATTTGAAAGATAATTGCCTGTTTGGTGAACACACGTTTCCTTTGTGTTACAACAACTTTTGATAAGATATGTTTATAGCCTGTTGTATATACCGAGGCGCTCTGTAGAATTTGCTAGACACAATTTTGATGGCAGGGAAACAGGGAAGAACAACACAATTTCAGAAGAGGTAGGAGACAGACAACATATTTCACCATGTTGTTCGGATTATTACGCGATCGAAACATTTTGAAAATAAAACAAAACGCTAATATTTCTCGAATATAGTAAGTGCATAACTAAATGCTAACTCTTTGAAACGTAACAAACACGCAAAAGAGTCAATGTGATACGAAAAACACAAACACCAATCAACCTCACCCTTTCTCCCTCGTCCGTCTCCCCTCTCACCCTATAAATATATTTCTTTTTCTCCTTCTCTCCTTCTCTCTCCCCTTTACACATCTGCTATATATATATCTCCCCATTCCTACCATACTTCCCCGCCCTCCCTCCCTGTCTCCCACTGTCTTCTCCCTGTCTCTCTTTCCGCTTATCTTCCTTGTGTATAACATAAAATGATATAATTAGTGTACTGTAATACCATTTAGTATGCTAACGTGTCAGGTATTGAATTATACTTCGCGGTGCAGCCCAAACCGGTGACTCCACCCATTCTGTCGAGTTGCTTGGTTGTGGGAGGCGACGGTATTGTCGGTTGTAGAGAGACGATCAAGGCGACGACACTTTCAAAGTGATGTTAATTTGCCTATAGAAAGAGACGGGTAGGTAGTAATATATGGACTACATCAAATATATAGATATATAGTTGATGTAGTTGATATATATAGTCATGGCATACAACAGGGAGAGTATTTAGTCGCTTCTTTGTTCAGCATTTCTGAACTGCTGTTGGCTGCGATCCAAATTCCGGTCTTGCTTGATGACCCACGCCTTCCAACAGTCACCAGTAACTCTCCTTCTATCTCACTTCACTAGACCGTCTATTAATCGCATTTGTATGATGGAAAATTCCGGCAGTGAAACCACAAATGAACCCAACCACACGGAGCGTCATCGGAAACCAAAACAGATCCATTAAGTTCTCTAACGATGTGTCGCCGACGATGACAAGCTGAAAAACAGACACCGAATGACCGAGACTCGACTATGTATAGCACTTGCGTCCTGCGAGACAGTTGTGATCACACAATAGAGCTACCGCATGATACACTAAAAATGTCTGGCGTGATTATGTGTTGCGCAACTGCCTATTTATACAACGCCTACGAATGTGTGTGTCTGTGTGTGTGTGTGTGTGCGTGCATGCGTGTGTGTGCTTTCATGCATTCATGCGTGTGAGCATTGTTAGGCGTCGGTTGTCTAAACTACTTAGGCTAAGATCCACACAAAACGTATTACAATTACTAACAAAACTGCCTATCCCCGGTTGGCGCTGTATCAACACCGACGCAGACATTGATCTCCGGAGTATTCGTAGCACTTGACGTTTGTTATGACGTAAATTTGAACAATCTTTCGCCTCGTTAATGCAAGTTGTGTAAAACGTGCTCGAGCGATCAGCAGTCGTCGGAACAATCGCATTAAATACGCATGGTGTAACCTCTAATAGATTTACGCCCGTCTAACGTACATCATGAACCCTGATACCGTCCGTTAAAACATAACCCAATGGCAATGTCGAACAAACAAAACCGCCCACTTTCTTCTGCCGTCTCGTTGATGATCCCCTGAACAACAACTTCAATTTAACGACAACCACGACGAAACAAGCCGCAATACTATAAAGTATTTGAAAGATAATTGCCTGTTAGTGGAAGTCAAGTTTCCTTTGTATTACGACGACTTTGGATAGTATGTGGTAAATACCGAGGCGTCAGGTAGAATTTGCTACAGACATTTTTGATGGAAGGGAAAAGAGGGAAGAACAAAACAATTTCAGAAGAGGCAGGAGACAGACAACATATGTCAGCATGTGGTTCCCGTTACTTTGCGATCGAAACATTTTGACATTAAGATAAAACGCTAATATTTCTCGAATATAATAAGTGCATCAATAAATGCTAACTCTTTTAGGCGTAACAAACACATAAAAAGAGGCAATGTGATATGAGAAACATAAACACCAATTAACCAAAGGATCTTACCAGCTATTACATGTGTACGATGTAACAATATATGCTCGGTTATATTCGTATGCCTCTGGCCTTCGTGTGGTGTAGCATATTGGTTAACCCGTCCCTGACACTCCCTACCAGGACCACCATGCTTTATTTTCTCAGCCTACGGCGACTCACACAGTGTTTAGTAGGGCGTTCACATTACTGACGTGTGGTCAACCGCCTGTTTTTATAAGTCGTATGCATCACGCACTCTTTGCAATTAGCAATGCATGACGACCATGGGTTTACTATTGCAACATTATAATAAAGAATGTCATTACTATTCATCCACATAGCTCTTTTGGTTCAAGTAAAACATGGTGTAAACTCGCCACGCATGAAAGTAAACATTTTACGAATTAACTAATAAATTAATTAAGTGTTAGCTCCGTTATGGAATGCAGTAGCGCAGCGGATAGAGCTTCGGACTCTCGACGGAGAGAACCCGGGTTCGGATCCTGTGCGGCGGTGTTGAACCTTCGGCAAGTTCGTTTACTCTACGTTGCTTCAGTTCACTCACCTGTATGACTGCGTACCTGCCTACAGACAATGGTGGGTATTTTTGTCTACGTATAGTCTTCGCGCATTAATTGCAACGTGGCTGAATGCTTCCCATAGTAGTTGAGATGCTGTTCGATTGAACGTGTCTGCCTGGGAGTAAAATGTAAGGACTGGATACTGTGCTATATAAGAACTTATCTTTACTTTTTTAGACGGAGATGGAGACGGCGAAGACGATGTCGACAAAGGCACCGACGGCGATGGCAATGAAGACGGCGACGACGCCGGCGACGGAGACGGTAGCGGCGACCCCGACTTCAATTACTGGGAAGATTCCCGGGGGCAGGGGGACGACATACTGCCCCACCGACAAGGCAGAAGAAGTCGATATATCTATTGCTCAATTATGTTTGCAAAAATGGAACAACTTGGTTTTGGAAAGGTTTTGGATAGAGAGACGGAAACATAGTTGGTGAGGGAGAGAGATACGGAGACCGTGACGACTCGGTGATGGAGACGACGATGGCGACGACAAAGTAAACTGCGACAGAGATGGAGACGCGGCGACGACGGCGGCGTAGACGACGGAGAATGCAGCGATACAGATCTAGGTTACAGGGAATATACCAGACTTGGGTTAATTTCAATTGTTATTTGTTAATTTGTTAATACAATTAACTCAATTAACTTAATTTAGTTTAATTAATTAACTTTATAAAAAAAGGTTAGTCCGGATGAGAGTGGGGACGTTGAATGTGGGGACAATGACTGGACGAGGAAGGGAGTTGGCAGATCTGATGGAGAGGAAGAGGGTGGGAGTGCTGTGTGTGCAGGAGACTCGATGGAAGGGGGACAAAGCGAGAGAGTTGGGAGGAAACTGCAAGTTGCTATATAGTGGAACAGATGAGCGAGGGCGAAATGGGGTGGAGATAGTGCTACACGAAGAACTTAAGGATAGCCTAGTGAGTGTGAGCAGAAGGAACGATCGATTGATGAGTGTCAAGCTGGGCTTAGGTGAGTCGGTGATTAACATCATATGTGCGTACGCCCGCCAAGTGGGCTGTGAAGAGAAGGAGAAGGAAACCTTCTGGAGACAGATGGATCAAGAGCTCGGGTCGATACCAGAGGGAGAAAGGGTGATTGTAGGCGGAGACCTAAACGGTCACGTGGGAATGAGTAGAGATGAGATTATGAGGATACACGGTGGCTGGGGAGTGGGAGAGAGAAACGAGGATGGCGAGAGGGTAGTAGGCTTTGCGATGGCATTTGATTTGGCGATAGGGAATACTTTCTTCGAGAAGAGAGCGAGCCAGTTGGCGACCTACAGGAGTGGAGGAAGAGACATTCAAATAGACTTCCTAATGTGTAGAAGATTCCATCTGAAAGAAGCTAAGAACTGCAAGGTCATAAACGGGGAAAGTGTGGCGGCACAACACAAAGTACTGGTGATGGACTGGGAGATTAAGTGTAGTAAGAAAAGAAGACCAGAGCAGGTGACACCGAAGATCAAGTGGTGGAGATTGAAAGAAAGGACCCAAAGACGCAGTTTAGGGAGAAAGTGTTGGAGGAAAGGAGATTGTTGGACAACGTACAGGAATGGTGGGAGGAGAACAGCAAGGTGATATTGAGAGCGGGAAAGGAGGTGCTGGGCATGACAACAGGAAAGAGACCCCCTGGGGACAAGGAGACATGGTGGTGGAATGATGAGGTGAAGGATGCGATAAGAGCTAAGAAAGAGGCTAAGAAGAAGTGGGAAACATCATGAAGACAGAGACAGCTATCGGCAGGCAAACAAAGAGGCAAAGAAAGAAGTAGCAAGATCAAAGACACAGGCAATGGACGAGGTGTACGGGGAGCTGGGAACACCGGAGGGAGAAAGAAAGATATATAGAATAGCAAAGGCTCGCGACAAATCGACCAATGATTTCACACAGATAAGACAGATAAAGGATGGACAAGGAGTGGTTCTATGGGAACAGGATAAGATCAAGGATCGGTGGAAAGGATATTTCGATAATCTGCTAAACGTAGAGAACCCGAGGGCAGTCTTTGACGATGGAGTGCCAAATGAAGGCTTAACACCAGGAATTATCAGGGAGGAAGTAGAGGTGGCACTGAAAAGAATGAAAACTGGGAAGGCGATGGAACCAAACGGAATTCCAGTGAAGGTCTGGAAGAGTTTGGGAGAAGAGGGGGTCGATATGGTGTGGGATCTGATGCAGAAGATATATGTACAAGAAAAAATGCCAGAGGAATGGAGAGACAGTGTCATCGTGCCTATTTTCAAGGAGAAGGGAGACATCCAGGAATGTGGCAATTACAGAGGCATCAAGTTGATGTCGCATACCATGAAAGTTTGGGAAAGGGTAATTGACAGAAGGCTGAGGGAGAAGACAAGCATAGGTGAGGAGCAGTTCGGTTTTATGCCGGGCAGAGGAACAACGGACGCCATATTTGCAGCAAGGCAGTTGATGGAGAAACACCGGGAGATGCAGAAGGAACTGCACATGGTCTTCATTGATTTAGAGAAGGCATACGATAGAGTGCCACGACAGGGGGTTTGGAGGTGTATGCGGGAGCAGGGTGTGTCTGAAAAGTATGTACGTCTTGTAAAAGACACATATGAAGACGCAAGGACGCAAGTCAAGAGGAGTGTAGGATTGACAGGCAAGACCACCGTTAGAGTGGGGCTGCACCAGGGGTCCTCACTGAGTCCTTACCTGTTTGACTTGATTATGGATGTGTTGGGTCGGGGCATCAAAGAACAGCCCCCCCTGGTGTATGCTGTTTGCAGACGACATCGTGCTATGCAGTACCAGAAGAGAGGAGGTGGAAAGGAAGCTCGAGGAATGGAGAAGTGCAATGGAAGATCGAGGACTAAAGATTAGTAGAAAGAAGACGGAATACCTGAGGTGCAACGAAAACAATGACCTAGAGATCCGGTTACAGGGCGAGACAGTGAAGAGAGTGAAGACATTCAAATATATAGGATCGACATTGGCAGATGATGGAGAATTGGATGCGGAAGTCACTCATAGAGTGCAGAGCGGGTGGAAGAACTGGAAGAGAGTATCTGGAGAGCTGTGTGACAGAAGAATGAACGTGAAGATCAAGGGAAAAGTGTAAAGGACAGTGGTAAGGCCAGCACTGATGTACGGGGCGGAGACATGGGCGGCAAAGAAGATACAAGAAATGAAGTTGGATGTCGCAGAAATGCGAATGCTACGATGGATGTGCGGAGCCACAAAGATTGACAAGATAAGAAACGAAAGAATCAGGGGGACAACGAAAGTGGGGGAAATATCAAAGAAAGTCCAAGAAAGTAGGTTGAGATAGTATGGACACGTGATGAGAAGAGAGGAGGATTATGTAGGAAGGAGAGCGATGGGAATGAAAGTGCAAGGGAAGAGGAAGAGTGGAAGGCCGAAGAGGAGGTGGTTAGACAGTGTGAGGGCAGATCTCAGGGAGAAAGGACTGTCGGGGGAGGAAGTGTACGACCGAGCGACATGGAGGCGAATGTCATCATACATCGACCCCACGTAAAAGTGGGACAAAGATGAAGAGAAAGAAGAAGAATTAACTTTATAAAAATACGCAAATTAATTTAATTTAATGAATCATTTTTTTCTGGAAGAGATAATTTTTTTTTAATTGACAACGTCTCAATTAACTTTCATATAACTTTGTTTTATTTGGCATTATTCCGTTGATGATAGTCATTAGCCTACTGTCAGTGGTTAAAGCTGTGAACACCATTCTACACAATGACCAAAGTCCCCTCAATTGACATAAATGACAGTTATAGGTAATTGTTTGGATACTCTCACTATCCATCTAATGCCAACCAATGAATAAGCTCCACTGGGAGCGAGGCAGTGTTCGGAACGTAAAACGTAACCTAGCAATCGCACGAAAAACACTCTCCTCGTCTCTCGGCCTCTCCTTCTCCATCACTCCGTTAAACGAGTGCTCCTTAACCTTTCTGAATTCACTGCACAACATTCACCTGTGGACACAACTTGCGCGGTCGTCCAGGGCGTGTTGCCGCCTGTGTTTTTACGCGGAAACATTCTCACAACTGCGCCCACCGGCCATATGAATACTTATAAAGGGTGTGTGTAGACAGAACCTGCTAACATGTTAATAGTCATAGTTACATGGCACCGGACCACATACAGTTATATATATATATATAGAGAGAGAGAGAGAGAGAGATTGGCGGGCGGGCGGGCGGGCGGGCGGGCGGGCGGGCGGGCGGGCGGGCGGGCGGGCGGGCGGGCGGGCGGGCGGGCGGGCGGGCGGGCGGGCGGGCGGGCGGGCGGGCGGGCGGGCGGGCGGGCGGGCGGGCGGGCGGGCGGGCGGGCGGGCGGGCATACACGTACATACACAAACATACATACACACATACACACACACATACACATACGCACGTACGCACGTACGCACGTACGCACGTACACACGTACACACGTACACACGTACACACGTACACACGTACACACATACACACATACATACAGACGGACAGACGGACATACGAACGGACGGACGGACGGACGGACAGACAGACAGACAGACGTAACCGTGCCAGGCATTTACTTAAATAATCCATTTCTTGATTCGCTCTAATTGATGTTGGATTCATAATTAAATACGTTAATAATGTGTCTAATTAAATAATATATATGTTTTAATCCTTAAAAAAAATTGAAATGAGACGAGAACAAATAGCATGAAGCAGGTGACAAACACAATATGGACGGATGTTTTGTACGCGGGTAATTAAGTAATGTGTGCGATTTAAATTTACCAACGAAGCAATCACGATGTAAGAAACCACAACACTACTAATTTACTTGAAAGGATGATTACTGCTTCGGTGAATTCAAGCTTCCTTTATATCACGACTATGGAAAGTGAATGTTTAGAGTCTATGGAAAATATATATATGTCACGTTGTTGAGTCATCTTCCAAATTTGCCACGGTGTCTCTTGGATGAAAAAATAAAGAGGACAGTACAGTATGTTGTAAAACAATACGGTTCTCTCTCTATGTCTGTCTATCTGTCTATCTGACTGTTTGTTTGCTTGTCTGTCTGTCTGTCTGTCTTTCTGTCTGTCTGTATATTTGTTTGTTTGTTTGTGTGTTTGTTTGTGTGTCTGTGGATCCATATCTCCGTTAAGTTTGCACGTACGTCGCTGACATTTAGTACATGATCTAGCGGGCCCAATCAGGTGGTTCGTAATTTGTAATACAATTTAATTTATTCCTAATCCTTCCGAGGGTGGGGATCTTGAGGGTCACAATTTTAAAATGACACTTATCTCCGTCAGTTATGCATGTATGAGGCTAACAGTGTGTATGATCTAGAGCAGTGGTCCCATTTTCCCCTGAGGCCTACCCACGGGCCTCCTAAAGACAGTAAGGCCTGCATTGTTAAAAAAATGATCGATACAATAATTGAAGATTTACATTTTCAGGAATGTTGTTCACATCGTTACGCGACCGAAACATTTCCTAACCTGTTCGTACAATGTCTACGAATACATGTGTGCGCGCGTGCGTGCGAGCGTGCGTGTGACAATTAACTTTCAATTAACTTTGTTTTATTTGGCTTTATTCCTCTGGTGATAGTCACTAGCCTACTGCCAGTGGTTTAAGCTTTGAACACCATTCTACTCAGTGCCCAAAGTCCACGCAATTGACATCAAAGTTACAGGTAATTGTTTGAACAGTATCACTGTCCAGCCAGTGTCGATAAGTGAACCACCACTGGGAGTGAGGCATTGGGCCCACCTGGCTGTGTACTGTGTTATGTAAGAGTACTGACTTTTCCAAGTGCATGCAATACAAAGAGTATCTGGAATCTGGAGCTGCTTGGTGTCGCTGAAAAGGTATTCGGTGCTGAAAGATGCTGGTTATGTGGCAAATGGGATTACCCGTTCGAGCTGTTCATGTTCTCGAAATGTTATAAATAATATGGACCAGACAGAGAACACTGGATAACAGCAGCCTGATAAACTAAAATTAGATACAGTACTTATGATACATTATGTTTGAGTGTTCTTTAAAAACTCTTTTAAATGTGTTAACGCTGTCACACAATGAACTGCTGTGTTTTGTCTGTTTTTTACCACAAAACATAAATTTGTTATTTGAAGTAAACTTAATTATTAATTCAATTGAAGTTATTTGAAGTTAATTAAAATTAATTATTAATTGAATTAAAGTTAATTGTCAATTTAATTTACTTGAGAAAACTGATAATCGAATGGTATAGTGTGCATTAAAAAATACTTGTCAACTGAGTACCTGTGATAAAGTGGAAGTATGAAGACATATAACACGAGTGACATCGTACAATACAAATATATAATATAACGCTTTCACACAATATCATTCAATTCGTAACGGGGCTTTAGCGGCAGGTTTAAGGTAATAATAGATTTGCTTGTTTTCATTTCCTATTTTTTACATTTAAAAACATTAAGCAAGGTGTTAATAACAACAGTATCAGTACATATAATAAATATCAAGGTAAATTAAATTACATGTGTCATACAACGGCGTGTGGAGTGCAGTAGCGCAGCGGTAAGAACTACAGACCCTCGACTGAGAGAACAAGGGTTCGAATCCTATGCGGCGGTGTAGAAACTTGGGCAAGTTCGTTTACTATACACTGCTTCAGTTCAGTCAGCTGTATGAATGAGTACCTGGCTATAGACAGTGGTGGTTATTTGTGTACGAATAGTCTTCGCGCATTAATTGCAGCGTGGCTGAATGTTTCCCAGAGAAGTCGATATGGTATTCGATTGAACAGGTCTGCCAGGGAGTAAAGTGTAAAGCGCGTTAAACAGTCCTGAGGACTGGATACTGCGCTATATAAGAACTTACCTTTACCTTTCACTTTAAGCGTGTATCAACTGTGAACATACATGTATGTATCACATATGTGTGTACATATTTATGCAAACACACCCATATAGGGTAAGGCTTTATCATTAATGTTAAAGAGTACAGATGTGAATTGCACAACAGTGTACCTACATCAATACAGGGTAAGCCCAATTTAAGTCTAAGTGGAACTCTATGACACGTTGCAATATGTCAAGTCTAAGTGGGACTCTATGACACGTTGCAGTATGTCAAGTCTAAGTGGGACTCTATGACATGTTGCAGTATGTCAAGTCTAAGTGGGACTCTATGACACGTTGTAGCATGTCAAGTCTAAGTGGAACTCTATGACACGTTGTAGTATGTCAAGTCTAAGTGGGACTCTATGACACGTTGCAGCATGTCAAGTCTAAGTGGAACTCTATGACACGTTGCAGTATGTCAAGTCTAAGTGGGACTCTATGACACGTTGCAGTATGTCAAGTCTAAGTGGAACTCTATGACACGTTGCAGTATGTCAAATCTAAGTGGGACTCTTTGACACGTTGCATTATGTCAAGTCTAAGTGGGACTCTATGACACGTTGCAGCATGTCAAGTCTAAGTGGAACTCTATTACACGTTGCAGCATGTCAAGTCTAAGTGGAACTCTATGACACGTTGCAGTATGTCAAGTTTAAGTGGGACTCTATGACACGTTGCAGTATGTCAAGTCTAAGTGGGACTCTATGACACGTTGCAGTATGTCAAGTCTAAGTGGGACTCTATGACACCTTGCCGTATGTCAAGTCTAAGTGGGACTCTATGACACGTTGCAGCATGTCAAGTCTAAGTGGAACTCTATGACACGTTGCAGTATTTTGAGAGTAACAATTGTTTTAACTTGTATTTGAATAGTTCTTCATATGCAGTATCGGTTACGTTTTCTGGTATGATATTCCAGAACGAAGGACCAGAGTATTTAATAGTAAATGTCTGTGTACTTCATGAACAAAGTAAGCATTGCTGTTCCTTGTGATGTAGTTGTGGATTTCCCTATTTCTTTGAAATAGAGTTGCAATGCTGGTTGGAAGTGTTTGCCGACTATGCTTGAACATAATCGACCTTAGTTGCATTTTGTAAATACTATCAATGTTTAGTAAATTGTTCTGTTTAAATAGCGGTTCAGTGTGAGCCAGATAATCGGATTTGTTGAAGATCCTAATGGCTGTCTTTTCTAGCATTCTGACTTTGTTTAGTTTTGTGGAGTATGTATTAGCCCATATCAGCGTACATTATTGGAGATGTGGTAATACTAAAGAACAGTAAATCGTTTTTAAGACGTATGTGGGAAGGAAATGTTTTAGCTTGCAGAGTATGCCAACATTTCGTGCAAGTTTAGATTCTAGTTTAGTAAAGTGCATAGACCAATGTAAGTGTTTTTATACACGCCAAGAAAGTTAGTGAATTTAACTTAGGGTTGGTCGATCCGTTAAATTGTATTGCTTGAGATAGGATAATATACTTTTATTGACTGATGTAAGTATAATGTAATTCGGTTTTTATATTTATGGAAAATGTATTAGTGTGGAACCACTGTGTTATTTTTATTTTTATTATTAACCTGATCTATGAGTTTAGGTAATTTATGATGTGAATGATACATACTAGTATCATTAGCAAAAATAGTTCATTATGTTTGATGTGTTACAAAGGTCGTTGGTGTAGAGAATAAATAATAGTGGCCCTAGTAGAGAGTCTTGTGGTACACCACACCTCACTGTCGTGTGGTCTGACTGTACATTGTCGTATATGACATATTGTGTCCTGTGTTGTAGGTAACACTTGAAACAGGTGAGAATGTGCCCTCTGATGCCATAACAGTTAACCAATATTGAAGGCGTTTCCGTCGATTCCACTTGATATTTTATCTGTAAGATTTATCTGAGTAAGTGAAAACAAATTCTGAAACCGTATTGTTCTTCTGATATAATCTGGGATTGGTTGAGAAAGCGTTTGAGTCGATTATACATCAGTCGCTCCAGTATTTTTTTTAGAAACGTGGCAAAATAGACATTGGTCTATAGTTACAGACATTTTTCGGGTAATTTTTTATATATATTGGGATTAATTTCGCTACTTTTAATTGATGTGGTACCACACCAGTTAAAATGAATTGTTACAAATATGTAATAGTAGAGGAGCTATATGGTGACTTATTTCTCGCATAATAACTGTATCAATGTTGTCAAAGCCACTGACTCTGTTAGACTTCAAATTACATAATAGTGAATCACTTTCCTCGGGACATGTGGGCAGACAGAACACAAATTTATTAGGATATGTCTTAACAAATTCAGCTGGGCCATTACCTGTTGTGGGTATGATTTAGCAAGAGTTGACGCCACATTGATAACATAATCATTGAACTCGTTTGTTACGTCTTTAGGGTTTATAGTTTCGGAGCCGTGCTCGGGTTTGACACTTTTGCATTTCAGCACTTCTTAAATTCGTTGCCATGACTTCTTTGCATTAACTTTATGGAGATCAAATTTGTGTTCATAATGATTTCTCTTTGTGAGCCTGATAATATGTGTCAGTTTATTTTTATATGTTTTGTAGATTGTTTCATTGTCAAGTTTGGGCTCTTTTTGAATTGTTTATGTAATATATTGTTGTGTTTGCTTGGTATTAATATACCCTTTGTCAACCATTCGGAACTGGGAATGTGTCTAATTTTTTTTCATATTCCCAACTCACACACGCGCACGCACACCCGCACGCACACACGCGGTCACACGCACACGCGCACACACACGCTCACACACGCGCACACACGCGCACACACGCGCACACACGCGCACACACGCGCACACACGCGCACACACGCGCACACAAGCGCAAACACGCACACACAGACACACAAACGACACACCGATGCACGCATGAACGAATGTATCGCTGCTTGGTGAGTTTATCGAAGGAACCGCGTTGACTGCTGTTTAGAATCACGGGACGGGTTTCAAGTGGAGCCAAGCAGTTTTCACCGTATATTACGTAGATCAGGTTGAATAGTACATTGCGGTTGTTTGGCGGTACGATGTTTCTTTCAGAATTTCAATGTCCGTGTCACGACTGTATTAGTAACAGTAGGTTGAGTAAGTTAAACGTTGTTGCTCTGATGTGTCAAGTCCGACATGTCTTTTCACTTGTCATGGCAACTTTTATTCAGTTCATGATTTTTAGTAATGTTGTATAACAACAGCTACCCAAAGTGCAAATAAACCCAAGTTATGTCATGATCCCGCTATTGTACATGTCGTTTATTTTTAGTTGACCTTGTTTTTGTGTTTCATACGAGATTGACCTTGTGTCACAGATCATATCACCAGCTTGTACACACAAACATATCATGTCGCCTGTAAGTGAACATTCGTATTGGTCTTTCAAAATTCGTATTTAATTATTAATAAATTGCGTAAATACATTTCAAATGGTTGCAGTGAAAATTATAAGTCCAAAGCCTCCATTTGTTCCACCTTCCACGTAAGTTATACTTGACATGTACATATAATTGAGCTTGCATATGTACGTGGGTAAATAAACATTTTCCGCTTAGATGGCTTGAACCTCGAGCTCCAAACATCCAGGGATTAATCTACGGTACCTAGAATAGGACGTAAGACCTATGTCGTTTCAAAATACACCATATATGTCAAGATTCTGAGCTTTTATGGGGTAGATCAGTTGTTCGGAACGTAACACGTAACCTAGCAATCGCAGCAACCACGCTCGCGCGGTAAAACGTCGAGAAAACGGTCCCTGCGTCATAAACTTGGCAGCATGGAGTAGACGCTGACACAATAAGTATACCCTCATGCCAATAGCATAGCAGTTTGTATATTATTTGACAATTCCACACTACCTACGCTATCTACAATGGCATCCCGTCAGATGAGAGGCATTTGAAGATGTACCTTTTCAGGATTGTTGTTCTGATCGTTACGCGACCGAAACATTTGAAATCATAGACAATACAAATAGCTCCGGCAGATCTATAGTAAATGCATAAATACGTAAGTGCTAAATCTACGAAACGTAGCATACATCAATCAACCGAGACGAGGGCAACTGCGAACTGTCACATGTGTATGCTAGATACAAACATGCTTGGTTATATTCGTAGGGTTCGTGGACTGTGACACATTGGTTTTAACTCATCACTGGCACTCCTCAATAGAACAGTGATGTTTTGTTTTCTCAGGCTACGTCGATTCACACATATTATATTTGAATGACTGTCACATTACAGATATGTAGCCAACCGCATTATGTGTTTAACACTTATTGATGCGTCATGCACTCTTTGAAATTATGACAGCCGTTGGTTCACCACACCACTTGAAGAACTGACAAAATAGAACCCACGTACAACCAAACAACAGCAGCACAATAGACAACGTATTGTTGCGGACACAGTCCGACATCATCGGCGACATAGGGTAGACCGGGGCTAGTTGATACACGGTGTTAGTTAAAACATTAGTAGCTACACTGATATAAATTAATGGAGCGACTTTTGAGCTCCCCGTGTCCACCAATGAACTGGAGAAAACAAGAGAGATTTGTTGCATTTTACGTTGTAATCGTGAATGATTCGGTATCACCTTATAATCGAGCTTCCGTGTGCGGGTAGGTTAACGTTTTCCTATTAGACGGCTTGAACATCGAGCGTCAAACTTTCAGGCATTAATCTACGACCCCTATAATAGGACGGAAAACCTTTTTCAAAATACCCCTTGTATATAAAGATTCTGACCTTTTATGAGGTAAATCGGTTGTTCGGAACGTTAAACGCAGTGTGCGCGTAATACATAAAAATTAACTTAGCAATCGTAGGAACCACGCGTGAGCGGCACGTGCTTCATGAAAACGGCCCCTGTGACATAGACTTGGCAACATGAAGTTGATGCTGACACATTAATGCTTATGTCTACCCTCATGCCACTAGCATAGCAATACGAATATTATTTACCAATTCTACACTATAACGACAAGGGCCTATCGATGGATGTGAACTTCACATTCTCTCCGACCTTCGTCATTTTGAACAAACAACGTATATCTGCGAGCGCTTTATCGTGTTTATGTAACGATGCTGTGCGCTTTCTAATGTTTGGTCAATATTACTATAACAACAGTTACTGTCATCTATCAAGCCATCCCGTCAGGTGAGTGGCATTTTTCCTAGTTTGAACAATGTGTTCTTATTTATAGCAACTTCAACACTATTCTGAAAACCGTTTAACAGTTTATATATAGCATTTAATTAGTTAAAACATACCTTTTCGTATGTGCTCGTAAAGAGAACATTTTTGCTAACCTGACCCACATTTAAACAACAAATAAATCACACTATTTAAAACTACCTAAAAGAACGACTAAACAAAATGTTGATGATGTCTATTCTTCTACAAATTAGACCTGATGAGAGCAGAGAGAGAGATCGCAGGTCGCAAAACAATCTTCAAACGGTACCGAGGGTGTTCTTGGTGTGATTAGTTGTTAGGAATTGAGATATCGCTAAGAAAATGCTTCCGTACTAACCATTTCTGCACCGTCTCAAAAAGTGCTAAAAATCGGCACCGCCCCGGACGAATTTCGAAACA